>JAUPFV010000003.1:185967259-186490334 GCA_036936605.1 Limnanthes douglasii subsp. nivea
TGTTGTATATTTTCCCATATAGAGGTTTTGTTGGACAATACAAGCTCGAGCATGTCTTCTTATAGTAAAATAAGATTGTAGCTTTATATTTTCCTATATCAAGTTTTGGCGTTTGTTAGAATGGTTAGCCATAAATTACCAGCAATAAAAAGTCTTTGGTGTAAGGTTTTGTTATCGCAATACACCATACCTCCCCTTAATGGAGTTCTTCCAAAATAAAAATGGATTTTCAGGACCACGATAACGCATATAAGGTCTCGTTAGGCATTAGTTGTAAAGTATATATGTTAAGCATACGTATATTACAGATAACATTTATGCTATAAGCCTCGACTTTTTATACTAGCATTATGTCGTTGGTAAAATAGGCCCTGATGGTTGTTTGTGAGTCTGTATTTACTTTGATAACCAAAATGTTGGACAAGTGATTGGTACGAGAGGTTTTGATTTTACAAATTATAGTTGGCTTATCCTCGAGGATGACCCACATAATTGATTTAGCTTACCTAGAAAAGGCGAGTGCATCTGCTACCAATTTTTTCAGCTTAAGTCACGCGTTTGTATTTAACATATCAAACATTATGGTCTAACTGTAAAGCTTTCCCAGCTACTGAACGAAGTTGCCTATTTTTGTACTTCAGCATGGGCAATAAAGTGACTAATCATAAATTATGAATTCTAAAAGAACTTTAGCAGCCACAATGTAGGTAAGTCACAAATCCACTATGACAGCTTTATATTCGACTTTATTGTTGGATGAGGCAAAACCAAACTTAACTTATTGATTAAGCGTGTCGTTAGAAGGATATATTAGTGTTATATATGCTCTAAAATCTACGAATTTTAAATTTTTTCGTTTGTTCAAACACCTATCCCGGTATAAGGGGGTAGTGGTCATTCTGTTTGAAACTCTGTTAAAACATTAGCTAGCATATGTGAATTTATTCTAGTATAGCTAATTTTGATATTAAGATCCCATAATTTGACTGATAGTCAAGTGAGTCGTCCAAATATATCAGGCTTATCCAATACATTTAACAAAATAAATAATATTTGAACAACAATGGATTATGCTTGAAAGTACGTCATACTTTTTATGCTACAATGAATAAAGCGAAAAAGGTTTGTTTAGTTACAAATAATGAGTATTATCATATAGAGAATGACTTACTGACATAGTATATATCCATAGAGATGGACTATTCTTCTCGAATCAGAACTATGCATAAGGTATGGTAAAAAACCATCAAATATAGATTGAGAGACACGCTTAAAAACATTACCTCTTGAGAGGCGAGATTTTTTTTGAATTGCATCACATTTAGAATCAAGTGGAAATGACTCACCCGTTCAAAACATAGAAGAAAGAAAGACATTCTTCAGAAAATTGAGAAATAAATATGTTCATTGTGACGAGCCTTTAAAGATGAAAACTTGTCGAGCCTATCAAAATCTGAATTTTTTAATAGAATATGGAGGTTTTGTAGCATTCAAGGTTCTTAGTTAGGTCAGATCAGATTTGATGTATCTTTTGCCGATAAGGTAACCTATAAACTAGTCAGACTAGATACCAAATGTACATGTTTTGGGGTTTAACTTCTAATTTACTGACTAGAGATTTCAAAATATCTTTGTGAGTTTGGAAAATTAATTGGCATCATAACTACTTATCATTATCGTATCATCAATATATGTTTGTAGCTTCCATTCGAGCAAGTGAGAAAAATTCTTATTCGCAATAAGCTACAAAGTATCTCTTGTGCTTTTTAGGCTGAATGGTATGACCATGTAGCAATAAATCCCTCGCCCGATCATGAAAGTAGTATGTTCTTGATTATACTATGTATGAGGATTTGAGTATAGCCCGAGTAAGCATATATGAAAGAAAAATGTAGTTTATTGTAGAAGTATCCATTAAGTAATCGGTACATGAGACTAAACGAGTTTTCCATGCATGTTTTGTTGAGGTTTTTGAGTTGACACACATAAGTAATTTTCCATTTTTCTTCTTGATAATGACTATGTATAAATTCGTTCCTAACCGATCCACCTTGGCCAAAATATTTTCTATATTTTCTTAAGAAAAAACATAAAAGTTGTGTTTGATGGCTTGGGAATTTCTTTTTATGTATAAAAATGACATATCATCTAAACTAGAACACCCGTAAAGTTATGTGTTTCCACGCAAACACATATACATTCTCATATATATAAAACAATAGATTAACTTGGAAAATATTTTACAGTTCCCATTTCGATCAAAAACCCAATTGATATTCAAGATAACAGTTTTGAATGCCTCTCCTTAGTCACTCATATCATTGAAAATGACTGACATCCTATTTAAATATTGTTTTGGAGCACTAAATAGGTGAACTACCACTTTCGAGAAGTGTACTCATTGTTGCGGATAACACTAATCCAGACATTGACCACATAATATAGGCATTCATAGACCATAAAAACAATTATGTACTTGTTTGAACCATAATCTACCAAAATATATGCTACAGGGTTATGAAACGTCTACTACCATACAAAAAAGGTGTACCTGCTTTTATAGGATATTGGGCTGAGAACTAACTTTAGTTTATCTCTCAAATGACAGGGATATTAGTTCATGTATAACCAATCAGGACCCTCTTTAATGGAAAATGGATTTATAACACACATCTTGTCATAATTGCCTTTAAAGAGAACATTACTCGAGTTATCAATATCGATCATGATTCAGCAAACCTAAAGCTTGGTGATTTATACGACAATAATAACATCTTCGTGCGGTCGAAAAACCTCCTAAATATATATTTTAATTAAAGTTATGATGATGTAGGTTGCCGATACAAATGCGCCAACGTTTAACCCTGATATTGGATTTTAAGATCATATATATGGTGCTCGCGGGAATGAGTAATACATATTAAATAACCCCTTATTGTAATTTTTAAAATTATATGGCGATTTGGGTCGGGATCTATAAATTCGTCAAATTTATTCATTATAAATAGTGTCTCGGGAGGGAAGGGGGCAAGATACCTCAAAATGTGTGGTGATCTAAAAATGTTTGGTCCAAAATAAAGTGGTCAAGGTCTGGCCCTGGTGTTGGATTTTAAGATCGATCGTATAGATCTTGCAAGAGAAGTGAGTAGTACATGTCAGATAATCACCTCCAAAAACCTTTACAACTACCTCAAGATTTGGGAAGAGATTCAAATATTTGTTAAATGTTTCCATTATAACCGTATTTTCAGGCTCTTAGGTACCTTGGGAGGTGCATCAATTTTAAAGATGTTTGATTTAAAGAAATTTGTTTAGTTCGTAAGGGTATCTTTTTGGATCGGAGTGAGAATGATTTTTTATGAGTCGGCCAAGTTGTTGCCATCTATCAAAATGTGGACCTTTTATTTTAAAACATGATAGTTTGGTGTCAATTTCCTTGTATCATTTGGTACTTATCGTATTTTTGCATTGTGATAATATTTTGAGGTTAACATCTTGTCTAGCAAGAAAAAGTAGATCAACTCATTTTTCTCATAAATGACAACATTATTTCCAGTCAGCTAGGTATTATATATGTTCATACCATGCTCTGAATTCTTATTATCGTTTTCACTTTTAACACAGGCTTTGCCGCCAACAATAGCAACCAAATGTTATAAATTATAGGCATTGAATCCTTTTGGGAACGTCATACGTATTGTCGAATCAACCCTGATATGTACCTTAACATTTTTAATGAGGTTGCAAAAAATTAGAGCCTTCGTTTTATTATATATATGATTAGGGGCCCTTGTAGGATTCCATATCGATAGACGGGGCATGAAGCGACCTTATGATTGTTATTAGTTTGATTAAATTTATTTATATACTCCTTGAAACTTTAATATACACATTAAAAAATGCGACATAAAAATTTGTCATCTCTTTCAACGCAAAGCACCGCATTCTAAAACTACTTTATGTGATATTTGGTGTCGTCATATTTATTCATATTGTGTTTTTTGAATTTTCGAGATAAATTGTTCTTGAATATTTCGGAAATAACAAAGGTAAAACAAAAATATACTTCTGTTTAAGTACAATAAAATTTGAGGTAGCTCAGACTTCACAGACTAACAAAGAGAGTAATTGTTGGTTGAGGTGGACCGAGTCAAAACTATATCAAAAATGGATAAAGAAGACCGGAAAAGAAAATTTGTGGGTATGATAGTGGTTTTGTGATTGACAATTGGACAGACTGACATACCAAAATTGGCATACTATTATGGTGGTCAAACGGATATGGGGTAGAGTTGAGTACGACCTAATTAAGTAGGTGAAGATTTCCATCTTATGCTTACTGTTCGAGATGATGTCAAAATAAAAAAATTGCCACCGCGACAATATCAAAAATGGTTTCGTCTAGACGGTATCGTTCGGATCTACGGACTAATTTACAATCTTTTTTAACTTTTAATTTTTTATGTTTCGATATTGAATAACAAAAACCTATATTATTTTAGAACATGAAAGTTTGGTATCAATTTCCTTGTATAATATGGTACTTATAGTATTTTTGCATTGGGTGATGATATTTTGAAGTGAACATCTTCTCTAGTAAGAAAAAATGGACCAAAAAAGTTTTTTCAAAGATAAAGACGATATTTTTACCACCTCAGTATCACATATGCTCATACCGTGCTCTGATTTATTGTAGTCATTTTCACTTTTGACACATGCTTTGTCGCCAACAATAACGACCAGATGGTATGAATTATATGCATCGAATCAACTTGGGAACGTCATGTGCATTGTCCAATCAATCTTGATTTGTAACTTAACATGTTCAATGAGATTGCCAAAGTTAGAGCCTTTATTTTATTATATATATGATTATGGCTCCTTGGAGGAATTCATGTCGATAGACGGGACAAGAAGCGGTCTTATGAATGTTCTTAGTTTGATTAAATTGTTTTGTATACGCGTTGAAGCTTTCGTATACACATTTAAAAAACGCAAATTAAAAATTTATCATCTCTCTCAAAGCAGAGCATTGCATTCTAAAACTACTCCATGTGATGTCTGGGTCGTCGATGTCGTCATATTTACTTATATTTTATTTTTTAAATTGTAGAGATAAATCATTCTAGAATATTTTCGGAACTAGATGAGATAAAACAACATTGTATTTCAATTAAATACAATAAATTTGGGATAGCTCAGGCTTCACAAACTAACAAGAAGAGTAATTGTTGGCTGAGATAGACCAAGCCAAAACTACTTTAAAATGGGTTAAAGAAATATAAAAAAATGACGAGTACGATAGTGGTCTTGTGATGAACAGTTGAACCGACTGACATACCAAAATTAGTATACTATTGTAGTGGTCAAATGGAAATATGGTAGGATTGAATACGACTGAATGAAATAGGTGAAGATTTGTACGTTTTACTATTGCGGTCAGAGATTATGTTAAAAAAATGCTACTCCGATAATATTAAAAATACTTTTATCTCAAACGGCGTCGTTCAGATCTACAAACTAATTTACGTTTTATTTAATTTTTATTAATTTTTTATGTTTCGATATAAAATAAAAAAAGTTAATACCTTCAAAAGGAAATTATATATCACTATTTTAAACCAAAAAAATCATTTAAAACATTCTAACGTAAATAAATTGATAAAAATCATTTCAGTATTTTAAATGCAATTTTAGGATAGCCTAAAATTTCTTCCAAATCAATGGGATGTGAGGTCCTCTATTTACTATTTACATATCGATATGTCAAATAATAATTTGACAATAAAGATGGTAACATGCGTAAACTTTAATATTTTTTTATTTAAATTGTTTAAAAAGATTATATTTAAACCTTCCGTACCATATCAAATAAAATGATGAATTAATTAGTCGTTCGTCTTATCTTATGGATCAGTTGAGTTCGGAAAATGAAATCGGAAATGAAAGAGTAGTTTCAAAATTAACGAAATTAAAGTCTTATAAGAAACCGAAAAATGAAAGAAGGTAATTAAGTAATGCAAAATAATCATTTCTTCGTGAGACTTTAAATCCTATTTACACTTAGTACACATAATTAAACTTATAGCTTTTATAAACCTAATATCTTGATCTAAACAGTTGTACGAATATTTAGCTTATATAAAAACTTATAGATCGCTTATTTTTCTCCTTGATTGGAACATATATGGAACTGAATCCGTGTAGTATATTTCCTCTTATAACCATGAATAATTATAGAGGTCTAGAAATAGATTTGTATAAATCAATTCCAAAGTTATAATATCTTATTTATATAAAAATAATAATGAACCATTTATTTATTCTGAAAAGGAATATTTCAACCGACATCGTTACTAATCTCACTGGTATAACATCTTCAAATTTTGGATTTGAGTGAGAGATACTATTTATATAATTATTTACAAGAAGTATAAAAATATAAGTACTAGATTCGACTATAACAGTATTTTGATGTACTAAACTAAAACAAACATTGTGATGTTCTGATGTAAGAAAATATTCTAGATTTATGTATTTATTTTGATATAAAAGAAAAATTAAATACATCAAAAGATATAAATTAGCAAATAATTAAAATAATTTTAAATGAAGATTAACAAAAAAAAATTATATAAACAAAGGAAACTACGGCTTTCATCTCTCTCATATCCATTATATATATTTAACTCAAATAAAATACTAAATTCTAATAATAGTTTAAATAGTCACGTAATCATTTTTTATTTTTAAATTAATTTTTTTAATTCGTATCTATTAGATTGGAGTTCGGAAAAAAAATCAAAATTGTTATGAGTTTTTTCTTTAAAACGAACAAAACTAAATTTATTGATGTTATTTTATGATTTTTTTGTTAGACCCATTGATGATAAAGATGGGCGATGGATGCATGATAAAGTTGAGAGACCATGCATTATTAAATCATGGTCTCGCGAGACCAGACATGATAAAGTTGAAAAATTAGACATTGTTAAATAATGACATGATAAAATTGAGAGACAAAGTACTATCAAATCATACGATACCATGAATTATTAAATCATGTGAGACGAGACATGATGAGAGTGGATAGTGCTTTGGTTTATTTTGGGCTGAGGGTAGATTGGTAAAGTATTTAGAAAGTATTTTAATTATTTTGGGGTGTTTTATGTTTTGTGTGAAGAGTAGAGAGATAATTAAGTAATATGCTAGTATTAGATTCTAATCACCCTCATTAATGATAGTGGTTGGAGTATTTATACCTTAGTTACTGACCCATTGGCTTACCGGGTCGAATTCAATGACCCATTAGTCTTAAGTTGATTAGCAAACAGCTTAGTCAAAAGTTAATACATTTATCGTGTTCGGATTTTTAGTGGTGTGATATAGTCTGAATTGCCCCTCATCCGATAGGTGAATTTTGCTTAAGTATAATGACTGAAATATCCGAACTCATCAGTAACCCTTTTTTAGGCCTTGTAAAAAAATTGGAAGGGCTAAAAAATTCACCAAGCTGGCATCAACTTTGTCCGATCTGCTTGTGTCATTCGAACTGAAAGGTTTTTTTCACAAACGACCCTGTTCGAATTCTATCAGAACTGATTTCCCTTCCAAGAATTCTAAGGGTTTTTTTTAATCGTGGGACACGTGTCAATATCTGGTTGGACCTCCCAGCCATATTTTTCTCCTAGATTGTTGCACCCATTAGGTCTAGAAAGTTACCTAGATTTCAATTTTTCACACGTTGCGCAGCCTCTAATCATTGCGAATGTTTTTCCACCTTCTTCTTGGTAACTGTTGCTTTTCACTGTTATATATATATATATCTTTTCACTGTTTCGTTGTCTTCCACACTCAAATCTTTCTAAAGAGAAAAAACTCAGTTCATTCCCAAATCGTTCTTGAGACATATATATTCACAGCCAGAAACGCCTTAGTTAAAAAATGAGGTTGGTTGAACTTGTCTGAATTAGAGAGCAAGGAAAGTAGAGAGAGAAAGTTGTATCACCGCCAGTCTCCCTGTTTCTCCAAGTGAGAAAGGTAATCAGTCAAACCAGAACGCCGATCAGGGGTCATCTTCCTCAAGAAACCCTAGAAATAAAAAAAAATCTATTCACAACAAACCTTTTGCCTCTCCCTGGTGGCTCTTCAGTGCAAGAGTCTCACACCCTATTCTCAAAGAAAAAACTTTTTCAAGTGTTAGAAAACCCTCACCGTTTATAGCGATGAGCTCAGATGCAGAAAAATCACCAGAGAAGATAACCCATCGTCGGATTACTCGTCAAGGAAAAACCCAATCAACACCAACATCTTCAAAACCCTCCGGATCGGAGGTAGAAAAGGTTGTTCCACAGGATAAATCATCCAAACAGCAGTGTTTGCCAGATACCATGCCCTTATAAGCAACAACTGCTCAACTTGTTGTACAATTACTGATGAAGGAACTGTAGCAACCTCCTTCAAAAAATGGAAGAGAATATGGAGGATAGCATCGAGGAAGCCCATTTTGAGACCGAGACGTCAAGTCAAATAGGGGATGATGCCTTAGATTGGAGAGGTAAAACTAAAGTTGGCATGACTCATCTGGACGCTCTTCCGGAGAGTCTAGAGGGTAAGGTAGGCCCTTGTTTCAAGCATGTTAATGTTAAGTATATGATGATTTTGCAGAATATTAATTATGTATATACCCATACTGCTGAGTTGGGTCAAATCCGAACCAAATGAGGGATTTCGGAGTCCGTAAAAGTGAGGATATCAGTCACTCCGGAGACCCACATGGATTGCAAGTTGAACAAAGTGGTGGTCTATACTGAAGTGCTAAACTGGGGACTTCGGTTCCCTGTAGACCCAGAGATTGTCGGATACTTTCATCTGATCAAGCTATGCCCCAGCCAGCTGAGTCCCAGCGCCTGGTATACACTCTTAGCTTGTATCATGTCATCTAGGCTATCAAAAATCCCACTCCCTATGGAGCAGTTTGCTATTGTATCAAGCATGTGCAAGAATCACCAAATCCCCTTCTACCATTACAATATGGGGAATGATTTCAAATTGTGGATGACTTGCTGGAGTCCGAAAAACCTAGGAGGACGCAGTTCCTCTTTGTCAGTAAGACTTGGGAGAATGGTAGAAAAATTAAGGCCAACATAAACCCCAGCCTCCTGACCAGCAGATGTAAAAACAATGGTAAATTCTTCTTAATTTTCCTTTTTATTTGTTAAGTTGCAATTTTTCTTATGTTGACTAACTTATATCTCTCTCCAGTTCTACTGAAGGAGTTCGTAGGTCACTTGGAGGAAGGGCAGAAGACTTTCGTAAAGCTTAATGTGTGGGCTTCGAAACATTGGGGGAACGCTTTCCACAACTCCTTCAATTCAGATAATTTTGTGAGGTCTCACATGTGGAACACCACAGGAAGAAGAGACATTTCATGGGAAGAGATAACCACCCCTCCCCTTGCTGATGTGATCCTAAGGAGGACATAAGCCAAAGACACAAAGTTGTATCTGCCTGCCAGGGCCAAAGCCCCTAGCAAAATGAAGAACAAGAGAAAGAGGTTTGCAACGGACTTAGCTCAAACAACTACAGAGGGGGCTGGTTCGAAGAACCAAGGAGGAATCGATGGCTTTGCTAAAGGCAGTAGAGGTTGAAACTGTGAAGGAAGTCGGAGGGTCAAAGAACCCACCCAGGCCTCCTAAGAAAGATAGGAAACGCAAAGCCAACAGCGATGAGAAAGCTGCCAAGAAGAAGAAGGTTACTCTGGGGGCAGAGATAATATTTTTCCCAACAGAAATCCCACCCCCAATTCCTGCTAATCCTACCCTGCAAGAGGAAATCCCAACAGACCTTCAGTTCGGATAGGTTGTTGGTGGAGGAAACGACGAAGTGGACCTTTCAGCCTTTCAAGATATCGGTCTGTATTTTGATGACCTTGATAAAGATGATTTTACAGGTCCTTATCGTCCTTCAAGCTCTTCCAGCATGGTAACTTATAATGGGAAGTCTTTCTCCATATCCCGAGAATAAGATACTTTAAGCCACGCTCTCCTCGGTTACATATCGCCAGTACTTGATCTGGAGAGGCAGATAGATAATCAAACCAGTGTTATCAGCTCTCTTACCACTGACAAGCAAACCCTGACAGATAGTCTTCTGAGTGCTCAACAAAGCATAGAGGTGTTGAAGAAGGAAAAGGATGATTTGGCCACCAAATTGACCGCATCAGAAGCAGCCAATACTGAACTCCAAACTAAGTACTCCAGCTTGGAGACTTCTTCCTTGCAAAACCTCACAGCTCTGAAGGAGCAACTGAAAACCAAGAATGGTGTTATCCAACTCTAACCAATGAGAAGACCAAGTTGGAGAGCACTGTTGCGGAGAAGGTTAAGGAGAAAGAGGCCATGTAACGTCAGCAAGAGCAAGCTATCAAAGCAGGCATAGAGGAATACGACAACAGAGTAGTGGATTTTTAGATAAAAGAGATGACGGGATCAAATCCGACATAGTGCTGCTGTTCCATGAGACCTTCCCTAAAAGAACCATTGGTCCATTATGGAAGTATGTGGAGTATGATGACATCTCATTCCATACCTTAGCAGATGATGACAAGCACAACTATGCTAGTGGAGTTGATTCCAGTGATGATGAAGAAGGAACAGATGAGAGTTCAAGTGCTGAACTCAAAAGTCCCAAAAAAGCTGATAGTGACAAGCTTCATTCCATACCTTAGTAGATGGTGATAAACACAACTATTCTAGTGGATTTGATTCCAGTGATGATGAAGAAAGAATGGGTAAGAGTTCAAGTGTTGAACTCAAAAGTCCTAAAAAAACTGGTAGTCGAGAAAAATCTGAAGGGAACAAGCCCTAAGGTTTATCATGTTTTTTTTGAAAGATTAAAGTCCTTGGATGGCCAAAGAATTTTTGTGCTACTATTTTGTTCAAGTCCAATAAGGTTTAATTTATCCAATTTCCCTTTTTTTAATACTTTGCTTTAAATCTTTCATGGCTAATGTTTAAGTAGCCCCTAGAATTTCAGAAGTATTGAATTGAAAGTATTTAATATCTCCAATCACATATGTTTAATAGTTATGATCAATCACTAAGCTTACCTAATCCACTCAAGATCACTAGAGATCCGGGGGGTTGAATAAGTGATTCATACTTAAATTGAATTGAAGTAAAATCACACCAGACTTTTGAAGAAGGCATCATGTATTATTAAAAAAAACCGACACCTCATTCAAACCTCCCCGCGCAACTAGGGTAGGAAAGAGTATGTCCCCTAATATATACATTGTTATTTAGCAAGTAAATATTTACAGAAAAAACTTTCTTCTAGATATAACCTGAGATGTTCAATATTTCATGGGTGCTTTAAAGCTCTTCATTCTTTGTCTTGAAGCCTATGTGTCCCAGGTTTGACCTTTTCACAGACCTCATAAGGTCCTTCCCAATTTGGAGCCAATTTACCGAACTCCCTCTCCTTGGTATGTAAGAAGACTTTTCTTAATACTTTATCCCGTGTTTGAAAATCTCTTCTTTTGACTTTGGAAGAAAATTTTCTCCTCATCAAGCCTTGGTAGTGTGTTATTCTCAAATATGCTCTCGAGTATGCGTTAACCTTTCTTTCCTCTATTAAGTCCAACTGATTCCTAACTGCTGTCTCATTAACCTGTTTGGAATAGTTATGGACCCTGTATGATGGTAAAGTAACCTATATAGAGGTAACTGCATTCATCCCATACACCAAGGAAAAAAGAGATTCTTGTGTAGCAGCCAGATGAGTAGTTCAGTAGGCCCACAATACTTCTTGTAAGTAGCTTGGTCATTTCCCCGCAGCCCCCTTTGAATTCTTCTTTAATCCAGATAAAATGGTTTTGTTTGCAACTTCAACTTGGCCATTTGGTTGGGGATGGAAAGGAGAGGAAAAACAATGTTGAATGCCTACAGAGGCACATAAAGCCTCTATGGCTTTGTTATCAAAATGTGGCCCATTGTCCGTAGTAATCTTTTGGGGGACTCCAAATCTACAACATATATTGAATATGATAAACTTAATAACAGCTTTCGACGTGGTCCCAGCCAAGAGAGTTGCCTCTATCCACTTAGAGAAATAGTAAATGACGACTATAATAGTTCTGCATCCATTGGATGCCATGGGTGGAGGTCCAACTAAATCCATCCCCCATCTAGAAAAAGGTATTGGCTCAGAAATAGACTCCATAGGTACTGTTGGCACATGAATTTTATTCCCATATCTTTGACATGGATCATATTTCTTCACCATTTCTTTAGCATCTGTAATTATGGTTGGCCAATAGTATCCAGCCAAGAAGACTCTACGGTTTAGTGCCTTGTACCCACAGTGTGTTGAGCCTTCCCCGTCTGCTGAGCCTTCCCCGCCATGTAGTTCGGATAAAAAAACTTGGGATTCTTCAAATCCCAAACAGCGTAGGAGAGGTCTACTGAAAGATTTTTTTATATCGAATTCCCTTTATTATCAAAAAACCACGAGCCTTGTATTTAATCATTTTTGCCACAGCTTTATTTGAAGGCAATGTCCCGCCAGAAATGTATTGAATGAAGGTGTATCTCGAGTCCTTAGGCTGGATCACAAGTATACTCATACTTTCTCCATCTTCTTTCTTCTGATCTAACTGTATGGACGGACATTCTTGTATGAGAATCCAAGGGTAGGACTCAGAATAAGCTATAGTTGCTAGAGAGTCTGCCAATGTATTCTCTGATCTAGGAATATGCTCATAGCAAATACTTTTGAAGCTTGCTACCACTTCTTTCAAAATGAGTAAATACTTAACCAATTGTTCCTTCTTGGCCTTAGACTGTCCTTGGACATGGTGGATGAGTACTTGAGAGTCACTCATTAACCGGACTCTCTTAGCTCTACAAAGGAGAGCTAACTTAAGATCAGTTATAGCTGCCTCGTAATCAGACTCATTGTTAGAGGCCCTGAATCCAACATATATCTTGATACATTTTATCACCATATGGGGAGGTTAAGAAAATTCCAGCTCCATAGCCCATAGTGCTTGATCCACCATCAGTTCGGACCACCCATTCTTTCTTGAAATTAACTTCTGAAGTTTGTTTAGAACACCTGTCAGCATGAAATTCTACCAAGAAGTCAGCCACTGATTGAGCTTTAATTGTTGTTCGATGGGCAAAATCAATGTCGTAGTCACCCAATTCTACTGACTATTTGGTCATTCTTTAGCGAGAAAGATGTTCAGACAATAATAGAATGAGATTAAAACTATGACTTCAGCTTTTTTGCTACAGTTCGGGGTGTTAAAACCCCAGCTAAATGATTTATCCAGAATGAATAGCTTTTTTAGATACCAACTAAAAAATGAAAAAAAAAACTAAAAATATTAATATTTATGTTATATTAACTTTGCTATCCTAGGTTGAAAAAAAAGTGAAAACTATTAAAAAAGTTAAAATAAAATTATTTAGCCCACGGTTAATACGAAAAAGATTAGTTCCCACATAGAGCAGCAATATTGGGAGGAAAAATCTCCCAACTAACTAACCTATTACTATTAGTTTTTTATTGTTCGAGTCCATACATGATACATTTAACTTTCTTTTATTCATTTGAATCTAAGATCTACTTTTTGTTTATATATGCGGTCAATCCGTTTTAAATCGTGGTCATAAAACCAAGACGCTGTAGTATTAAATATCCAAATTGTTCATCACGGATAAGTTAGATAAAGTTAAAACCAAGGTTAGATGAGGGAATTCATTACATTTAAAGTCGTAACAAGGGGTCCATGTCCATACTTTGAAGGGTATAGTAGTTACTACATTTTCATCTAAGATGGTCCTCACGTGCTTCTTTCGTTTGAATTTTGTATTTCAGTCGGGGACAAAATAACATAATATTTCATGATCTCACGTGTGACAAGTCATCCGGTTAGAATTCGAAATTCAAATTTGTTGTTTTTATTTATTTAAAAAGTAACCACTAGAAAACAGTTATTAGTTACTCGTAATTAAATAACCAACTGTTAATTTATTTATTATAAATCATTTTTTTAATTGAATGGTTTTTGAGGAATTAGTCTATATCTTGTTAGATACATACTTATTTAGTACACTTTGATGGTGTGGTGTATGTTGATGAAATCAAGTTTGTATCGCGTGAGTAATCAGTTTTTTCATGTAGTTTCTTTGTTTAATTTTTTACCTCAATTTCGACTCTAATTTTCGAACTCTTGATTGATATGTTTGAGTCTCATTTGGTAGTGTGTCTGACTTGAAAAAAAAAAGATAAAGTATATAAGTCAGGTTTGACCGACCTGATTTACATTACTAGTAATCTAAGGAAAACACATAGAGATTATAAAGACCCCCAAGGGGGTAGCCGAGTTGGTTGAGTATGGCATTCTTATGACCAACGGGTCATGAGTTCGAGTCCCTCTACATACGCTTTCTCGGCTGAGCCTGTCATTTTGTGTGGTTTACCTTCTGGTGTTGGTTTGCAGGCTATCGCGTCAGACTGAGGGTTTACCCTGTGCGCACTCATTGCACTCTGAGTAGCGGCTGCGGGTTCCCTCCGAAAAAAATAAATAGAGATTATAAAGAGGTTAATCTCAAATAATCAAAATTTATGCTATCTAAGAATAATATAGCTTGAAGTTGTGCAGGAGCATCAACTTGAGTCATATTATAGTTAGATTTTTACTTACTTTTGCAAGCCAATTTGCTGCAAAATTTTGGTATCCGAAGATTAATCTCAATGTTATATTATAAGTAATCAGTTTGCGAATACAAAGAAACCAGGGACATCAACCATCAGCCAAAAAGTTAAACATAATTTTAGTGTTTATGTCTATATCAACAAGAGAGTAACCAATGTTATGACATAACATTAAGCCATTAAGCAATACCCAAGTTTCAGCTATTAAATGAGACAGTTGTCCATATAATCTACAGCCTGAAGCAACCATATAGCCCTTTGATTTCCTTATTACAAACCCTCCAATTGATTCACCATTAAGTGAGCATGCACTATTAGAGTTTAATTTGAAGTGATTCCCTAATAGGGGTGCCATTTAACATACAATGCAGAGTTTTTAATGGAACAGAAGTTAAAATAGTTGAGTTTGGTAGTTATATTCATATCATTAGCCCATATGTCTTTAGATAACAGATTAGAACATTCAAGTTTAAAGAGCATATACTTGATTTTGTTTATCAACATATTAGATGATATAGATGAATTATTTTATTTAGTTTGATTTCTGGCAAACCAGATGTTCCAGGTGATGATGGCTGGGATAATTGTTCTGATTTGTACCTTTTTATTAGTATATGAAAACTGGGTATGAATTAAATGAGGGGATGTTATGTGTTTCTCAATGTACATGTCAAATAAGCTTGAAAAATATTTCCAGATTTCAAAGGAAGTATTACAGTTCACAAACATGTGATCAATTGTTTCAATATTGCAACAAAATTGGAATTTCGAGGTTAGTTGAAAGTTCTTTTTTCTGCTGAAGAGATGTATCAACAAACATCATACCTTTAAGAGCTTTCCATATAGTGAAAGAACACTTCTTTAGAGAGACAAAGTTTCAAATTTTATTGAATATAAAACTTTTTTGTTCGTTGGTTCTAATTTAATAGACCTGATTGAGAGATGCTCCATTTAATATTATATAGAGTGTCCAAATGTTGTGTGAATTTTGATATTCTACTAATGACTGTAGAAGTAACATTTCCATATAGTTTGTTGATATTCCAAGTGTTATTTTCCAAAAGAAATTGATTTTTATGCTATTGTACCACATATTGTCTACTGTATCAGTGAAGATGATTAGAGGGGTGGTGTGACACCATCTCTATAACCAGAAGTCATAGTTTCCCTTTCTTATTTGCCAAAAAAATGAAAGGCTCAGCAACTCTCTTGATTGCAAGGAGTTTTTCAAGATTTTTGAGTCTTTAGGCTTTTTACTGATTCGAAGTGGATGTTGGTTATGGAAATAGATAAAGTGCATCAGATTAGCCTAAAAGGATTGGCCTTTTCCAAATGTAAACCAAAATTTACAAGAGTATGTGTTTTAAATATCATTTAGTTTTCTGAAATTTAACCCGGATTCTAAGTAAAGAATACAAAGAGAAGAGCAGTTTGACCAAATCACTACATTTTATCCTCTTTTGATCCCAAAAAATCTTCAAAGGTAATGAATGATTTATCATCCATATTTATTATAAAGTTAAATAAATCTAATAAAATTTTGAGTTACTTTTAGAAGTAACAACTAATAGAAGAAAAGTAGTTATATATTGTAATAATTGTTTTTTAAAAATCAAATCATCGTTATTTAAGTTTATATTATTCAAATCAAAAAATTATTATATATATATATATATATATATTAAACGAATATAAATATAAATAGTATATTTCTGATATATCATTTAAAATAAAATAAAATCAATATATTCTACAATTTAATCAAAATAAAAAATATATTAAATAAATTATAAGGTTATTATAATACACCAAACACTTCTGAAACTTAATAAATTTATCGAAATAAGATAGAATATAATAAAAATCATCTAAATATATCAGTATTACAACAAGACTACATCGGCAAAAATTTTATATATTGACCAACCGCAACTGCATCAGATCATGTCCAAACCCAGATAATTAGAAGGTAATAGCAAATCCAAAAACTTCAAAGATTTCCTTTTTCAACCATCCATCCATCTTTTGGGTGAAACTACGACCAACAAAACTTCCAACATATGTAATACCCCAATAAAACCCCAAATAAACTATATACTACTCTATGCAACTTGATAGCACGCATGGAAAAATGCAACGACGAAAGAAACGAACGACGACAAAGCTCCAAAGTGTTGAATGTGATGCCTTCCAGCTTAAAAAACACTCAAGATACCACAACCTCCACCCCAACATGCGACATCAGAATATCAGAGAATGATAAATTTCGAATAAGAATAAAACAACCACCAACATGTAGTCGTCGAATGTTTTGGTACTAGAAAATCACAATAATTAAACTCTATTCAAAAGATTATTTGGAGAAGCCTAGTGTCTCGTGCGGATCCAGACAAGAAAATGCGACCAATGGACCTTCAATACTTAGAAACCACCTTATTCTATTCTTTCTTAAATACTAAGAAAAAGATGACCAAATAATCTCCACTAGCAGCCATAAATGCTCCATCATTATCCGAAGATGTAACCGAATATCTATTATCAGATGAGTCGCACGTACCAACAAAGCGGCGTGCAGGGTCTCTCATTCTCAAACATGAATCTGGACCTCTAACACGCATCCACTAGACTTCAAAAGATGTACCAACAATGAAATTAATACTCTTATGGAAAATTGAACTCGAGAAAGTCTCCATCATGGATCTAGCATTCTTAACAACATGTTTTTACCCCCTTACGAGAAGTATAATATGCTTAGTTTAACAATACAACACCCCTGCAACAACCTTAACATAATTTTTATAATGTACCTAAATATGAACCAATGATACACGTAGGCTCATTAGCCATTAAGGGGAGACAGTAGAATGTGTCAGCTCAAGTTTACCATGATCAACCAAACCCCTTTTGGACACATTCATGCAGCTCAGCCGAATCTTTACTATACGAAGTACCCACACAAGTATCCTCATGTATTCACCAATAAAAATGGCGTGACAGATTTTCCAGAATAACGGTAAAGTCTAAGACATTAGCATACTTACCTTTTCATTCGGTAAACGTCTATAGATCGAGCTAGTGGTGCTAATTTCGATGACAATGAGGACTTAAAGGATGAAAATTTCCCTTTAAATTTAAACATGTTATACGAAGATATTTTACCCATTTTCGTCAACTACAAGATGAAAAAGACAATGAGAAAAGAGATTTGGAGCACCACATTGAGTAGCTCAAAAGCGAGATAATGCGATACATGATGAATGGTAGGATGAAGTGCAGGTACCAAAAAAATTAGGCGTTATCTATGATCATACCAAAAATATGATAATATGCTAAAATCTAGACAAGATATCGGCCCTAAAAGAGTATATAGACAAATATAAATGTTGTAAAATTCAAAAAAAAATGGACATTATTCATGAATTATAAGGTGTTGCAAGACCAGGTCCATAATATGATTGATGAAATAAAGATATTTAAATTTGTTAAGAAGGAAAAACACATCAACGACAAGACCCGTAACAGCATGACAGGCAGGCTGCAGCCGTACCCATCAAACAATGAGATTTGGAAAACAATGCAATATTCGAGCGAGGAAGATCAATATCGCGACCTATATCCTGACATAAAAACTATTAAATTTATTTTCACAGTGATCCATTCCATATAGTAACTAAAATCTCAAGGAAACAACATATTGATGATCTAGAGATCAAACGCCAAGGTTGTACCTTGTTGCACCTATACCGCAAATTGTAATCAGTTTTGGGATTCTCGGAAGATAATTTACGAGGAGTAGCAACACCTCATAACAGTGCAATTCTTATCACAATAAAGTTACAAGGAGTATAAATCAAGAGTGTTATGTGGTGAGGATAAAAGTAGCCTGAGGGTAGGCTGGTAGTTTCAAGTGGAGTTTTAAGGCGGCGTGAGGGTGTTTCAGGGTGGTGTGAAGGTGTTTCAAGGTGTTTCAAGGTGGAGAGAGAATTGAGCAGCTTGGCAGCAGTAAATTTTTGTTACCCATAGTTAATACTGGTGGTTGGGTATTTATAGTAAGTAATTTGGGCCCTTATGGGATTTCGGGTCAAGTTTAATGGACACGGGTCATGTTTAAAGACCCATGAGTTTTAAGCAGATGGGCAGGTAGCTTAGTCAGATAGTGTTTAGGTTTTTTAGTACTTTATTCATAGTTCGAACTGCTTTGGGCTTGCAGTGTTCGAAGTCACCTGCCCGGTTCAAATGTCCTGTCCGAATTAAGCTCTTGGATCCTGTCCGGTTTACGGAGAGATTTACTTTGGGCTGCCCTTCCGGGGAGCACTTCGAATTCGGACTCATCATTATGTTCCAAAACATAAACTCTACAAATATTTTATACAAAAGCATCTATGATAAGATGATGGGTTATATCCTCATACATTCTCGAAGAATACTGGTCGGTTTCATCAATGCGGACACCAACATCTTGGAAGAACCCACACTAGATGTTATCATTGGAATGGTATAATTCCATAAGACGGTATGATGTTTATTCATGATAGTGAACTTCATATCCTGATACAACATCATTTTATGCAGATCGTGGCTAGATCAAATGCACGTTTTCATCTTCATAATCTATCAATTACTTTGGTACCCAGTCATCAATAATGTATGAGTGATCAAAGGGAACCATAAGACCTCCAAATAATAAAATGCAATTTCTTTCGTACTTAAGAGATAACAACTAAGATAAGATTCAGTTGTCTTAGACAAGGTGGATGATCGAAGATAGGCTCCCACCTTTTAAAATCAAAAGATGAAATCAAATGCATCATGATGATCACGCTCTTAGTCATATGCCTTGAATTCACATGATTTCACTATGGCTCCGCCCTAAGTCAAATGTCAAAATTTATCTATCAACAATAACTTTTAATCAAGTTAAAACAACGATTATACTCACCCCAAAAGATGGAAACCATCATTGAAGAGATGAACAAGTTGAATGTCATTGTGTATATTTAGGATTCTTATATTCTAGTTTGAATAACCAATATTGTATTGGTAAAAAAAGAATAAAAATGGAAATTTTGTATCGACTTCACTGATCTCAACAAAGCTTGCTCGAATGACCTTTTTTTTATTAATTGATCAACTCGCAAATCTGACATCTAGAAGCGAGATGTTATCTTTCATAGATGTCTATATACATATGCTTTAGAATAATCACAAACACACAACTTTCATCATATAAAGAAGATTATATTGCTACAAGCTGATGCACTTTCGGTTGAAGAACGCAAAATCTACCTATCAATACCTCATTTAAAGGTGTTTTCCACACATTTAGTCTGAAACCTATAAGCATATAGCGACAACATCAAGTTTGAGGCACCCTTTAACTCACATTTGTGAGTCCATAGTCTTATTAGACTTACAGAGTCTAGTAACTTAATTGTTATCATATTTAATTCTCAATCACCATATCTAATTCGTCAAATGTTTCAATATGACTTAAGTATATGATGTTATCCTATTATTACATAGTAGTCCGAACTAAATCTTAAACCTAATTATATGTATTATCACACAAAATATTTAATATATATATATATGATACACTTAATTAATATTTGATCAAACATTCCAAATGTGAAAATCTTACAACTTTATATATTGTTGTTTCCCATACTAAAATTATGTATTCAATAGAGAGCTATATGACCATTGTTGCATTAATAAGTAATCTAAAGTACCTTATCATTTTAGGTAATAATCTATAAAAGACTATATGGTTTGTGTTGTTTATCAATAGGGAGCAATAGTTTCCACAGTAATCACAGTGACATATATCATATATATGAACTTAGACTTTTCATGATATATACTATAGAAATTACATGAACTTTTGATCATAATATGTCAAATCCTCTAACCCTTTTTATTTGAATTGAGATCACCAAACTGAATTTTACAATATATATATATATATATATATATATATATATATATAAATAAAGATATAAGAGTAAAACTAAATATTATATTAATTAACTAAATTGTATTCTATTATAACTAAACTATACTATTTGAAACTAAATTGAAAGCAGAAATATAAATAAACTCCTATTAGAACTAATATCTTCAAGACTAAAACAATTCCCATAAATTTTTGGTTTGTGAAAGACATGTGGCGTTAAAACCTTAGTAAGGAATGATGAAAATATATAGAGTAATATTTTTGTTTTTGTGCAATCTAAAAAATAAATCATAGAGTTTGTTTATATGAAATGTAAAAAATAAATCATCAGTGTGTTTTTATTTTCTACAACCTTATTCTCATAATGCTAAAGAGCTAAAAAATTATATTTGATGTTCTTAAATGTGCTACAAAATTTATTCTCATAAACTATGAAAATTTTGAATCATATAAATTATGATATTCTTACTTGCATCTATGATATTATTAAAATCTAATGAACCTATAAATTTTTGGTGCATCTATGATATTCTTACTTGTACTTTTTTATTTATTTTTTTAAAAAATATTGGGGGAGCATGTTTTGATATATAATAATCATTTTTAGAATACTTAAGTGTTTCCTTAAATTTCATGTTATGAAGGTTATACTCTATCATGAATAAACACATCAACTTCTAATTGTCAAAGCATATAAAATCTTATGCATTCCTAAATTTTGGAATCAGTTTTAGGATATTAACACAAAGAAAATTATATTTTTTACCA
Organism: Limnanthes douglasii subsp. nivea; assembly: GCA_036936605.1. Taxonomy (NCBI): domain Eukaryota; kingdom Viridiplantae; phylum Streptophyta; class Magnoliopsida; order Brassicales; family Limnanthaceae; genus Limnanthes; species Limnanthes douglasii. Next base: position 185,988,711 of record JAUPFV010000003.1, read on the forward strand.
TCAAGGAATCTATAAGTTTATTTTTTTTGTCACATAAGGTTTCAACATACTTTTATTGCATATATTTTATGTTAAAATCATGATACATCATAAGTTATCCAGATGAATCTTAATTTCTAACGCATTAAACATCTCATATCAAGAATTTCATATTGAATTGTTTCAATATAAACTTTTTTACAATATTTTTTAGTGTTGATCGTAAGAAATATATAATTGATATTAATAAATATAAATCTTCCCATATCGAACTTGTGGTATCCATAATATTCTAATAAATTATTTTAAAACCAAATATTTTTATAACTTTGATAGATTATGATATCAATGATAAATGCTGAAACACTTGTTTAATTTTATATTTAAATGAAGATAAAAACTATTGGCCTTGAGTGAAGTTTATATAAAAATTGTTACAACCATTATAATATTCATTGGAACGATTCATATTTGAAACTTATTACGCATACAAAATAAAGTTTTGGGGTTGTAATTTTTCTTAATGTTATCATTTAGAAAAATATGATCTCAATATTTATTTAATAGAACTTAGGATTAAAATGTGAAATTTATACTATGAATATATTAAAATAATCATAGACTTAACTAAATGAAAAGTTTACTTTAAAATTAATACTTTTGCATTTTGTTAAAAAATCATAAATTATTATTATCATTAACATTAATATTAATATTATTATTACATACTATTATATGATATTTTGGGTCATATTTGGTTTTAAACATGTATTTTCTTTAACCAATAGTTTTTTTTTATCTAAATTACATATACAATTTTAAAGTTGTGATGCATGTATGCATTCTAAGAGTTAAACCTCTCTATCACGTTATGAAAATTTAATTTAATTATTAAATTACATCATAATTTTTCATTCTTTTTGTATAGATTTTTCACGTTATGAAAACTTAATTTAATTATTAAATTACATCATGATTTTTCATTCTTTTTGTATAGATTTTACATAAACGTAAACGAAATTCTTATATTAAATCATAAAAGTCATAATATTGTGACATAAATACTTTTTATAATCTTAACATATAATATAGGATATTTCTCTCATTATAAGATATAAAACCAATTTTAGCTTGTACAGTTCCTTTAAAATATTGAGTTTATTCTTCGTGAACAACTTCGACTGTATTATGTGGAGTATAAGATTGAACATTGATTTAGAAAGATATTGAAAACTTTGAGGATTAAAATTATGGGTAGTAAAAAACCAAATACTCAGCATTTGAATTTGAATGACTCATATATATTTTTACCTCAAAATCAAGTTTGTTCTGTATATATTTCCCGTAAACTTAATATAAAAAGAAATATTATATTGTATAAATCTAAATTTGGTTGTGGGATCATAAATTCAAAATTTTCCTATATAGAATTTAACACTCAGAAAAATAGTTACTTTTGTTAAGTGTGTATGATTTTGCTTCCATTGGACATTCAAGATATACAAGTGTTTCAAACAAGACTTTTTACCAAAGTTAATGTTAATGTATAAGAAGGAAAATTTTGTATACTTAATTAGTAAAAACGGATCATGATATTGTTTATTGAATTGTTATTCTTCCTGTAGTAATAACCACCATAGCCAAATATGTCGTACTTATTTCTTTTACCAAAATACTTTTTAAGCTCATCCTTAATTTTTTTTGACCTTATCATTGACAACTAATTCATAAATAAATAAGTTTATAAGAGTTAGAAATGTTATAATTAAAAAATACGAGCTAACTTGTCCATCCCATTATAATAAATTGTGGATATACATGAAAATTTTATAAGACTCTCACTCTAATTGATATTTTTTTATACATCCAACATATTTGTGAATAATAATAATGATGAAGTGGTCCTAGGAGACCCTGAGCAACCAATTTATCAGTCACGCTTTTAAAGATATATCATGATTGTATGTGCCAAGTGTACACTTTTGTCCTAAGTTTTTATTCCATTTAACTTTATGACACATTTGTATAATATAATTATTCTTATATATTAACATTATACACTTTATCTATTTAACTTACAATTCCTCTAATCTATGCATACTTTTCATTTGATGCAAAGATAATTTACCATCATTAAAGTCCTAAACATTTAATGTATTTAAAAAAAAACATAGAGTTTGACATATGTAACCCGTATTAACTTAATATAATTAGATTCTAACTCTTAAGACGTTAAAAATAACATATAACTAAATAAACAATACTTAAATTAATTATCACATAAAAAGTAACATAATAAACTTAATTTTCAAAATTGAAATCTTGGAAATATTCATACAAATTAAACTGTGTTAATGTTAGCAAAAAAAATTTGTGTCATATTATTATAACATCAAAGAACAATTAGTCTTTTTGATAAGTCAATTCACTTGCTTCTTGACATGTGAATGAATTCATTCAAAATTAAATTTAACTTTTATGTTAATGTGCAACATGTGAACACTATGACAAACTCATGAAATAGTTTACTAACTTTAAGGTAAATATAAACATAATCTCTCTTTGGATCTATTTATGAAAAAAAATAAGGTTTGTTGGCTTGAACTCATGCTACAGATAGGGTATGTACATATTATAAATAAGTTTTTGTGCAATAATTATGAAGTCTCACCATGGTAGCTTGCATGAAAGGCCGTAATGATGAGAAACTAGCTCGTAATGTCGATGTGGCCCGAAAGTGTGAGGATTATAAGACTTGTTAAGACGCTATGATAGTGCAATAATTACATGACTCTATGATGACTCTTACTCATATCTAATATTTGTTCATATCTTATATACGTATATTTATTTTACTTGTATAGTTGTTAATAATATAAAAATCAAATATGTTATGAGAAACCATTGATGTTTTATAGAAATGTTTATGAGTTATGATACAAACCATCATAGATCCTATGATATTTTTCTTGATTGGAAACATATTCAGGATTTTAGCATGAGTTATAAACAATTAGATATAACATATAAAGTTTGTAGAGATTCAATCGTGAATTCCTTCCTCAATTATAAACTTTAAGGTTTTAGAATATGCATCGTGAATAATTTGGATATCGTTAATAAATTAAAATAATAATAATAGTCTTTTGAATATTTGAAAGTGAAGTTTTAATATTTTTTATTTTGCATAATTATTATTCTTTAGTTTTAATAACTCCATTAATTCACACAAATAAATCTTTTAAATTTAGTCTAATGTTTTAATTTATATCGTCTAGTGACGATAATCCTATTGGGCTCAAACATAACTCTGCATATGCTAAACACATAATATTATGTTATTATCCGATAATAAAATTTTAATTTTAAAATAGATTACATTTATTGTCACGCACACTATATATAATAATTAGTGTATATATAATTCTTATATTTTTAAATACAATTTAATATTGTTACTAAAACATATAAAATACTGTTACGCAAAAAACAAAATCAAATTAAAAAATGACTAAAAATATACGAAAATAAGTTTAAAATATATTTAAAAAAAAATTAAACATAAATAAAACCAAAACACTAAAAGAAATATTTTTTTTCCTAACTAATGTAAGACTTTATTTTGGTTTTTAGTAAGGTTTGTGGTAGAGCTAAAAGTGGAAACAGTGATTTAATGTAATGATTTAAATTTTTTTGGTAATTTATTTGTTAGATTAGGATTCAAATGTGTTGGTATATAGATTATAATTGATTTTTATGGTTGATTTGCGATAGAAATCATATAATTTAGTTAAATTTAGAAGAGTTAGGGTTTTAAATTTCAGTTTTCACGTTTCTGGGCACTAGATGTTCGTCATCTGCATTGTTAGTATAAAGGCTCTGAACTGCCAGTGTTGACCCACCTACACGTTTAATGTAGAGGAATTTTAATTGCCAGTACACAGTATAAGTACTGAAATTTCAAATGACCTTATACCGACAACGCAATATTAACTTACTTTGATTTTTTAAAACTTGAATATAAGGTTAACTTTGATTTTTTTAATGTATGCAAGCGGTAAGTAAATAAACCACCACCGAAGAAACCTTGACCGAGGAAAAATATAAATAAAATTAAAGTCTCTCAAGAAAAAAAAATCTTGCCTAACCAGTACTACCACTGCGACACATGAGGCTTGAGGAGGATGACCATACCAAGTGACCAATGCGCTGAACAAACGACAGCGTGAAAAACAACTAATAGATCATCTAGGGGAGGTTCATCTATAGGTGGTAGAGAATATTAGGAAGATTACAACAATGAGTTGGACATATTTAAGTTGGAAAGTCTTGAATTGGACAAACATGTGTGACCAACAAATGATGTTTAACGATATATATATATATATATATTATTTTATTTATTCATATCTTTAATAGATAATAAGAATGTTTTTGTGTTTTATTTATTATAGTCTCAAAGTTCTCTTAGCGTCCAGGCTCTCTAGGAGATTCTGAAAATGTGGGACCTAAGCAACCAGATTGAGGTGCTGAATTTATTGGCTAAGACTCAATTAAGTTATCTTATTTCTCACCTATATAAGTTTCATCCAAACCTTATGTTGAATGATATTTCCATCAAATGATGGCACCATGAGATGAATACCTTCCATTTAAGTTTCGGGGAGATAACCTTTGATGATATATATGTTAGGGCAAGCCTCATAGTTGTAGATATATTTTTGGAAGTAGAAAACTTTGACACGACTGAACAAATTTATATCGAGTACGCCTAGTTGTTGGGACTTTGTACAATTATTATCCATTAAGAGTTAGAGAAGATGAGAAGAGTTGGTTTTGATATGAGGTATTTAGGGATTATTTTATAAGAGCTACATATCTAGATATAAATCCAGTTAGGACTAGAGACATGGTCGTACAAGCTTCACATGCGTACCTTTTGTACTTTTCCAAATGGAGCATATTGGCCGAAAATAATTAATTTTTTAAAATACAAACCTACTATTGGATCTGGATAATATCAAAGGACGGGAAACGTTTACGTGGGGGTTTATGTGCTATCTTGGCTATATAATGGATTGGAAAGATGAATCGAAGATGTCAACCAATAATTTATATGGTTACATAGGTATGCTTGTCTATATTTTGTATCATATTTATGAGAATTAGTATATAGTTTATGTAATAAAGTTATGTTCACTAGAGTTTTCATGCAATGTTTCTTTTATTTTAAAGATAACAACTGTTAAGATTATTATGTTTTTTATAACTATGTTTGACTGTTGGGTATACGATTATTTTTCATACTTTCTCCTTGCGTTGAACGATAAATATAGCATATCAAACCCAAAGCTTCTTAGTTGATCGCTGAAGATGATGATGTGAGTATATTGTATTTGTTCTTATTTTATTCTTTTTGCAGTTAATGTTTGAAATTCTATTGAATTATCATTGTAGGTTTTATTTAAACCGTATTTGGATATGAGAGATCACTTTCCAATCAATGAGGTTTGTCTATTATTATTATTATTATATTTGATGTATGGACATTATCCAAGATGGAATATCAAATAGAGTGATACAACACTTTGGATTGATCCACGATAACCCAGCTGCTCCTCAATAACCTAGACTGAACCTGAAGAAAAGAGACCATCGTCGATAGAGTTTCAAAACAAGTGTTTGAACTGAGTGGCATTGATATCTACTTTTCGATGGCCGTATTACACCTACCACATCCAAGAGCCGCAAATCAAAGATTCATAAGTACGCTGAATATATTAGTTGGTATTTATGGTATATCACTCCAAAGGTGATTAGTGATGAAGTAACACTGCATGTGATTCATAAGATCATATAAGTTAGACATCTAAACAATTATGTCGAAGAGAAGCTAGATTTTGTTGATCGAGTATTGAATATCACGTCTTTTTGTATTGGTCTTACTATTCTAGGGTTTATTATATTATATATGTTTGTGTAATTTTTTGTATCGACAGATGTTCACCGCTACTTTTGGATGACATCGATCGTGTGTTTTGTAGTATTTATCAGATGTTTTATATTTTTGTATCAGATGTTTTCGAATTATGAGTACTCGTTAAATATGTTAGTCGGTCTGTTAGTCGATATGGGTGGTTTTCGAGTTATGATTACTCGTTGATTTTTGTTTTAATTATGAATGATCAATTCTGGCTAAGGATAATGGTTTTTTCAATTGTTGCACTGATAGTAGAAATCTAATATATTTCCAGTGCATAACTTAATTGACACTACAAATGGTGCATACTATTAGTTACAAATGGATTGGTAGTATGATTTCTCTGTACTGCCAACATCATATAACTTACAACATAAGATATGTAACTTATAGAATAAGGTGAGGTTGAGGGTCTGGTCTTTTTTCAGCCGTTGCACTCGCAATATAAAACTGTTATACTGTCAGCTCATTGTTGCACTAACCGTGTAATTGGTACATATTATCATTGCAAAATGTAATAGTAGTTTGGTACTCCTTTACCACCAGTATTGGTTAACGTTTCAAGCTACCAAACTTGTAAAAAATATATTAGGAGGAAATTCTGTTAGTTTTAACCTATTTAGCGATATTATTTACCTTATATAATGACATTCCACGTGTGTAATAAGTAACGACATAGAAGGTTAATAGTATCTATGCATGTTTTCCTTTACCATATATCCAACCAAACTTTGACTTTTGAACTGACATTTTTATGGATCAGTAGTGGTAGTACAGTGGCCTAGAATTGAAGAAAAACGTCAAACTCAAACCGTTGATATATCCATTTCGGGTTTTTCAATTCAAATATCATTTCTTGGTAGCAATGTAGCCCCTTTAATGTGATGTATGTTATATGCTAGGTAAAATGTTGTTATTAATTAACAATTGTTGGCAAATGACTTATGTTGGAATTCTTGTCATATCCCACATAATTCATACAAACATATCCAAATTATTTTGTACCTGAGGTCGGTTGAAATATCTTTGTCGATCTTCAACATTTTTTATTCCTTCATCTGCACATCCTCTACGTCTTACTTAAGTTGTATTAGATGGATTCCTTCTCTTGGTCATCCACCTATTCTAAAATAACCCCGTTTTCTTATGATTGATATGCTTTAAGTATCAGGGATGTTGTATAGAATTATATGGAAGCCTTTTGATTTTATTTTATGATTGCTACCTTTCTATTGATTGGATACCTAAGGAATTAGTGGACCGTAGAAACTACAGTGTGTATTTAGTGTAGTAAAGATTTTTCTAATATGACATTGTAGGAGAAATGTGCATCTACCATCATGACAGTAATTGTACTTTCTTCTTATACTCTTGTTTATAGAGAAGAATGTCTAGATTTAACTCTCCTATTATATTTGCATTTACTCCAATAAATCCAATCAAAACTTGATGTGTCGGGGTTATCATCGATGTTCCTCTCATCTTCTTATGGGTTCCTCTATAAAGTATGTTTGTTGAGCTCTCGATGTCTATTATCACTTTTAGTGACTTTAACAACTATTAATTACACTGTTATTAGTACGGCGTCACTGTGTGATATTGTCACTCCTCCTAAATCAAGATTATAAGGAGAAAACAGAGATACAATATTACTTTGTGAAAGAGATTTAAAAAAGTGTGCATTGCAAATGCAAAAAAGACGATGCATGGGTATAACAAATATGACATATGAAACCTTAATTATAAAAAATGCAAAACCTTAAGTATAAAAAATTCAAAAATGATGACATGGAACTATGAAATGTGGAATAAAGGTAAAATTTGAATTATTATTACTTGACCTAATCGCAAAATGAAACACCAAAGTTGCAGAAAATGTGAAATATGAAAGGAAAAATAAGGGTTAAATTTATTTATTTATTTTTTGCTTAAGTGCGAAACAATAGTTAAACTAAAATGTGAAATAAGGGTTACATTTAATTTTTTTTATCAAAGTGTGAAATACGAAATCATGAGTAAACAAAACGCACAATGCAAAATGTGAACTAAAGGTTAAAATTTAAAATAATTTAGCATAAGTGCAAAATGCAAAACTATGGTTAAACAAAAATATGAAATGCGAAACTAGGATTAAATTTGAAAAATAAATATCCAAGTGCAAAATACAAAACTAGAGTTAAACAAAAATATAAATTATTAAACTAGTGTTAAATTTGAAAAATTATATTATACTAAGTGCAAAATACAAAATTATAGTTAAACGAAAATGTAAAATATGAAACTAGTGTTAAATTTAAAAAAAAATTATCCTAAATGGGAAACAACGAGTAAAATGATCTAATAAAAATCAATCATGGATCTAATTTTGCTCATTTTGACAGAAAAAAACTAATAATATTTTCAATTATTTTTTCCGACCAGCTATTCGAAATACAAAGACTCTTAAAAATTAAATTACAAACATAAATATCCATAGATAAAGAAATAGACTTATGATGAAGGTCTAAAATGATTTTGATGGAAAAAATTATTAAAATATTTTCTAATTAAATATTTAACTATTATTATTAATAAAAATATTATTTAATATAAAACTAATTGTGAATAAGTGTATTCAAAATTAATGTTATTTATCAATAAATATTCAAAAAATGGTTAACTATATTTAAATATGTTTTTAAAAATACAATTTAATATATAAATAATTGTTGATTTATTATTTTTATTTTTTTTCTCTTCTATTTTTTACTTTATTATTATTTAAATTCCCGCCATTTCTCCTATCTTTTGTCCGCCTACTCTATCATTTCGTTTCTAGGTTTGAAATTATTCGTTTCTTAGTTTGAAATTATTGGTAGTTTTAACATTTTTTTCCAACCGATTCAAGTTTTTTATTTCAATTTTAATCCTATTTTGGTAGAATTTTTTTTTTATTTCAATTGATTATGATTTTTTCATATTTATTTTTTATTTTTATTGAATTGGTGTTTAAGTTTTGACAAACGTATAAATTTCGAATGCGTGGGTTTATAAATTAGCATAATTATGAGAGCTATAAATTAAGGGTGAAGCTATTTCACCCATAAAATTTATTATTTCCTCCATCATTCATAAAAAAACCTCATCTTGTTATTTCCTCAATAAAGGAAAATCCTAATTTATCATTGTTTTAATTTTACACCAAAAACCCGTAAGTATCCACCTTTGACCTTGTCTCTTCTGACCCTAAAATACCCTAGCCACCAAACAATTTTGAAGCAGTTTATGGAGTTCTAAAAATAAAAATCTATCGTTAATCTTATTTTTATTTTAAATATATGAGTTGACATATCGAATAAAATCTCTTTTTAAATCTATGTTTTTTTTTGCATAATGAGTTATAGGAACTCTATATGCAGAAAAAAAAACTTGTTCATCGTTTAACCGAGTTCCCGCATATTGAGTTACTAGCTTAATCGTTTTTAATATCAATTTCTGGTTTCATTGTTTCTTGTATGTATATTGAGCTCAAAATATAATTTTTTTGGTTTGATTATTGTCTGTTGATTGGGTTCTTTTTTAAATATTATATGTGATCCTAACTTAGAGTTCCTAACTTAAAATCACATGCTTTTTTAGAAAAACATGTTATTCGGAGTGGTCGTCTCGGAACTACATGTTTTCTTTTAAAAAAACATGTAATTTTGTGACTAATCTTAAAAATAATTGAGTTTTTATGTTTTTTAGGATTTAATTTTAGAAGTTAAATCATGTTGGCTGATGTGTTTGTTGTAATAAGGGTTGAATAGTGGATAGTGACATCAAATTATAAATTAGAAAGTAAATAAAGGGCAAGAAGATAAAAACAAGTATTTAATGTTTTATTAAGAATTTAAAATGGAGGAAATAGTAGATCTTATGGAGGAAATAGCTCCACCCATAAATTAATGATGCGCAAAACATGTCATTTTTATTATATTTATAATTATAATTTAATTTTGGAAAATATTTTGTTTCCCGTAAAAAGTAAACTTTTTTATGATTTTATGTAACTGCATGTTGAACTTGCAAAAAAATTTGTTATTTCAGTTTTGAACACTATTATATTTTTGCATAAACTAGACTTATGTAAATTAGAAAATAGGTTTATATGGACTGGAAAAAAAATAGATTTAGTTAATTTGTTTAAACTAGACTTATCTAAATTGAAAAAACGATTTTGAATTAATATTGTTTAATATTTGGTTTATGTTTTTTCAGGTGTGAAATGTTTTTAAAATAAGAAAAACACACAAATAAGTTTTGAATTATTGCAAGTGTACAAGTTTCAAAACAGAGTTTGAAATAAGTTGTGTAAACACAAAAGACATTATGAATTCTAAAAATAAATAGTTCAAAATAAGTTGTGAAAACACAAAAAAAACATACACAAACAAATCTCAATCTACTACAAGTCCGCAAATTAGAAAAAAACCATTCAAAATAAGTTGCAAAAACACAAAACAACACCCGAATATGTGATAATCTATGACAAGTCCACAAATTGATTAATTGAATACGTGAAAAATATAACTTACAAGAACAATTCAATTGATTTTTTAAAAAAAATACAAATATAGGTGGTTATGAGTACTTTTAATTCAAAACTAGGTGGTTATCCATTCTTTATCAAACATTGAGTGATTATTGGTAAATAAGTTTGATAGTGAATGGTTATTGATAAGTTATCCTAATTAAAAATTTGGTACATTCTAAAATATAAAAGCTTAGAGTTTAAATAAATATCTAATTAAATTCTTTTTTTATTATCACTCTTTTTAAATTTAGAATTTAAATTTAGATTTATACTTAATTTTAAATTTTAAAATTTTGTTTTTAAAATTTAAACTTAAAAGTCTATAGTCTAACATATTATATATATTTATAGTCTAACATATTATATTATATATATATATATATACTTAATAATAATAACAATTGATAAATGTGTAAATTATCATAGATTTATGGACCATTAGCCATAAATTGAATAAATATATATACTTTTTAAATCATATTTTTTACTTAAAAATAATATATTTTTCTTGGAATTATTTAATTATTAATTACTTTAATTATCTTATTTAATAATTAGACTTATATGAATTAGTGTTATATGAATTAGTATTTTAGTTGATAATATTCTAGTCAATAAAAGCTATTATTTATTGATCGGAATATTTAACGCTTCTTGTAGACTATTTAAAGCTATTTTATGATGCAGTTTAATACACTGAGTCTTATTCTCTCTGCATATTACTCTTTTATATTCTAGCATAGTATCAGATCAAGGTTGAAACTGGGTCTTTTATCCCACATCGCTTAGATTTAAAAAAATACTTACAATATATAAGTGAATAAAATATCTCAACTAATGTGAGACCTTTTAGGAGTGAACCGAAAGAAAAGTCGTGCAGGTCTACTCGCCCAAAGCGGACAATATCACATTAGTTGGTGAGAAATATATTCTAACATGGTATGTGTGTATCTGAGTGAAACACAAAAAGAGTGAGAAACATATTCTAACATGGTATGTGTGTGTCTGAGTGAAACACAAAAAGAGTGAGCTAGGTGTGTTTGAGTAAAACAATTTGAGTGAAAGGAATATGTATTTGAGTGAAGTGTGAAACAAGAGTGAAGAAAGTGTGAAAAGTGGCATCTGATTCGAACAATTTTAGTGCCTCATGTATGCCCAAATTTGATGGAGATTACGATCACTGGAGTTTACTCATGGAGAATCTCTTACTTTCAAAATAGTACTGGTGTGTGATTCAAACAGGTCACCGGGAATCTGGAGAAGGTGAAGTGTTGATGACAGTGCATCAAAAGATGTTGGATGAATCTAGGCTTAAAGATTTGAAAGCAAATAATTATTTGTTTTAGTCCATCGATAAGACTATTTTGAAGATCATTACTCAAAAGCAGACATCCAAACAACTTTGGGAAGCAATGAAGACTAAGTATCATGGAAATGAAACAGTCAAGTGTGAGTTGAGAGTCAAGTGTGCTCAACTCCAGAGGCTTTGAAGATTGTTTAAAATAGAGGAGATGAAGAAGGATGAGACAATGTCAGATTATTTTCAAAGAGTCATGGTCATAGGAAATGACATGAAAAACTATGGAGAAGACTTGCAAGATGTAAAGATTGTTGAGAAAATCCTGCGCACGATGACGAGCGATTTCAATTATATTGTTTGTTCAATTGAGGAGTCAAAAGATATTAATCAAATGACAGTCGATGAGTTGCAAAGATTATTACTTGTTCATGAACATAAGCTACAATGCAATGTCTCTAAAGAACAAGTACTGTAAGTCAATAATGATCGCAGCTATAGACAAGGCAATGGAAGAAGTAATTTTGGCAAAGGGGAAAGTAATTTCTCGATAGGAAAGGGAAGAGGTGTAAGATGATGGACTATTAACAGAGCCCACATTGAGTGTTTGAGGTTTCACAAGCTAGAACATTATCAATGCGAGTGCCCAAATGAAGAAAAAGAGTAAACTACGTCGAGCTCGATGAAGGAGAAGAATTACTTTTAATGTCTCATATGAATATCAAAGAGGTTGAAGATATGGGGATTTGTTTATCGATTCTGGTTGCTAAAATCATATGATAGGTAACAAATATTGGTTTGTTGAGCTCAATCAAAACTTTGGACATGGAGTAAAACTAGGGAATAGCTCAAGAATGGAGGTGATGGGAAAAGGAAATGTGAAGTTTGAAGTATAAGGGCTAACCCTAATATTAACACATGTATTATTTGTTCCAGAATTGACTAATAATGTACTGAGTGTTGGGAAACTTCAAGATAAGGTTTTAACTATTTTGATCTACCAATGAGCATGCAAAATCTACCATCCTCGTAAAGGTTTAATTATAACTCTACAATAACTATAAACCGTATGTTCACTATATCTGCAATTAGAAAATATGGTTTAAATAGAAGTCTGAAAGTTGAAGAGGAAGAGAAGTGAGATTGGAATGCTGATGTAATTTTTTTTTATGATACTCTTAAATAGAGAGAATAAGATACTACTAGAGAGGATAATGATGAAGAGATCAAAGCTGTTGAAGAATATATCATTGGTGAAAATAATATCATGTCACCTCAACCTGAAACAAATAAAAAAATAATTCATAGAGCACCAGTACGGGTGTAAGATTACGAAAGTGAAGAAAATATATCAGATGAAAATGTTGAAGTACAAATGGAATTGGCACTATATATATATCTCATGTTGATCCGATGCATTTTAAATAAGTTGTCAAAGAAACAAAATAGATTGAAGCAATGAAATGTGAAATAGAAGCCATTGAGAAAAATAACACATGGGAACTTGTAACTCTCCCTGCTAATACAAATAAAATTGGGGTTAAATGGGTTTTCAAGAGTAAATTAAATGAAATTGGGGAGGTGGATATATACAAAGAAATATTGGTGGTGAAAGGATATGCACAAGAAGAAGGCATTGACTATAATGAAGTATTTGCACTGGTTACGAGGTGGGATGCGATCAGAATTTTATCAGCTATTGCTGCACACAAAGTTGGAAAGTATATCGATTAGATGTAAAAAGTGCCTTCTTATATAAAGAATTAAAACAAATAGTGTATGTGTATAAACCATAGGGTTTTGTCAAAAAAAGTGAAGAAGGTAAAGTATATTGACTCAAGAAAGCTTTATATGGTTTGAATCAAGCTCCCTGAGCTTGGTTTTTTCGGGTAAAGAGGTATTTCAAGCAAGAAAGATTCGACATAAGTAGTTATGATCACACATTATTCATTAAGAGGGAATGAGTGAAGTATATCATGGTAAGTCTTTATGAAGATGATTTAATTTTAACTGGAAATGATGAACAATTAATTAAAGAGTTTAAGTTGTCAATGACACGAAAATTTGAGATGACTGATCTTGGTTTGATGAGGTTCTTTCTTGGTGTTGAAATTCATCAAAGCCAATATAGGATTCACTTAATACAGAAAAAGTATACTCATGAGGTGTTGGAAATGTTTGACATGGCAGACTGTAATTCAGTAAAAAATCCCATTGTCCCAGGTTCAAAGGAAGAAGCTTGAAAAGAAGTTGATGCTACTCTATACAAACAGTTGGTGGTTGTCTAATGTACCTTACAGTTACAAGACCTGACATGATATATGTGGTCTGCTTATTGTCTCGGTTGATGGCCAAACCAATGGAGGAACACGTGCATGCAGTTAAGAGAGTGACGCGATACTTAAAAGGTAAAATAAAGTTTGGAATTTTTTTATAAGAGAGGATCACAGATGAAGGTGAAAGCATACACGGGTAGTGATTATGCTGGTGATCTCGATGATAGAAAAAGAACTTCATGTTATGTATTTATGTTCAATGAAGCTGCAATATGCTGGAGCTCAAGAAAACAAGAGGTAGTTACTTTGTTTACAACCGAAGCAAAGTACATTGCTGCAATATCTTGTGGTTGTCATTGTGTATGGATAAAAAACATTATGGCACAAATCATATCTGAACAATCCGAGTTTCTGGAAATCTATTACGAAAACACTTCTTCAATTAAACTCTCGAAGAATCCGGTGATGCATAGGCGCACGAAGCATATCGAGGTAAGGTATCATTAACTACGAGATTTTACAAATTAAGAAGTTGTGAAGCTGGTTTATTATGGAACAGAAGAACAAGTTGCAGATATAATGACCAAGCCAGTGAAGTTGGAGACGTTTGTTATGTGTCGAAGTTCACTTGTAGTGCAAGCACTAGAAGATTAAACTGATTGTTTTTCAGATATACCCAGTTTAAATGAGGGATTTGTTGGAATTGATTTAATTATTAATTTTTGTAATTTTGTTATTTAATTACTAGATGTTATATCAATTAGTATTTTAGTTGCTACTATCCTGGTCAATAAAAGCTACCATTTATTGACTGGAATATGTAACGATTCTTGTAGGCTATTTAAAGCCATTTTATGTTGCAAGTTAATACATTGAGTCTTATTATCTCTACATTTCATATTCTAACAATTTTCATGATATCTTAGAAGATATTATCTTATCCATGAATATATTTTTTAACTCTATAAATAAGACCAAACCAATTAATAAAGAAAGGTGACATAAGATCTAATACACGATCTATGATTGATGATGAATGAAACAATTATTTTACTTATCTTTTACTTTCTCCATTTTATCTATTCTTTATAGCTTTATACAAAACCTTGATTGGTTTTCGGAACTGCATGGCCAAAATTTACCTCACCAAATGGCACCGTATGTGGGAACTTATTAGTTCTTTAAGAATTTTTAGTTTAAAAATACCACAATAAAAAATAAAAAAACTACTAGAAAAACTAAAAACCCAAAAACGCAAAACCACGTGTTTACCAATAACGATGATAAATTCATAATTTGGAACCTGATAAGAAAATATCTTAATGATGGAAGATTTGAATCAGACTCTAAGCCCGATGAGACGATCTAGTGAAGTTAGAGGAAAATAAAACACTGAAAAAATACAAAAGAGGATCCAATGAAGGCAGATGAAACTAAAAAAATATATGGCATAAGGTAAGAGAACATATGGTCCATACAATATAGTTTATGGAGCAAAAAAGACGACATCGATCTTCCGAAACAAATCCAAGAGCATAAATTGAAGTACTAATTGATTCCAAACGCTTTAATATCCACAGTGCTCCATTTGTGTGGCTTAAGGCTGAACTGGCAGACAACTTTACGATGGCAAGAAATATTATGTGTTCGAGTTATATTCACCTGATTATGTTTATCTGAGTAAAAAAACCTTCTTTAAAAAGTTCATTGTACTCATTGTCGGTGTTATTCCTATTTTCCGAGTACATGCCAATTTTTAATACTTTAGTTAGGATTTGAGGTGTGACACGCAACCTTAAAGTCATTAATGAAATTTAAAGTATTCTGATTTGAGATTTCAGCATTAGTTTTCTTCCTATCACAGCAAGAGAAATGTGAATTTGATCGTTTCTATGAGCTAGATTGGGCTCAACGACACGATTAACCAAATGCAAGAGTTAAGCTTTTGGTTTGGTCCTTTTGTCAAGACCAATACCTTTTAAGTACTAATGGCCAGGCCAAGATTGAAATATATTTTGTTTACTGACTAAGTCACACGTGGCACCAAAGATTATTTGAAGGTATTGACCTCCTGAGTTGAATCAACATAAGATGGATAAATATGACGGAACATTTAATTCAAAATATTATTTATAGTAACTAATGAATGAAATGTTTGAGATTTAAAAAGATAATAAACTCATTTTCTAAGCATTTTTAATGATTTTAAAGAAATTACACTCACTTGATTTTATAAACTTCCTCATGGGTTTATTCGTACGTTTGAAATCTTTTGGACCCTTTTGAGGGACCAATTTATTGGTAGTATAGTAACCCGGGGTAATGTACATTAATGAATTTTACAAAAGAAAATAATTTAGTATATGGTGAATTTGAGACTAAGGTAACATTTTGAATGAATAATACAAAACAAATCGATTGCATGTTGTTTGGTCTGGTTAAAGCATAATATTCATATAATAAAAAATTTGGTATGTTATAGCTTAGTAAATACATGCGTTTTCCTCGACTGTGCACCAATGTCTTCGATAGATTGTGAGAGATAAAATCAAGGCTCTCTGGAATAATTAGTGGGCGGTTCAAGAACGCCATACTCGACTGTGCACCAATGTCTTCGATAGATTGTGAGAGATAAAATCAAGGCTCTCTGGAATAATTAGTGGGCGGTTCAGGAACGGCATATGATCCTCTCTCTCTCATATATATATATATACACTCATAAAAAATAATAGTTAACCTGAGGCTTTAGTAGAAATTGATTATATGGATAACTCATGGGTGCCTCACGTTTGGTTCAAATAAATATAAGGTATAATCGACATCAAAAGATCAGTATTTTGCTTGAAAATAGTAACAAACTGATTTGTTATAATTTTTTATATAATAATTTAAATGTTTTTCATATAAAATAAAATATGTAACATGAGTAGCGATAAAAGTCACTTGTCACAAATTATCGGTTGATCTAAATATCAGATATATAAAGTAAAATCGAATTAATAAGGCATATTATCCAGTATTGACAGCAAAACTATTATTGCATGGAAGAAATGATAACGAAAAAAGTGTGTGAGTTTACATAATTAAATTCTGATCCCACCGGTAGATCAATTAGTAGATTCTGATTTAGGTTATTAATTATCATCTTTCATATATACACATACATGTTATACTCATATGGAGATAAAGTCACATACTACATTTATAACCAAATTGAAGGTTGTATTGTTATAAGATAATTAATTTTGGGTTAAGGAATGTAGAAGCCACATATAAAATATTAGTTAATAAAGACTTTGAATCGCTTTAGATCATATTTTTTGAATACGTGTTTTTCTTTATTTCATGTATTAAAATTGGCAAGTCTTTATAATCAGACTAATGAATATGATAGAAACAATAGACAAACATTTGGTGTATGAGGTGTTATTAAAGTGACTCCAAGCAAGACTCTCTATCTTTATATTCAAGTTTTAAACTATATGTTCAAAGTTGTATTTATTCGCAAAGAAAGTCAGACTTAGATAATCTATTCTATTATAAAAAGCGAAATTGATGCCAAGACTTATTATTTTAAACTTAAAAAATTATTAGATGTATTATTTATTTAAAAAAATAAAATATGGCCATACTTCCATGATTATCTTATTATTATATAAAATTATTCTCTCACTTTCATATCCCTTTATATGTACAATATACTTCATAAATCTTATGTTTTTGGACGGTCAATCTGATGGTTGGTTGCGTTAAGATATTTTGACATTATATATACGAGCCTTATACAAATATCAAAATACAAACAATTTTTTATATATATAAATATTAATATCTACCCCGACAATTCGAAAGTTGAATGAGATATCAAGCTGATGATGGGTCTAAACAAGTTGAGAGTGGGGAATGAGTCTAATTTATTTCTCCATAAAGAGAATTCAAGCATTAAATACTTATGTTTGGTTCTAACTCTTCAAACAATGAAGCTGAATATAAAACCATTATCGTATAATTTTTGTTGACTACTGTTTGTAGTGCGCAAATAATTGAGTTGTTGATTCATTCGAAATTGTTAATTGACAATTACCTTGACCAATTTGAGGCTAAAAATATAATCTAATTAAGTATTTGAAGGTTCGAAGTAACACATTTGTCTATTCGAACAAGTTCATTTTGAACAGTTTTCACGGACTGAGAATACAAGAAGAATCCTAGACTACTTTTGGTTGTATATGTTATTCCATATGGATTGTTTCACATGAAAACCCTTTCATTCATATATCAACTAAAATTTTAAAATGTATATTTTTTGAAACTTATGCAGTAGATTCGACAAAAGATTGGTGAGTAGAGATACGAGATTACCAAAAAACCAAAAACTTATCTACGAATAAAGCTTAAACCCAAACCCTCGAGATATACTCGACAATATATGTTTTACTTACGAAAACCTTATATCTCCACATACTAACTTGGACATTGCATTAGTGCCTCAAACCTGACTAATCAACTTTTATGCTCTAAGAACTCCATGAATAGGTATGGTCAACACAATATGGTCATACAATATTATACAGATGAATTTTACTTGCATGCTATTTTTGGCTTTAAAATTATGAGTGACACTAAAAATCTAGTTATGCCGTGTGATAACAATAAATGATTCGCTAATATTATCTAATACCCAATTGTACATTTGGAACCCATCTCATAATATACCATTCGACCGATGAGGTCATGATATTTTAAAATCTTTATTTTAAGCTTTTAAAGGTTGATAGTTCCTTCTTATTACAATAGATTATTTCTAAAAAATGAGTTGAAAAAAAAATCTCAAACACTCATAAAAATAAATAAAATTATTAACTTTATCAAAACAGATATATGTTGCATGTATACTATGGTTGATATAACCCCAACAAACAATGAAATTTTGTTTTAAAATGTTCGAATGATAAGTTTTTGTCGTATTCGGGAATTCAATTTTTTTTATCGTTAATCTTCCCTCTGTATGCTAATGAGCAGGTTGGGGTAACCAATTGCGTCGAAGAAATTGTAAACCCTTGATCATACTGGAAGATAGCTCGATTATCTTTAAGAGGTCTTTTAGACATACCAAATTATCAAAAAAAACAAGCTTTACTATAATATATAACATGGTATAATGGTCCTTACGAAAATAATAATTCTTTTTTCGAGTGAATAACTACTTATACGAAAATACTTAAATGAATAAAAGTATTTCACTCTAAAAAAAATCTAATAACCAATATAGAAAACCTAAAACAAAAGTCCTAAAATTATTATTCAAAAGTCAATATATTTTTAAAATTTGGTAAATATATCAACTTTTTATATAAAATACTAAAAACTTTAGAATAATGAACACGAAAATATTAAAATATTTGATGAGATGATAGTTATTTTATATATAAAATTAAATAAATAATGTTTAAACCAATGATTAATTTTGGTTTTAACACTTTAAATTATATCTTTACGACTAAATTATTATAAAAATACTGCCGGTTCTTTTCTATAAAATAAAACACAATAGCATAAATTTATTAATTATTAATTTTACCTATATATATTCCTCAAATTTGGATTGAATTAATAATAAGGAAAGAACAAGGTCTCTTTGGTAATTTTAGAACAATTTCAAAATTTAGACGATACAATTCATCTTCCCCAATTTACCAGTGCAGAAACCAAACCATAAATCCTAAATTGATAAACGCACATAGCCTAGATTGAGGTTTTCAAAAAATGTAATTGCTTTCAGCTTGGGAGGAGCATCCAGGTCGTTGAAATCTAGTTGATTTCTTAATGTTAACATTTCCTTAGCTATCCAATCCGCACCATGATTTTGTTCCCGAAAAACATGGTTAATAACCATTGAAGACTTGATAAGATTTCTACAACAGCTTAGAATAGGCTCCAAGTACCAAATCATGTTTCCATAAAGCAAGAGGTTAACAAGAACATTTGAATCAATATCTATGTCCACCTTCTCTATTTTGAGGCCACTGCATAGGTTTAAACCATCAAGAAAAGCCCTGCACTCAGGAATGAGAGGGTTACCTTTGCCATAAAGCCTACCCAAACCAATGATGATATTGCCTAAACTGTTCCGGACAAGAATTCCACCTCCAGTTTCATTGTTGAAGGTACATGAGCCATCGACGTTGAGTTTGTATCTACCTTCTTTAGGATTTTTCCATCTTAGAAAAAGAGGCTTTAAAGAGCAGTTCGTCTGATTTATACAGCCCAAGAGAGCAGCTTCCTTCACAAAACTACCCCAGTGTTTCTTCTTCAGAATATTCACGTATTCAAGACTTGATAGAATATACAGAACGTGCTTGATAATGGTGGAAGAGCTAGTAGTATGGTTTCCGTGCTTTCTCTTGTTACCCCCATACCAAATTGACCAGACAATGATGGCAGGCAGAATAGACAAAATATCGCAATTCTTTTGAGAAGCCCAATACCACATTCTGATAATGTGGGGCTGAAATATATCCAAACTCTCTAGGCTTGGGAACATTGCACACGAACATGGTGAGTGGTTTCAATATTGTTACAGTAGGTACATTTTGAGGCAAGTTGAACGTTCTTGTTTTGCATAACAACATCAGAAGGGATCCAGTTGTGAAGTGCTCTCCACAAAAGAAACGAGCACTTCTTAGGGGTAACAGCATTCCAGGTCTTAGCATAAATATTAGAAATATTACCTTTTTTCCTGATATGATTCATCGTATCTTTGCTGTTGAAATCACTGTTCTTAGAAAGAGACCATAACATCTTGTCAGGCTTATTAGGTATGGAGATTTCATTAATTTTGTTAATCTTTGTAGCAGTTACAAGAGATCTTATTCTATCAAGGTCCCAGCTACCACTTGACCAGAAACTTTTAACAGGATCATTACTTACATCCCAAAGAAGTCTTCTGTTAGAGTTGTCTCTAAATTGGATGAAAGGCTTTTCAAAACACCATCTGGCGAGCCAGAAGTCCATATTGCCATAGTCAGGAAGGTAGAAAATGTGATCCTTAGACATCTCTGTGACTTTTATAATACGAACCCAAGTCTTGGATTTTCTGATAGGAGAAATAGCTAGGACCGGGTGAATGTTATCTCTACAATAGATAGACATCATATATCTGGCCCATAGAGATTTTTGAAGCCTGAAATTAAATCACAGCTTCATAGAATAAACAAGCTGCACATCTTTAAGCTTTCGAAGATTAAGCCCTCCTTCCTTATAGGTCTTGCAAAGTCTGTCCCATCTAGACCAGTTTATAACCTGATTGTTTTCCTTGTTTCCCCAAGAGAATTTATTGAAAAGAAGCTCCAGACGATTAATGAAACTGCTGGGAAAAATAGTGTGCTGAAGAAGATAAGTGGGATAAGTAGCTAATACTATCTGAATCAGCAGGAGACGGCCAACAAAGGAAAGGTCCAACTTGTCCCAGTCCAGTATTTTATTTCTGGTCTAGTTAATCAAATCCTAAAAGTTAGCTATCCTTGTAGATATTGTAATAGTCGAGCCTAGATATTTGACAGGGAGAGTTGTATGCTTGATGTTAAGGATGTTTTCAATTGTAGTAAGCTGATGAGTCCCCATTTTGCTTAAAACAATCACTTTAGATTTGTTTGTATTAATTTCCTGACGAGACACATGCGGATAATGATCCAGAAAAGTCTTTATAGAATGCAAAGAGGCAAAGTCTCCATTACTAAACACCATGAAATCATCTACGAACACGAGGCAAGAAATGTTAATATCACTTCTACGTTTGAACCCGATTTTAAAGCTGTCCATTGAAATCTGCTTGATACTTATGATGAGATACTCTTTTGCCAAGATAAAGAGACTTGAAGAGAGCAGATCTCCTTGTCTCAGACCTTGGGTGTTGAGAAAGAAGCCTTTCAATTCACCATTAATAAGAATAGATGAATAGATCTTGCTGATACAATTGCTAAGAAGAGTAATCACATTAGTATTAAAGCCAAATAATTCAAGGATCTTGAAAATAAACCTATGTTCGAGCTTGTCAAAAGCCTTTGTCATGTCAGCCTTGATGATGACATTGCCTCCTTTGCATTTAGCATTAAGATCATAACACAACTCTTGGCCAATGAGAATGATATCATGGATGCTTCTCCCTTTCACAAAGGCACCTTGCTCGTCGGAGATCAGCTTAGGAAGGATCTTAGATAATCTGCTGTTAATTATTTTCCCAATAATTCTGGAGATCATTGTAGTAAGGCTAATAGGAAGAAAATCGTGCCATTTGTTAGGATGGTCAACTTTAGGAATTAGGCAAATGGCTGTTACTTTTATTCCATGAGGAAGATCATACTTATTAAAGAACCATTGGATAGCTTTGCAAATATCAAAATCAATAATAGACCAGAAATTTGTATAAAACTCACCGTTGAAACCATCAGGCCCTGCGGCAGACACAGAGCTCAAAGAATTAATAGTATAATGAATTTCATCAGTATCAGGCAACATAGTCAGACTATTATTGTCAACATCAGTGACCATGCTAGGAATAACATCCATCAGCTCAATCTCCCTGGCATCACTGATAGAAGGAGCCATCAGAGCTTGGAAATACTTAATTGCTGAGTTAGCAATAGCCTCCCTTGAAGTGTGCCAGACACTCTCATCTTTAATCCTTACAATTCTGTTCTTTTTCAATCTTTTCTTCACAAACCTGTGGTATGGAGCCATATTTTTTCACTATCTTTAAGCCAGTTTGCATGAGCTTTCTGCTTCTAATACCGATCTTTCCTTAATAGTATTCTCAGAGGTCTTAATAGCATCAAATAAGTTCCCGCAAACATCTCTGTTCCAATCTTTCAACGCATCTTTCAACCTTTTTTGCTTAATATAGAAGGTCATTATAGGATTCACCTTAGAGCCAACCACATTAATAGACCAACTATCATCCACCATCTTCATAAATAAACTCAGGGTGAGTAACCCACATATTTAAAAAACTAAAAAAAGCTTTAACCTTCTCAAGACTAGAAGTTATGTTAATAGAAAGCGGGCAATGATCTAAGCAGTTCCTAGCATGATGGGAAACTGAAGTAAACTCAAAGTAGTTCAACCAAGAATTGTTAAATAAAACACGATCAAGACGTTTCCATTTGTGGCATTTGGACCAGGTAAAGCTACACCCAGTATAACCAGCATCCTGTAAACCACATTTTATAATAAGATTGTTGAAATCATCCATACCCTGTTGATTGATTGTAGAACAGAAAAGATGCTCTTGAATGTTAGAGATGATGTTAAAGTCACCAAACAAAATCCATCCTTTGGAAGGATTGTCAAGAACTCTGATAGTATCCCAAAGAGAAAGCATTTATTCTCTCTTATACTTTGCGTAGATAACAGATACCATGGAATCTTTATCCAAGGAAGGATGATGAACCATGAGGTGAAGAATCTGCTCCTTATCTTAACAAGGCTGCCTGCATATCTAGGGGAATAATGAATCTCTTCAGCTAACGGTTCAAACATATTTCTCTTTTCAAGAGTTTTCAAGGCATCAATCATCTCATAATCATTAGTTAGATCTAAGCGATCCAAACTAGGGGTTTCAGTCTCTTGAATTCCTGGAATAGGCATATTATCTGCCTGGTTTGGACTGTCTTTACCAGATAAAAGGTTGTCCAAATTGTTAGAAGCATCATTATTAACAACAATCGATTTAAGTTTTTTGCTAGTCACTTCATTGATTTCAGAGTCAAATGGAGCAGGATGTTCATGAAGTTTTTGAGTAAACCGTTGATTATTGCTAGTAACAACATTGTTGACAGGGACATAAAGATGTAATTGACCAAGGACATTTGTAGAAGGAAGAAAAGCACAAACAGGGAATTTACTTTGAACATTTCTTGGCATCTTTTCATCAGGGAATCGTTTCTTGCAACTATCATTAGAATGACCAATATGAGCACAGTTGTTGCAGTATGAAGGTATTCTATCGCATAATAAATTAACCCAATAACTATCATCTTTACCGAACTTTAATTGAACTTTATGAACCAGAGGTTTGGAGATGTCAACTTCAACCCAGATCCTACAACAATTTTGCCTTGCCCGATTGACAGTAGGAACCCAAATCTTCATAGGAACTCTAATAACCTTAGCGATTTCAGCGATAGTAGATTCATTGAATAAGAATTCTGGCAATTTTGGCAAAGAAACCCAAATTGGTGTGTAAGGACATTCAATATTAGGATTAAATTTCGGACTCCATTTCAAAAGTCGCATTGTTTTGTTACCAAGTTACCAAACATTTATTGACCACATCCTCTTAAGATCTTCAACCTCATTAAATTCAATGAAAATGTGTATGTAATCCCAGACCGAAAGACTGTAGAAACCCCAAAATTTAATTTTTTCCAAAATTTCTCAAGATCTCCATCGATGGTTTCCCCGAAGCAAACTTAACGATTAAATTATGTTTTGAAATATTCAACAGCAAATCTTTATCTTTGGCTTCAAACGTAATAACTGGAAAATCATCTTTGATCATAACAGAAACATTAGAATGGACGAACTCTGTTTTCCTGAGTTTTACTATATCAGCATATGGACTAGATTGTAGAATTGGATTTTTTTTCCTTCATGATTTCCTCAAACGTGGGATTGGAGATGACGTTTCGATTACTGCCCAAGAACTAAGATTTCTCCGGATTATCTGAAGTAGAGACATCAAGTGAAGAAGAAGGCACAACAATCTTCCTAAGCAGAAGAAATTCGTCATTTGAAGAAATCTTCAGATTATTACTCGCCAGTGGGATTATTCTAACAACAGATTGTCCTTCATCCATGATCAGAAAAAACTCAAACAATTTAGGTAGCAAAAGATCAAGGAATAATCTATGTTCTTGCTAGAAAGAACAGAGCGTTTTCCATCCTCCCTTTCCAATCGCTTTCATACTAATATTCTTTCATATATATATATATATATATATATATAGTTATATTATTTAGATAATAGAAAAATAAAATAAAAAAACAATCAACATAAAGAAATATATTTGTAAATGATAAGAAAAGTATATATATATATATATATATATATATATATATATATATATATATATATATAATTAATTAATTTATCTTTTAATGTAAATTTACATATACAAATTGAATTTGTAATTCTTTTTGAAAACATTTTTTTGTGAATATCTTTTTTAAAACATTAGACTATGCATTGGAACACAACTTTTTAAAAAAACATATATATTTAACTTTATTATATCTTAGAGCGACGGCTGTAATACTCTAAAACCTTTTCATATGGATTATGACGACTAAATAGATTAAGTTAACGGTTCATATTTCTATTGTAAAACCACCCCTTCCATACCAATTTTATATTTGATCAAATTCCAATAAATTTGGTTTAGTAATTCAAAATTTTACACTTGTTGTCCGGTAGATATGCATGTAAAGGGGTAGTGACATGTTTCCAAATCAAAACGTGAGTGAGATTGATATTCTATCATCCAATTACAAAAAAACAAATTGATTAAAATGGGTATAGAAAACAAACAAACAAATGAATATATATAGTATGTTCTACATGCTTCCTAAACTAACGTGTAACGGTGTAATCCACAATTTACAAATAGAAATGTAATATTTTGTATTTTATTAATTTATTAAATAACTGATCCATATATTTTTTTTTCGTTTTTTTTCTACTATATATATATATATATATATATATATATATATATATATATATATAGTTATAGTTATTCAGAATTTAATTGTCATAATTCCGTTATAGTATACTAATTTTTTATTCAAATTTAAATCTATGAGTTTTATAGTTATTAGTTTAAAAAAAATCGTGAAAATTTATCAATATATCATAGATTATTTTGGAATTTCTTTTTAATTTGTACTTTCTTTTACAATAAAAAATTAAGGGAACAATTATTTTTTCCTCAATTTTTTTAATAATTTAGGTTCAAATTTATGTTTTAATGTTATTGATTTAAACAATTTTTTTTCCTACTTCAATTTTTTGAACCTATCTTCAAATACATAATTTTACTTCACGAATAAATATCATTATATTTTCAAAAATCAATTTTTTTTAGAGTTGTTCTTATTAAAACCTACTTTTAGTATATGTTTTTGGTATTTGGAAACGTACCTTGATACATGCTTTTGCTTCGGCACATGCTTTTGAGCCTATAAAAAATAGGTGCTTTCAATTACCAAACAAAAACAAAAGAAAAGTTCGAAATCAAACCAACAAAATCACGAAAATACACAAATTTTATATTACGAAGAAATCAAATCGACTTCCGAAATGGGTAGTCGAGTTGGTGGAGTAAGGTATGCTTGTGATCAAAAGTCATGAGTTCGAGTCCCCTCCAAACGCTTTTTTAGCTGGGCCGCTATTCAAATTCTCTAAAAAAAAATCAAAATCGGTTTTTTCTTTCTTTTCTGATTCAAATATCTAAAATTTTCAAATAGTTTGGATCTTAAAAAATTGAACATCTCATTTTATTAATTGATTTGAATTTGCAATACAAAATCAATTTTTTATTCTTTTCTAATTCAGATAATCTTACAAATAGATTGGATCTTAAAAAATTGAACATCATATATAGATTGGATCTTAAAAAATTCAACATCTCATTTTTATTAATTGATTTGAATCCGCAATACTTTGTCTATTAAGTTAGGGTTTGAAAACAACTTAAACGTAAATATACGTGAAAGAGTAAAAAAAATGAGTTTCAAATATATAACTTAAAATTTTATATGTAAATAAAAATATTTTTTTCTATCCAGAAAATAACAAAATGAAAAACATACCAAATAACATAGAAGAAATAAAAAGAACGATAAATAAATAACTTTTAAAAAAAATTAATTTTCAGTTGGCAATAAATAGTATAAAATTTTATATTATATATTAACAAGTTTTTGAGCTTTTTTATAAACATTTAAAACACATTATTTATAATTATTAGCTAATGGGTTATAACAATTTTATTGTGCAATTAATATGTAAATAATTACACTAAATTTAGGAAAGAAAATCTAAATTTCACACTTGTGTGGTCTAGTTATTATGCATGTAATAGGATACTGACATGTTTCCTAAACAAAAAAGTAACAAGTTTATTAAAATATATTACTACATTATTCAAACAAAATCATATTAGTTATATTTGGGTAATATAAACTCAATTTCAAGTTTATAATTGGTTTATAATATCATTTAGTAATCTGAAAACCAAGTACAGATACAGTCAACATAATTAAATTAGCAATTCCATTATTAATCTAGATCCAAAATGATTAATCAAATTTCTTAAATTGTAAATAAATAAATAAATAAACAAATACACACTCCTTTAGTCAACAGTCAACAAATCAAAATAATTTACTGTTAAAAAACTTAAGATTATAAAAAACATTTTTTTTTCTGCAAATTTGTTTCTTTCTCTTCGTTTAAACCCACACTATCCCGCTCACACTCTCTTTCAGACAACCACTCCTAAAAAAGCAACCTATTTTCTCTCGCTTTTACATCTGAGGAAAAGCTTTGGTTGTAAAAAAACCAAAATTTTATCAAGGTTATTACACTTAAAAAACCAATCTTGCATATTTTTGCTCTTCGATGTACGTTTATACTTACTTATACACCATTAGCTCGTGGTTTTCATTGATGTCTTTTTATGTTACAGATCGGTTATACTGGGTTTGAAACTTGATTCTTCTTTTTTAGTAACTTCGTAACAACATCTATATTTATAAACTTGTTTTGTGTTTGGAAATTTCATATAGATTCTCTACTTAGCTCAACCTAGGTTGTGATTTAACTCGGAATATAGAATACTTTCCCCTTTGGTAAAGTAATTATGACTACAATTTTACAGGAATGTGTAATCTTTAGCAAAGTTATGTTACCTGTATTGTAGCTCATGAAATTTTCGGAGGTTCTAGTTGGATTTGTATGTAAACTTGAAAAAATAAAAATTTCAAGAATTTGGGTGTCCGTAGAATCTTTACTATGGATAAAATATAGAAGATGTTAAGAGATTCTGACAATATGTGTTCTTAAACTGTTTGGTAAAATGAATTTATGTTTTTAGATACTAAATGCTCGTTTTCGGTAGAACATTATCATATTTAGTACATATATGTCTTAGGGACATGAATTTAGCATTTTCAGACATGTTTGATGCAGATCTTCTTATATCCCTATCAAATTTAGTATTTAGTACTCATTCAGTTTATATTTTGTTTTTGTTTTGGATTTATGTTTGCAGAAGGATTTAGTCATTTTGGTAACAACCCCTTTGATGCTTTGAGTTGTTCTTCTCCGGGGCTGTAAGTATGAGGAAAGAGAATCTTGTTCCTGCTAATTCTGGAGATGTTCAAACTCGTCTCACACGCTCTCGAGCTGCTGCATTAGGTGCAACGGGGTTAAATCTCCCTGTGGAAGCAACTTTGAGCCAGAATCAGAAGAAACATTTTTCAAATGAAAATAGGAAAAGAACAGCCTCGGATGACAAGAACAAGAATGCACCTAAGAGGAGGGCCCCTCTTGGGGATGTTACAAATCTTTGTTGTAAAGGTCTTTCCAAGAGTACAGCTACTAAAAAACAGGTCCTTTCTCTAACAATTAATAGCATTGTAAAGGACTAATATTGTCGACCGACGTTAGTTATCTAGAGGAACAAGAAAATCAAGGTTCTGAAGTTTGGGCCTTTTTTTGTTTACTTTTCTGATTGTTAGGCTAAGAACAGCAAGAAAGTTTCGGTTACTGATGTACAGAAACCAAAAGCTGATCTGGGAGATAATGATACATCAAATGATCAAGTTAATTCAGGAGATGGTACCAAAGTGCTTGCTTCCATTGATGTTGAAAATCTAAAGCCTGTAGCTGATTTCATCGGCACTTCTTTAGTAATCTTAGATGGAAATCTTCCTTCTATATTAAACACCATAGAGGAGAATGATGCAGATGATGATCGCAGAGTAGACAGTAATTCAGCGGGGATGCCAAAACCCGTGTGCTCTTCTAAAAAAGGTTTTGCTTCTCTCTCAATCTCTAGCTCCTATTGGAAGAAATGCATCGACATATCTTGAATTACCAAATGAAAATAGCCCTGTCATATTGGTCTCCAAATGCAATTTATGGTTGTAACTATGTGAGAAGTAAAACATCGTTCTTGTTTATAAAATGGTTGCAGCCCCAGGACTTATGTTTTCTAGGAGTTCTACATCGGTTGAATCAGAATTTATCAACATTGATTCGAACACTAAGGATCCTCAATTGTGCAGCCTCTATGTCCAGGATATCTACCATAGTGTGCGTGTTATCGAGGTATGTCGCTAAGTCATGGTATCATCATTTTACTTGCCCTTGCTTTTATATCTTCTGATAGACACTATCTATTTAACAGCTTAAACGCAATCTCTATCCAAATTTTATGGAGAAAGTACAACGGGATCTCACTCATAGCATGCGTGGAATTTTGGTTGATTGGCTTGTAGAGGTTAGCTCATATTACTTACATAATTACAGAGGTTAGCTCATATTACTTAGTTCGGTGATTTTCGAGCTCCAAACTCTCATCTCTTCGTTTACAAATCACTGGAAAAACTTGCTTCTGTTGTTTGTGGATTGAAGTCATTAGCCTATTATATTAACATTATAGCCTGGTCCTGCAGTGGTGTGTGATCAGAGATTTTGTTTAATTTATTGTCTGCGCTGCATATTTTAATCACTGATTCATGCTCGGCTGTACATGGCATGCATGCTTATGTAAAATCAGTATTGGTTTCAGGTATCAGAAGAATATAAATTGGTGCCAGATACTTTATACCTCACCGTGTACCTTATTGATAGTTACCTCTCTCACAATTACATCGAAAGGCAAAAACTTCAATTGCTAGGGATCACTTGCATGCTCATTGCCTCGTAAGCTCTTCTATCCTTACCAGAGTTTCTCAATTAATTCTGAAAAAACATAACTTGAAGCAGCTAGATGACTTATTATGGTACTTTGAGACTAGATTATATTTTCATTGCAATATGCTTATGTATAAGTTAACAATGATGACCTTCTACTTGTAACATGAAGGAAGTTCGAAGAAATCTCTCCACCGCGTGTAGAGGAATTCTGTTTCATCACGGACAACACCTACACAAAAGATGAGGTACGTAGTCTGTCTACCAGATTCATGTTAATCACGTAATCTATAATATTCTCTTGTTAATTTGATCTTAATTTGCAGGTACTAAAAATGGAGGTTCAAGTACTGAAACATTTTAGATTTCAAATATATGCTCCCACTTCCAAAACATTTATCAGGTTCTTTTCTTTTAAAGCTAAAAAAAGAACTTAAAAGCTTGTAGTGCTCTTCCTTACATAATTTCTTTCAATTTCCAGGAGGTATCTCCGAGCAGCGCAAGTCTTTTACACGGTAAGGAAACTAGTCTCACATGATCACATACATATTTACTTGATTAGCAACTAACTTTAGAAATTATTTTAACTTTTTAACAGAGTCCTAATAGTGAACTGGAGTACTTGGCCAATTATTTAGCAGAGTTGACATTAATTGAGTACGGCTTGTTAAAGTTTCTTCCTTCTGTTATTGCTGCATCTGCAGTTTTTCTCGCAAGA
This sequence comes from Limnanthes douglasii subsp. nivea, assembly GCA_036936605.1. Lineage (NCBI taxonomy): Eukaryota > Viridiplantae > Streptophyta > Magnoliopsida > Brassicales > Limnanthaceae > Limnanthes > Limnanthes douglasii. Next base: position 186,019,498 of record JAUPFV010000003.1, read on the forward strand.
TGGACACTGGATCAGTCAACTCATCCTTGGGTCCGTCCGCGTTCTCCTCTCGTCAATATTATTATCCTATTTCGGCTCCATCCGTGATTAAATAGTCTCTGTGTTATTTCTTTGAGCAGAATCCAACTCTTGAATACCATACCAAATACAAGGCATCGGATCTTAAAGAATCAGTTCTTAGAATCCAAGATTTGCAGTTAAACACCACTGGTTGCCCTCTGAACGCTATAAGAATGAAATATAGGCAAGAAAAGGTAAATACCTTTCACTTATACTTACATCGGAGTAAGGCATATGTATTTAGTTTCTCAAAACTTACTACTGATCTATCTAGAATACCAAGAAAAGAGTCAAAACTTGAACATAAATATAAAGCCTTTAGCATCTCGAAGTTTTTAGTTTACAAAACATATCCTAAAGAACCTACAAGTAAAATTTAACTTGATGTTTTGTTACATTATTACATACAAGTGTTCTAAAGAAGTGGCTGTTATAGCAGTATAAATCGGTGGCGGCTCTTTCTTCCCCAAAACTGCCCGAAATGCTATTCTAAAGACTAAACGATGGCTGATTCAACTCTGACTCGAGAACCTAACGCAGTACTGCTTTTGAAATGGAAAGAATTCATTACAAGAAAATGAGGATTGTTCAAATTTTGTTCCTATGTTTCTCAGAGATGTACTCCATAACCGGGTTTATTGTCCCAAATTAACCCAAAAGAGGTACCGATGTTTGTTTACTAGATTTGTGGATCAATCCGTTAAAGTTATAATTAGCTGAACAGTAGATACTTTGAACTTTTCAGGGCTGTAACCTTCGTTGTTCAATGTAATGTAAACGTAAGTGGTAGTTACTACAATACCACCTTTTATTTGTTAAGAGCTGCTTTCTTTTATTACAGTGTTTATGTATGCAAATGAAGCAGCAATACACAACTAAACGTAACAACACCGACTACTTATTGGCTGAGATATGCCAACTCCCGATCAGTTTATGTATCGGAATTAAGCAAGAAATGCGACTCCAAGCGAGACTGGTCTCCGACTTTGCTACTTTTATGCAGTTAATCTTTTTCAACTTTTTCTTATCCTGAGCTCTGACTTGTTATATTCTGCACATTTTGTCGATGGTTGCACCCAAATTTTGGGTGAGTGCTGCAGCACTGATAGTTTGAAAGCTGCGTCCAACATCCGATTTTGAAGGGTAAATAGCCCTTTGACTATCTAATAATAGATAGTTTATCGTTTTCTTTTTTTTTCTTTTTTTCGAAAGGAACCCGCAGCCGCTACTCAGAGTGCAATGAGTGCGCACAGGGTAAACCCTCAATCTGAAAAAAGAAAAAAGAAAATAGATAGTCTATCGTCTAAAAATTAGACGATGGTAATCCCTTGATACCCTCGACTAAAAAATGTTGGGTGGAAGTTAATCAGTTATTTATTTTCGATAAAATTAAACCTCTTTGCACGTATTTGTGTAAAAGACTAATTTTATCCAAAGTTAAAAGTTAAAAGACTAATTTGTTTTCCTTAGGTTACCAAACATAAAATAAAATTATAATTTTATTTGGTGCGGTTTTAAATAACTAATCCCTAATAATGCGAAACATTAAAATTTACAATACATTTTTGTATTTCTATGAGAAGCTCTACGACACCGACGATTTCCAGTCCATTACCTATAAGTAGAACATGAGATGTTAGAAACTGAAAAATAAAAAATAAATGACAAAACGAAAAGAATTTTTGTAGGGGAAAAAATGAACTCTGTTTTCCTCCAAGAAAACAGAATATGAAGATTCTTGAACTTCAAGAATCAAGTCCAATCCATCTTCTATCTTCAATTTGTTTATTCTCTGAAGAATCGTGATCATTCCTCTCCTCCTTCTAGCCTATCGTCATGGCAGGTCTTGTCCAAGATGATTTTCCAGTTCTTAATGAAGATCGAAGATACAAAACATTTGCTAATGTTTTGGAAAACCCATCTGTAACAAAAACCAAAGAAAAACTTGATCCAACAGAAATCAACTATCATCAATCTCACATATCCATCCAACTTAGCAAAGAAACAAATGATACTTTAGTCAAAAACAGAACTCACACCCTTATTGCGAAGTTCTCTCAAGGAATTCGTAAAAGGGCAATCAATACATTTATACAGGGAATAAAATTTAAGGGTGAAGTCAATATCAGCAGTTGGGATTCTAGGCATCTTCTTCTTGAATATCTATAAAAGAAGATATGTGTATGCTGTGGATGAGACCAATATGGACTATTGGAGAAAGAATTATGCGTCTCGTGAAATGACACTAGAATTTTAATCCTAAGATCGAGAATCCAGTTGTTCCTGTATGGATTAGGATCGAGAAGATCCCTAAATACATGTATAATGTCCAGATTATTAACGCAATTGCTAACACTATTGGTGAGCCACTTAAATGCTGGATTCCACCAAAGAATCGAGCCCTGTATAACGCTAGCTACGCTATGGTGGAACTAGACATCACTCAAGATCTTAAAAGGGATATTTGGGTTGGGTTTGAATCTAACGAGGGCTGCTGGTTGCGTTAAGCTACAAAGACGTCCCAACCTATTGTTATTACTGATGAGTTAATATTTCACCTTAGTAAATTGTTAAGAGAGAAAAAGGTAGAGAGTTTTTAGAGAGAGAAAGTTCAAGTACAAATGAATTCTAGAGAAAAAGTGTTCAACCCCTTTATTAGAGTAGCCTTGCCCTTTTTATAGAGGAGCCAAGACTTAGTATCAAACTGAAATCTGTTACAAAATAAGACTAATTGCTATTTAGTCCTTAACAACTATACATAGTTACAAATACTCTCTAAAACTTACACCAATTAAAATTTAAGGACAAAACTTACATTACTTATAAATAAATCCTTAAATTTACATTATTTACAACTTAGTCCTCAAAATCATACTTCCATATCAGAAGCCCCCTTGTTCTCATGTCAGTTAATGAATGAGAACTAAAATATCTTCGAATTCTTCTATATGTCATGTAAGCTGTTATAAAATAAACTCAAAGCAGTTATTCGAAGCAACCATTAGACATCATTTGAAACAATCATCCGAACCGCGCACGAGGAGTAATCATTCGAAGTGTCAACTAGGGGCGATCATTCGAAGCGTCAACTGGGAGCGATCATTCGAAGTGCGATAAAAATGAATACCAATTAAAAGTAACATTAAATCTGATAACCTTTCAAAGACAAAAAATCTCTTCAAAACATTAAAAATAAAACTACCAGAAAATCTCTTCGAAACAAGTGAAACTTTCAAAAGTACTCATCAAATTTTATCCAAACAACATATAAAAGTAACTGTTCAAATCCATTATAACTATATAGCTTTTAAATCGATAGCTAGATCTCTAGCATGATAGATGTCGAGCATCTAACCATCTTACCACTTTGTATTCTAACCTATCATCATCAAAGTCTTTCAAACTTAACACATCTTCATTTCTTTGTATAAATTCAACCAGCATTCTCATTTTTCCATTCTCACTACGGAAATCATTTCAGAGAGAAATCACAACACTTGGCTACCTTCATCGTGTTATTTCTTTTTCTCAGTGTTCTCATCAGAAAAAACCTAACTTTCCGATCAACCTTCATCTTCTCCGATCAACCTTCATCTGATTTATGAGAAAGGAACCAAGAACCAAAAAATCAAAGGCTATCCTACCCAAAACACCAGAATCTCCAGAATCGGACAACAACTTAGTCTTCAGATCGTACGACTACTTCTGTATTACGCAAAGGGCTAAAGAATATAGGGCTCAAGGATTAATCAACAACCTTCTAGTTTAAACAACCACTAAAACAATTTATTACAGTAATTTCGATCCAAACAAAGTTCATGCTCTTTCTTCTTCTTCTATAATTGAAGAACGTTCCTCATCCAAAATCCACGGCCCTAAAACGCCTCAACCCTATTCATCTCAAAGTAAGATTTCTCCTTTAATTAGTAAAGAATATCTTTTAAAACAAAATTCAAAAAATCCCTCTTCGAATCACTCTTCAATAACCAGAAAAACAAGAAATTTTATTGCTATGGAAGATGAAACAGAAATTATCCCAACTCCCCCCCCCTTCAAACCCAAATACTAAAAATCCTCCTCAGAGAGGAGGAACTGAGGAAGCTCCTCGAACAAGCAACCCTTTACCAGAAGTTATTAATCCAACACCTCGACAACCTCAAGAAGAAACATCGAAGGCCAACGAAGCTGATTCCGAGGCTACCAAAAACAATCTCAAGGCTGAATCCGATGATGGGAACTCAGAAACTACCCATAAGACTCAGAAAGAAACAGACAGTTGCTTTGTTTCCGAAAAAGAAATAGCTAAGATTGGGAGAAACTTGAGGAATCTTGAGGCTAAATACATCCTTGCTCTGAAAAACGTTCGCTATATATATATATATATATATATATATATATATATATTACAAGGATAGCCAAGCTTCGGCTCTAAAAAATCAATGGGGAATGAGAGATAACATAACTCTTCGACTACCTAAAGAAGGAGAAACTCCCTTGTACTACAAAAATGACAAGCTAATAGTCTACCCCGAAATCATTAATTGGGGTCTGCGGTTTCCATTGGATCCTATGATCGTGGAATACTTCGAACTACTCAACTTATGTCCTACTCAAGTGACACCAAATGAATGGTTCACCCTTATGTTAGTGATTATGGCATCTCAAATGTCTCAAATTCCAATCAGCATTAAAGATTTCATCTCTTTGACTCAATTGTCAAAATATCTGAAGCTTCCCTTTTACTACCTCACCCTGATGGATGACCTCAAGATCATCGATGACCTCTTAGAAGCTGGCGAATTCTGGAAGAAAAAATTCATCTTTATATCAGGAGCGTGGGAAAATGGCAAAGCAATTTCCGATGCTAATCCTTCAAAGTTAAATCTCGTCTGGAGAAGCAACCGTAAGCACTTCAAAAGTTTTACATTCTGAAATAAATTTTATGTATTGCCTTTCTCTTTCCTTAATTTTCTGCTTGCATAATCATTTCAGAAATTTCGAGGCGGTACTCATCACGTCGACCAGCTGCTAAGGAGATTTTCCATAAACTTGCCGCTTGGGCTGAGAAGGAATATAATAACACGTTTCACACTGATTTTCAACCCATTAATTTCCTCAACTGCCACATGTTCCCAATCTCAGATGGTGCCTTGCCACCTCAAAATTTGATGTCAGAGCCCGATCCGAAGATAGTATGTAAACGAATAGTTCAACCCGATTGAAAAGTCTTCCTTCCCATTCGTAACAGATCAAAGAGTCATTTGCCAAAAATGAAGAAAGAAAAAGTTATCAAAGAAAATAAAGGTAAAAAGGTAGCTGGCACATCTGGTGCTAGCCCTTTAACTCCATCGAAACCAAAGCCTCAAAAAAGAAAAACTGTAGAACAAACTCTCTTACCCATCGAAGAGGGAAAATATCAAGAACCGTCTTTAAAGAAAAAAAAGCTTCTTCTGGTTCCCATGGAAAGAAAAAGAAACAAACGTGAATCACTTTGTATACATTGGTTGACGAAGATGAAAACACTGCTGCTGGAAATCAACAAAACCCACAAAACCCTTCGGTCGAAGAACAGCCAACCAGAGACAACCCTGTGATTATCATCGAGGATACTGCTACCAACGAAAATCAGGCTACTGCAAACTTTGATCCTGATATGTTCATTGATTTTGAGAACACTGAAGCGCTTACTGGTGGTCCTGCAGTACCTCGCAGATCATCTTCATCAAACAAAATGAACGGAATATCTTTCTTTCCATACAAATGCGTAGACATTTTCCCTTCAATTTCATTTGTAAAGTTGACAACATGCCTCTTCCTCGAACTATCCGAATTACTAGTTATCGAATCGCCTCAAAAAATGGCTAACGATTCAAAAAACTTGCACAGCTCCCGCACACGTCCCTTTTCTATTGGCTTTTCGACCGTCATCAGAAGCAATCTGTTCGGATCTTTTTCAACATACTCAGAAGAAGCATCAAAAGGCTCGTCCTGTGAATCCAAAATCATCATATTCTTAACTGGTGGTGTAGCCTTCGATGTTGATGCACCATTGTTTTTCGATGCGCTCTCTTGTGACTTCACATAAATCTCTTTCTTCAAAGAAATGCAATCATTTGTATCATGCTCAATATCATCATGATATCTGCAAAACTTGTTTTTCCTTTCCTCCATTGGCCTGCTAATTGGGGCTGGTTTCCTAAAATTTATGAAGCTCTTTGTCTTATCCCAGATCACAGAAACATTCTCTGTCAGATCAACATAATATTCTGATTTGACCCATGTATTTGGTCTAGGCCTGTTGGAATTGTTAGATGAAGCGTGATTTGAATAACTACCACTCAAAGGAGGCAAATTGTTGTTCTTTTATCTCGATTGTTGATTACTATTTCCTTTACCAGTCAAAGGTTGCCCTTGATTATTGGCTGCTTGTCCCGAATTTTTCGGAGTGTTGACTAGTCCGCCTAGGACTCTAGTCGACTTCTCCACTTTAAATTTGATCCTCAACTTGAGCCATCAAAGCTTCAAAAGTTAAGGCTCTTCTTTTCATCGTCTCAGTAGCCAGATCCCCCGGAAATGACCCTTGCCGAAAAGCTTCCATCGTCATATTTTCCTCACAGTTGTCCAAACTAGCCTTGGTCAAAGCAAATATCTTTGTACAATCTTTCAAATTTTCTCCAGGAGCTTGCTTGCACTGAATAATGGTATCACCATTTGATCTCATATCTTTGCTTCCCACAATCTGCCTTCGAAACGCTGTATAAAAATCTTTAAAATTTGAAATGGACCCCCTCTGAATCCGATTGCACCACTTAAGAGTTGTTCTCTTAAAAGTCTATGAAAATACACGACACACCAGCCGGCCGTCATCTTCGAAGTTCATCATATAGTTCTTGAATTTTTCAATGTGATCATCGGGAATCTGCATTCCATCGAACTGCTCAACCTTTGAAATGTCAAAACGCTTCGGAAGCGTCATGAAACAAATTTCACTCGTCAACGGAGAATTTCTCCAGTCGATAACTTGAACAAACTGATCATCCGTTCCCATCGTAACATATAGATTTCGATCAGTTTCAGCATACTGATTCGAAGTGTTGCCTTCATACCATGTAGAACGAGGAACATTATTTCTTTTAGATTTACTCTTTTTTTTATGCTTCCTCGACTGATCTATGTCTGATTCCCCTTTCAAAGAACCTTTGTATCTCTTAAAGCTCAAAGCTGAACTTTCTACCTCCTCGTCGCTAGAGGTCACATAATTCTACTTATCTTTTTTCTCTTTACGAGACGAATAACGCTCTTTAGGAGACATAAAATGCGTTTTTTTGTGCTCAGATTTAGCCCATCAGTCATCAAAATATCGATTTGATTGACCTTCCATCTCAGGTTTTTTTATTTCTTGTCTAACCTCAGATCTAAGATTTTCTGAGTGTATCTCTAGTTTCCTTCGTTCATACTTCTCATTTAATTCATTAATATTGTATAAGAGCTGGTTCATTCACGCTTCAATATCAGATTGAGCTTGGATCAGAGATGATCCATCAGTTCTATATCTATCCCTCTGTAAATCATCTTTCAAAGTTTCTATCACTGACCGAAGCGTAAGATTATTCTCATGATTCATAGTATCAATTTTGAACAGAAAATACAGCAAGATTGTATCAATTTCGAACAGAATAAGCCACTAATTTTTCTTATTCAGTCCCCAGTAAATTCGCCAATTTGATGAGTTAATATTTCACCTTAGTAAATTGTTAAGAGAGAAATCTGTAGATAAAAAGAGTTAGAGAGTTTTTAGAGAGAGAAAGTTCAAGTACAAATGAATTCTAGAGAAAAGTGTTAAACCTCTTTATTAGAGTAGCCTTACCCTTTATATAGAGGATCCAAGACTTAGTCTCAAACTGAAATCTGTTACAAAATAAGACTAATTGCTATTTAGTCCTTAACAACTATACATAGTTACAAATACTCTCTAAAACTTACACTAATTACAATTTAAGGACACAACTTACATTACTTATAATTAAATCATTAAATTTACATTATTTACAACTTAATCCTCAAAATCCTACTTCCATATCAATTACAGTAATCACATAGGATATGAAGAAGATAAGTGCAGAAAGAAGGCATCAAAGTCTAATGTTAAAATACTTGAACAAAATCAAACTATCTCCTTTGAACAATCCCAAAAGAAGTGTAATGTCATGCACATTAACAATCCTGTTAATATGGACAAAAATAAGTACGAGACAAGTTAGATTTATCAAGCTATATGCTCCAAGAATCCAGTTCTTGAAGAAACTAACAAATATAGTTTAATTCCCTTTATTCGGGTAGTTGATGACACTGAGAAAAGCGATGAAATGGTTGAGGCTATGACGAGTTTTGCTACATAATATATGAAGAACAAGGAGATAGTTGTGGACTCCTCTGGCTCAGGAAACTCTCCAAATAAGAGCAATCTTGGTAGTCTTCCACAGTTTCCAACCCTGAAAAACAAAGAAATCAACGTCAATTTTAATGATCTTCTTAGCAATAGATTCAAAGCGGCTAAATTCAAAAGTAGGAAACAAAGAATAATCTCCTCTGTTGGAATATAAGAGGGGTTTCCAATAATTATTTTGTTCGAAAGATCAAAAATATTATTATCAATTATAGTGTCAGCATCATTACTATTCAAGAGTCTATGGTATCATCTGATCAAATTTCGACTCTTGTTTCTAAAATTGGTTTCCCTAATTGTTACTCTAACTATAATAGTAAGGTTTGGATTCCGTGGAACAGTTGGTTTAATGTTAACATCATTCCAGACAATCCTCAGTTCATTCATGCTGAAGCCAACTATATAAACACCAAGAAGACTTTTCACATTACTTCTATCGATGTTAGGTGCCAAAGGCATTACAGGAGGGATCTCTGGAGTTATCTTATTAACATTACTCATACTGTAAAAGAGTGGATTATTTTAGGAGATTTCAACTCCGTTTCTTGTCAAACTGAGTAGAAGGGTTGTCTCAACTACTGTAATGGGAGTTCTGAAGAGTTTAATGAAGCTATTAATAAATGCAACCTAGAGGATGCGGGCTATATGAGATGCAACCTTACTTGGACTAACAAAGTTAACTGGAGGCGCTTAAAAAAAGTTCTCCTAAACTCTGAATGGATGGACTACTTTAAAAAAACCAGTGTCAAACATCTCACTAGATCCTCTCTGACCACTTACCTCTTCTAATCTATATTTCTAACAATACTTTTAAAACGAAGTCTACTTTTAAGTTTTTAAACATGTGGGTTTTAAATGAAAATTTTCTTCCTTTTGTGCAAGCTAATTGGAAATCTGATATGCACGGTTCTCCCTTGAACAATTTCTAGAACAAACAGAAGAGACTTAAATCTGCTTTGAAGGAATGGAACTTCTCTGTCGTTGGTAATATTTTTGACAAAATTAAGAAGTCTGAAGATGAGTTCAACTGCATGGAGCAACTCTAGATGGAGAATAGTACTGATACTAATAAGATCAACTGGAACTTGGCCAATGAAAAGCTTCATCGAACTTTGATTCAAGAAGAGTTTTTTTGGCAACAAAAGTCTTATACTAAGTGGATTAAGGACGGAGTATAGAGAAATAAGTATATAATCTATGTTTAACAGAATTATATCTAAGCTTATTAGCAATCGAATGTCTTATCTTATGCCTAAAATAACATCTGAAAATCAAGAGGCTTTTGTCTCTAACAGACTGATTCAAGATAACATTTTGTTAGCTAATGAAATGGTATTTGACTTAAACAAAAAGCATAAAGATGGAAATATTATGGTTAAGATAGATATAGCTAAGGCTTTCGACCGTATGAAGGTTCTTACTGTCTTTGGCTTTAACATCTCTTTTATAAACTTTATTGATGCTATAATGGATAATGCCAAAGCTTCTGTTCTTGTTAATGGTTGTGTTGTTGGTTATTTCTAATATCAAAAGAGGTCTTAGACAGGGAGACCCATTGTCTCCCTATCTCTTTATCATAACTGGGGAAATTCTCTTGAGGGGCCTAAACCGTCTATTCTATAACAATAGATCTATTTAATATAAGACTGGAAGTATCTTATGTATTTCATCTCTTGCCTTTACAGATGATATATTAATATTTTCTAATACATCTAACTACGCTATAGCTACTTTAATTATTTTTTTGCAAGAGTATTAAAATGTCTCGGGTCAGATGATAAATAAGGATAAGACTTCAATCATAACTACTTCTGATTTTCCTATCAACAAGGTCACCTCTTTAGTAAATGGCACTAGTTTGAAGAACGAGAAGTTGCATGTGATTTACTTGGGAGTTAATCTAAACAAGAGAAACTGGAGTATGAACTATGATGGGTTAATCAGTAAGATCAGAGCCAAGATCACTGATTGGCAGGACAGAAGGTTATCATTTGCTGGCAGGCTTAGCCTTATTTCTACTGTCTTTATTCCTATTCCTAGCTACTGGATGCTAAGTAACAAGCTTCCTAAGTCTATTATTGAAAGAATTGAAAAAAATATTTAATTCATTTCTTTAGAGATCTAAGCTAGACAACTCAAGTATACATTGGTGTTCTTGGAGTAAAGTTTGTAAACCCTATATTGAAGCTGGTCTGAATGTCAGGAGCCTCACTGATATTCAAGACATGATATCTTGTAACTTATGGCTTAACTACATGAAAAATACATCCCTTTGGGCTAGATATACTCAAAGCATCTACAACAACAATACTCACCTTATTCTTGTTAATATCAATCCTAAAAAGTGCTCTAAAGTTTGGAAAATGTTAGCTTCTATAAGAGACAAGGCTGAGCCTCTTATAAGGTGGTAGTTGGGTCTCGTGACATCAACTTTAGGCATGACTTGTGGATCAATGATAGACCTCTTCTCAAGCCTGAAATTGAGATAAGGGCTGAGAAGGTGAACAACTACTGGAGTCACGGTTAATGGGATATTCATAAGCTTAGCAGGGTGCTTCCTCCTATCAAAGTCTATCAGATCAAGTCTCTCTCTATTAATCAGAACGTTAGAGACTTTCCTAAATGGTCCATATCTAATAATGGCAGTTTCAAAACTAAGGAGACCTGGGAATACCTCAGGCTCAAGCACAACAAATCTAGTATATTATTTAAAATTTGGAACGCCGTTACTTCTCGCAAATACTCATTCTTAACTTGGAGAATCCTCCACAAATGGATTCTGTTAGATGAAATCCTGCAAAGAAGAAGCGTTAGTATAGCCTCTAAGTGTTCGTTTTATTGTTCTTAAGAAAGTGTAAAGCATACCTTTGTAAATTATAGCCTCGCCTGATCTGTTTTGTGTCATTATGCAGCCATTTTTAAGATCCCCATTGGTCGATTCATGTCTTTCCCTCACTTTCTTAGAACATGGTTGTGGTTTTATAAGAAAGATGTTGGCATCTGTACAATCATTCCTCCAGTAGTCTGCTAGGTGATATGACGTTTTTGAAACCAGTCCAAGATTAAGGGCAGCTTTTCCAATTTATCTAAATCCATTACTGAAATTGACCGTATTATTCAGGTCTTGGACAAAGCTTTCTTACTTTCTAGTAAAATTTGGAGTCCATTTTATCACGCTCCAAAAGATTTCAGTTGGTGATTGAATCAATATAACATTAAACCTCCCTCCTACCATTGTTGGACCCCCTACTTCTGGCATGATCAAAGTGAATATTGATAGTTCTACCTTGAGCAATGGATACTCTATTGGTAGCGTTGTAATCAGGAATAACGAAGGCTTCTTAATTTCTAGTCTCGGTGATCTTTATGGCAAGCTGCTTCCCCTTCATGCAGAGGCTTTAGCTCTTCTAGACAGCGTTATCCTTTGTGACCTCAATGATTTATCTAATGTCGATCTGGAAACCGATTCTGCTGTTCTTTTTCCATGTTGGCCTCTGGTTGTCACTCTAGCCCAATTGGCAAAGTGCTTATTCGTTGTCGTAATATTATCAGACCTTCCATGAAAATCAAGCTCATAAATCGATGATAAAACTTCGCCGCTGATTGGCTGTGTAAATGGAAGAGAAAGTGAAAAATGAGGCTAAATTTTTTCAAGGCTAGCATCCTTATTGAAAGACAAGGAGTCGGCTACATTAGGGATAATTCCTAATTCCTAATCTTTTTTCAATTGCTAATCATCTGATTTCACTCATTCGGTAAAAATTTAACAACTTCTTGCAGTAATCTTCTAAACTAGAAGCGTCTTGCTTGATTTTGGATTCTTGAAGGTTAGTTTCATCAATATTAGTGACCTCCTAAGCTGTCTTCAATATGTTCTCACAAGTTGAATGCCTGAAGACTCACTTCATGTTGCTCATGTCGCTGAATTGATGATCTAATCTTTATGATCTTCTAAAGCTTGAAGATGGAGTCGATTTACTGTATAAAGATGGTTACTTTTGTTAAGAATTTCCCGAGAGTATCCTTTTAAGAAGTCTCTCTTTGAAGAAGATGATGAATTCGTTGAAGTTTAAGGAAATTTGGTCATTTAGATTTTTTAATGCTTAATCAAAAAAATTGAGTTGTAATTCCTCCTGTTTATTTTTATTTTTCGGTCTATGTACCGAATAATTTTAAATCCATGGGCCGGTAATAAATGGTTTTTGAATTTAAAAAAAAGATCACGAGATGTTAAAACAATTAAAACTTAAATGTTATTTCCATGTGTGTTTCTTCCATAAACAAAACCTCATCGTTTCTTAGAAATTATCTTAGGATGAACAAGGATATTCTATCATTTAAGATTTTAGAAATAATTATGTTTAGAAAGGTACATATACTAATAGGCCTATAATATTTCCATATTTGAGGGGACTTAATCTTAGGTGTTAAGATAATAGTTGCAGCAAAGATTCCATTAGGTATAGGATGACCAATAAAAAAACCAGTGATAACATCACAAAGATCATTTCATATAATATAGCAATAAGACTGAAAAACTTTACCATTGTAGCCATATATTCCAGCAGCACTAGTTGGGCTGAGTCTTTTTATTATGTTATGAATTTTATCTTTAGCACGTATTTTCATAAGTAGTCCATTATCTTCATCATTGATGATCTTGGTGATTCCATTTTACAACTCAAGAACATCCAAAGGATTTCTAGGAGTTGCTAAAACATATTTAAAGTAATTGAATGTTTAAGTTCCTAGTAGAGATTGATCTTCTATCAATTGGTTGTCTTAATTTTTTTTATGTATTTTGCCCTTCCTTTTTTCTAAAATTCTTACGAAAATTGCTTGTATTTTTGTCTCCATCTTTGAGCCAATTTCTGTTGCATTTTTGTTCCTAAAAATCTCCATCCCTAAACATAAGTTGGAGATTCTTAGCCTGAGCCTTAAATAGGTTAACTTTATCCTTAATGCTTTTAGATTCTTCAAAAAATATTTCAGTGTATTTACCTTCTTCCTCCGATTGTAAAATGGCATAAAAAATTTACCAATACATTCCCAGTTCTATCCCTTGAGTTTATGTTTTAACCTTTTTAGTTTATTCCAAAAACGATTGATAGGAGGATCAACCATTTTAGCGGTCCAATTTAGCTCAACCATACTAAGAAATTCAAGGTGCAATACCCCCATATTTTGGAAGTTAAATAAAAAATTAATTTTATTAGTTCCAGCTGCTATTGTAATGCAAATAAGGAAATGAGCATACCCTGTCCAGGACATATGATTGACTTTGGTGTCTTCAAAGTAGGTAGACCAAGAAGTTTTATAATGAGCTCTATCGAGTCTCTTATATTTCCTATTCTTTGTCCATGCGTACTTAGTACCTGAAAAACCTGCATCTTCAAGATTGCAGGCAAGCATAGAATTATTAAATTCATCAATACTTTTTAGACATAAGGAATAATTGGACAACTGTTCTTGAACATTAGAGATAACATTAAAATCTCCCATCATAAAACACTCATTTGAGTTATCAGCTACATACTAGGATTTTTCCAGTGATCTATTCTTTGGTTCCTAATACACTTAACATAAATAATGGTGACAATAAACTATGTTTCGTAGAAACCATGTCATACTTTTACATGAAGTAATTAGTCATAGTTCATAATGGTTTCAACACTAAATTATTATTTCTAAAATAACTAGATTTTATTGTTGATGTTGGCACTATCCTTGATACCAAGTATTTTAGTAACTCGTGAAAGTCTCTCTACACTTATCATTGCTTCTTGAATATCTAAAAAATAAATATTTTCAATTGTTTTTAGAGATTTGAGTCTTCTTGTAGTTGCTTTGTCTCTAACATTTTCGAATTTAGAACATTTATGGTCATTTTGAGTTTCCTGTTAAGGAAATTGCAGGTCCTTAACATGTAGGTCTTTTAAGGAAACATAGTCTTTAACAGTTTTAGGTTTTGATCTTTTAACTTTATTACCTATTTTTTTTTGATCTCTTTTCCATCTTTTTATTTTCTAAGTATTTGGGAATAAGGTAGACTACCAATGAAATTTGGATTTGGATAATTTTGTTCAAGATCTAATGTTTTATATTCATTCGCAGTTTATAAAATAGTACACGATTCAATAGAATTAAGAGCTTCGATAATTTCGGATTATTTGATTTCTCAATTAATCATAATATCATTTTTTTGCATTTTGATTGATCATATCCTCAATGAAAATATCCACGAAAGTAATTCAATAAGGATCCGTAAAGAATATTAATCCAGCATCCAACATTTTCACAAAATCTTATATAGGCTTTGTGAATGAGTTCCTTTGATAGATCGAGCTCAATCCAAACTCTACATGAATTGTGTCTTGCTTTGTTTTTCTCAAGTATTCAAACTTGTAAAGGTTTACCTACGGATGATGCAATAGTTTTTATGATTTTTTCATTAAACATAAATTCATATATATTTGGAAAATTTATCAAACCCAAGTAACTGGATATTTAATCTTAGGGTTAAAATATGAGTACCATTTCAACAATCGCATTGAGTGTTCACCCATAACACAATCATTTCTTCTCCATATTTTTCATAAATATTCTTTTAGGTTAAATTCTAACTTGATATGTCTTGCGTCCCAATATGATACATTTACCTCACCAATAAATTTAAATCTATCTAAGAATTTATGAATGTGTTCTAGATGAGGTTTACCTATGAAAAATTAGCCCACTCGAGTAGACTTTGAGGAAACAAGTAAAGTTTATTTGTCTTGAAAAGTAAACTAAAGAGACGTATGGTCTCTTTTAAGTTGAATCACAATACTATCCATGATTTCATCCATATTGGCAGTCTTAGTAACATCTGCATAGGATTTGTACTGAAACCTATCATGTTAAAGATGTTGATGAAACTTGTTTTCATTGTTCTCCGTAGGTGATGTTAGACTATATATCAGATTGTTTCGTAAATCTGAGTATTGGTTGATCATAATAAGTTAATTATTTTTTTGCTTACTTTCTATCTTTTTTTTAGAAATGGGAAATCTTCCTCGATCTTGTTTCTCGATTTATTGATGAGTAATGGTATTTGAGCTGATTCTTTGTTTGTTGGCTTGGATGAGGATGGTCGTTTGACTGGAATTGATGAAGATAAGGATTAGTTTATCGTGGTTGATTGTAGCTTTATTAAATGCTTCCATCCTTTCATGATAACTAATGAGGTCAGATTTCTTTCACACTGACTATTGTGTATATCCGAAGGACTGTTCGGACATATGCAGTACCATGCCCACCAAATAGTACAACCAAGTAGATTGTGACTCAGTTGGTTGCTAATCAGTTCCTATCTTGGGCTTATGTGCTTTTAAACTTGACCCAAGCCCATGATCTGACCCAAAAGGCCCTCAAGTCATTAAACAAGTAAAAATACCCCAACTACTTTTATTTATGAGGGTGATAAAAATTTATTGCTAGTACACACCTCCTACATCTCTCTACATCTTAGTATAAATATTTAATTCTTATAACTTTTTCCCAAAATACCCTTTGATCAGAAATAATCCACACCAAATTGGCGACCATAGTGGGAGGTGATGGTGCCTGAATTTCATATTCAAAACCAATAATAAAAAACTAGTTCGGATGGATCCAAACATGCATAATACTCCACTTCTAGAGGTGGAAGAAACAAAAGAAAATAACAGTACACTATTGAGGAGCGTGATCAATTAAGAGCTGAAATTGAGGCGTTGAGGGCATTAAAACAAGCAGAAAAACGAGTTAAAGAAAAATCCAGTGCGTCAACGCTTCACCATACTGATAATCCTGGTGAAAATAAGCAGTCCATAAATACTTATCTGAGCTCCAAGAAAACGCATCGATTCAAACAAATGAAGAGTTCCACATCGAAATCTTCTAGCAGTTCCTCTAATAATGCAGAGCTTAAAGATTTAGTCTTATCTAACAATGATAAAGGAAGATTAAAGAAGAAAATAAGGCTGACCAAGAAGCATTCAAGAAAGAGAGACATATATGGCAGGCTCAAAAAGTATCAAGGGAAAATGAGGGGTTCAACTGATCATCATATTGACCGTTTGCTAATTGATCCCTTTGTTTTCCAATCCGAACAAGGTATTTTTGCTACTCCGAATGATGATACCGTGTTTAGTCATAGCCAAAATTGGAGACAGTCACCTTTGTCCTAAAAAATACTCTCCAGACATCTTCCTAAAAGATTTGATAGTTCCAAGATGGAAAAGTAGGATGAGAGTAAAAATCCAGACAATCACCTTGAACAATTTAAGAACTTCAAGATGAATTTTGACGATGATGAAAGGCTGTTGTGTAGGGATTTATCTCAAACCTTCAAGGGAAGTGCCCTCAAATGGTATAATAGTCTCCTTCAGGGGTCTATAACGTTTTTTGACATATTTTGGGTGACTTTCCGGAAGCAATTCGTTGGAAACAAAGAGCTAAAAGGTAATTATGATACGATCATCCATTGAGGCCAAGAACCAAACGAGTCATTAAAGGAATACATTAGCAAGTTCGTGAATACAAAGAATGGGTTGGAAGATTGCTTTGAACAAGTTGCAATTGCCTCTCTTAGGCAGGGCTTGAATCTGGATAACTTGGATAATTCCATAACCTGGAAGAAAGTTATGACCTTTGAAGGGTTGTTAAATCAAGTGGGGAAACAAATTAATGTTGAAGTAACTAAGAAATCCAGAGTGCCTCGCCAGATCAAATCCACAACTACAACATCAACACTTCAAACAACTACCCAATCCGTTTACAAATCGAACGAAACTTGACAGGGATCTCATCAGCCTAGGCAGAATCAATCTAAATAGAACCAGAACTAGCAAGTTAGAAGTAAAAAGGGACCTTGGGTTCAACCTGTTTGGTTTTCTAAGTTAGGTGAAAGTGTGGTTGGGATAATGATAAAACTAAAAATGAAGTACACTTAAGAAAGTCGGCCGCATTACAATCTCCAATAGAAACCCGGAGTACCCGTTTATGTAAATATCATAATGACATTGGGCATGATACCCATGATTTCATAGCCTTGAAACAAGAGGTGCGGAATCTCATTAAAAGGGGGAAATTGGAGGCCTATGTTAAAAAAACAAGGGGGAAACAGGCCAGATAATAGAGCATCTAATACCAATGCGCCCTGAACTACCCCTTCGGTAACTCCTGGAACGTCTAAGCAAGAGGACACTATGCTGATTATTGAAAGATTTGATGTGGATTCTGAGTACCTTGATCCGGATCCAAGTCGGAATCAGGTAGGGGTGATACTAGACAAGACTGCTACTATTTTCATTCTGGTTAAATATTTTAAGTCTTTAAACATATTTGGAGGAGACACTATGACCGCACCTTCCAGTTGTTCAAGAAAGATGTATGTCAATAGCTCGACCACCCAATTAGATGGAAGGATGTCCACACATTTATTCTAAACTCCAGCTTCTTTTATATTTTTCGATGATGATGACCTGAGAGATATTGCAGGACCTCATGAAGACGCCGTGGTAATAGGGACATCAATAGGAGGGAATGATGTACGTCAAATCCTGATTGACACATGTAGTTTGGCAAACATATTATTTTTAAATTCCTATAAACAGATGAGAAGCCCCTCGGTTATTCAATGTTCGAACATAACTATTGTGGGATTCACAGGGAGTTCGGCAGATGTGATTGGAGAATTTGAGGAAGAAGTATTGTTGGGCAAAGGGCCTTTCAAGAAAATGGTGAAGGTATTGTTTTTGGTGGTTGACTTCCCAACCTCTTATAATGCAATATTTTGGAGGTTTTGGCTTTCCAGGATGCATGCTGTGGCCTCTACTGTCTATCAGTGCTCAAAGGATGTTGTGGGGGCACAAGTAGGTATTGTCCGAAGCAGTTAGAAGGTAGCTAGAGAATACTATGCAACAACTTTTTCCTCAAAGTCTTTGGAGGCAGTCAAAGTTAACAAAGAATAGCAACTATTGGAGCCTTCCACCGATAAGAATGAAATTTATGATTCAAGGGTGGCTCCTAGTGTTATAATATTATAGAAGAAGTTGAAATCCATTCCTGGCCGAAGGAAAAAATGTTAAAATTGATACTAAGCTGCCATCAAGTTTGAAACAAAGGTAGAATTCACACAGGGAATCCTTATCCTGCAGTTAAAGCTTAATCAGTGGTCGATGTTTTAGTAAAATTTCATGCTGATAGGCCTTTGGGGAAATACAAGAAAACCAGGCTATAAAAGAATGGGTAGTCTGAACCGATGGTGGGTGAAGTACCATAGGATGTGGGGCCAGAATTTGTTTAACTTCTCCTTATAGTGATACTATGTATCAAGCTATATGTTTTGGTTTCAGGGCCTCCAACAATGAATCTGAATATGAAGCAGCCATAGTCGGTCTCAGACTAGCCTTTACATGTGGGGCAAAAAAAGTCTGATTGATGAGTGAGTCCCAGCTACTTATTCATCATGCTCAGGGGAAATCTAAGGCAAAGAAAGAACAATTGATAAAATATTTGCTCATATTAAGAGAAGTTGCTGTAAATTTCAAAAATATCCAATATAAACATGTCCCTAGATCGGAGAATATTGTGGCCGACTCTCTAGAAACCATAGCCTATTTTGAATCTTACCCATGAATTTTGATGCTAGAGTGTCCATCAATAGATTCAGGCCAACAAAAGGGTAAATAGAATAAAGAAAGTATGAATATATTTTTCACTCAACCCAAATACTAGAGGTATGATATTTTTCAATTTAAGTCCGATGAAATTTTACCTCCGGATAAAGCCCTGGCCAAGAAAATTAAATATAAGGCTCGTGGCTTCCTGGTATTAAGAGAAGTTCTGTATAAGAAATCATTTAACATTACCCTCTTGTGTTGCTTAGGATTTGAAGAATCCCAATTTTTTTTATCCGAAATGCACGGTGGAGAAGGCTCTGCACATTGTGGTTATAAGGCCTTGACGAGAAGAGTCTTATTAGCGGGGTACTACTGGCCAACAATAATGGCAGATGCCAAAGATATGGTCAAGATGTGTGATCTTTGCCAGAAATATGGAAATGAAATCCATGTGCCAGTAGTTCCTATGGAGTCCATATCCAAACCAATACCTTTTGATATGTGGGGGTTGGATTTGGTTGGGCCTCTTCCCATTCCATCCGGTGGATATCGAACGATAATAGTGTCAATTAACTATTTCTCTAAATGGATATAACTAGCTCCCTTAGTTGGAACCAATTTATAAAATTCATTATATCCAACATATGTTACAGATTGGAGTTCCCCATAAAATCACTACAGATAATAGACCACAATTTGGTAATAAATACATGGAAATGTTTTGCACTTCTAGAGGAATTCAACACTGTTTTTCTTCTCCATTTCACCCTCAAGCTAATGGGAAAGTTGAAGTTTCTAATCGAATGATCTTATCCGTGTTGAATAAGAATCTGGAAGGAGCTGCAGGGTAGTGACCAAGTTATTTCCAAGAAGTAATGTGGGCCTATCGAACTACTACCTGGATTGCTACACAAGAATCCCATTTCGCTCTCGTTTATGGGATGGATGAAATCACACCCATAGAAGCTACTTTACCATATTTCAGAATCCAAAACTATTCCAAACAGGAAAATGATATGGTAGGTAGGAATCAGTTGGATTTTATTGAAGAGAGGAGATTCAAATCACATTTAAGAACAACACACTATCAGGGTTTAACGAGAAGTAGATTTACATCCAAGGTTAAAAAAAGATATTTTCAATTGGGAGACAAATTCTTGAGAAAATTCTTTTTACACACTAAAGAAAAATAGTTTGGAAAGCTGGCTGCGAATTGGGAGGTTCCATATTTGGTATCTGATATAGTCAAGCCAGGAACATATAAACTTCAAGACAAAGAGAGCAGAGCATTGAAGCACCCATGAAACATCGAACATCTCAGGTTAGATTTAAAATAAAACTCTAATGTAAATATTTACCTTTTCATATCTCAATGTAAATGTTAGGGGGCATAATCTTTCCTACCTTGGTGGCACAAAGAGGTTTTGCGGAGGTTTCCGGGTTTCTTTATAATATGTTATGCCTTCTTCAAAAATTATTGTGCAAAATTCTTAACCGTAGTATGAAGAGATCAGATAAATTAAATACTCATTAAACACCCCAGCTCTCAAATGAAGTATCTTTGAGCTGACAGGATTGGTTAAACACTTGAGCACATTTATTAAACACTCGTGATTGGAGTCGTTTGGTTCTTATTAAACATTTATTAAACAAAATCGGAAATATTGAAAACTACTAAGAATGTTAACTATAAGAAGACAATGGAGTTTGTACAAAAGAAATATATGATATTTCACTTGATCGGAACACGTTCGACCCACAACTCACAAAATACCTTGACCATCAAGGACTTTGGTTCATAAGATAAGAATTAAAAAACATAACAAAATGCCTTGGTCGTCCAATGACTTTAGTTTTAAAATCACAACATTACAATTGTAGGGCTTGTTCCCTTCGGTTTCTTCATCACCTTCACCTTTCTTGGGACTCTTGAGTTCCACGCTTGAACTCTCACCAATTCTCTCATCAGAATCTTCTCCATTTGAATAACCATGCTTGTCACCATCAACCATTGTATGGAAAGGGATCTCCTCATACAGTACATATTTACGTAAAGGACCAAGGGTCTTCTTTGGAAAAGTTTCATGGAATAGCAAAACCATGTCCGATTTGACCCCCTCGTCTCTTTTCTCAAAAGAATCCACCACTCCAGCAACATACTTCTCTATTTGTGTAGCTATCTCTTGGGCTTGTTTGCTTACTAAAGAAGCATTCTCATCTTCCTTCTCCTTGAGAAGCCTCCCTAAAGTAGCTTTTTCTTTGGATAAAAGATTAATAGTGCTGACATTGGTAGCTTGTTGGTCCTTCAATGATTTGATATCAATATAGGTAAAAGTTTCAAGTCCAAAATATTTGGACTGAAGCTCCTCTTTAGCACTCTTGGACTGGAAAAGTTCGGTAGCCAAGTCCTATTTCTCCTTCTTTAAGGCTTCTATACTTTGCTGAGCAGTAGAGATATCGTTCTTCAAGCCCTAGTTTTCTGTGGTTAATAAAGTTATGTTTGTATTCTGTTCCCTAACTTGCCTTTCTAGGTTAACTATCAAACGAATATAACCCAAAAGGGCATGAATCAGAGTATCTTGCTCACTTGATATCTCATATGACTCACCATTATAGGTTACAACATTAGTGACAGTGGCATGAGGATAAATCTGTTCGAAGTCATCTTTGTCCAGATCACTAAAGTACATGTTCTGAAATTCATCCAGATTGATATCTCATTCAACAATTGGCTATTCGACTGGTATAAATATTGGAGAATGAGGATTAGGTGGAATCTCTTCTTGTGGAGGAAGATCGGTAAGAATTGGAGGAAGAAGTTTGGTAGGAAAAAGTATTATCTTTGACCCTAAGCTATTTTTCTTCTTATTTTCAGCTTTTCCAAGACTGCTCTCTTTGCGCCTCTTACGATCTTTCTTTGTAATTTGGGGCGGATGATCCGATCCGCCAGCTTCCTTTACTGTGGCTTCAATTTTCTCTAACAAAGTGGTGTCGATTCCTCCTTGATTCTCCAAACCAACCCCTTCGGAGACTTGATGAGATGAGACAAGTTTAGTCTTCTTCTACTTTTGTTCTTCTTGTTGATCTTGTCCACGTGACTAGGGGCTTTGTTCCGGGAAGGCAAGTGAAGGTTTCCATCCTTAGCCTCAGTTATCTTTAGAATAAAATCTTTTGGAGGAGGATTGTTAGCTGCTCCCAAGTAAGGTCTCTAGTTCCCGTAGTATTACATGGGTGAGACCTCACAAATTTTCCAGAAGTAAAACAGTTATGGAAACCTAATCCCCATTTCTCCGATGCTTATTCGTTCAACCTGGTACATGTAGCTTTGCCTGCCTTTAGGTACTCTGGAAACTTTATTGAAAATAATACAAGAGAACAAAACAGTCAGTTTGAAATATCAACATAGCATTTTGAAACTAATTAAAATACGAACATATATTACTTGAACTTTTCCAGCGGCTGGTTAGCTGACTTGGATTGTCAGTGGAGTTTATCTTTCTTCCATTCTCCCACGCTCCACTGATAAAAATAAATTGAGTCCTCCATGAATTCTCGGACTCCAACAGATATTTTACCACCTTGTAGTCATTGCCTATATTGTAATGGTAAAAAATGATATGTTGGTTTCTGCATAAACTCGCCACGACAACAAATTGCTCCATGGGTAGGGGAATTTTTGATAGACTAGATGCCATTATACCAGCCAAAAAAGTGTAACATGCATTTGGGCTCAGCTCACTTGGGTATAACCTTATGAGGTAGAAGTACATGACCATTCTGGGTCCAAAGGAAACCAAATGCACTAATTGAGAACTTTCAGTATATACCACCAACTCATGGGATTTACAGTCCATGGGGGTTTTAACAGTGATTGAAATTCCCACCTTAACGAAATCAGGAAAACCCTATTTCGTTCGGATCCGACCCAGTTCAACATTATGAGTGTATACGTAAGAAATATTGTCTCTGAACTAACAGGTTTCGAAGAAGAGGGAGTGATTTTGGCTCTGGAAAAGCGAGTCACCCTCCGAGGGGTGGATTTCTCAGCATCTGAACCTATAGCACAAAAAGGTGAAGGTTTCCTAACATTGAAAACTGCTTTTTCTTTAGGCAGAGGTTTTTGAGACTCTTGAATTGAAGACCGTGACTCTAAAGGAGATAGGGTTGTGATAAAAGATGGTTTTCTAACTTTTGATGTTTTTTATGATGATGAGCTCTTGTCTGTGTTTGGCTTTGTTTGACTGATTTCTCTACCAGGAAAGACAAAGAGTCCAGCTGCGATTCTTACGTCTCTTCTTGCTCTTTCTAAATCGGATAAGTTTAGTCAACCTCCTTTCACCAATGCGTTTCCTGGCTATGAACATATAATCTACCCATACACAATTTGAAAAGAATATCAAGATTTATTGATAAGGGAATAGGCACCCGCAACTAATACACAGAATACACATCAAACCAATGGAGGAAAAGCATGACTCAGATCAGTAGAGCAGGGTAGTTTGAATCCGAGCAGGGTGCATAATGTATCCGAGCAGAAGAGTCACCCAATCCGAGCAGAAGAGATAAGACGTAGAGCGCGCTCAAACTCATGTCGAGCAGACCTCGATCAAAGCATGCTCGCTCGACCAAAGCCAGTTGAAAACTTATCCATGCCCAGCCGATCAAACTCACGTCAAGCAGACCTCAACTAAAAGCACGCTTGCTCGAACACAGCCATGTGAAGACCTATCCATGTCCGGAAGCAATCAAGTGAAGCACGATCAAGGACAAGCAGGCTCGAGGGACACGACGTGCAATGTCGCTCGGCCAAAAGCAAACTAACATCAGACCTGACCTGAGTAGACAAGACGACCTCAGTAAGGGCGAACTCGATTCTCGCTAGGCGGAACCATGAAGGACACCCCGCTCGGCGACTGACAAAATTAAAGTAAGTATTGTAGACTACATTTAGGGGAAGTCAACAGTCAAACATCCAAGGACCATAATTAAAGAGATTAGTGCTAATTAATGTAACGATGATCACGACCCATTAAATGTCTATATTTAATAAATGGAGTTACGGTTTAGAATAGTTTAAATAGGAAGGGAAGAATTTTGAAAAGGGGAAATTTTTCGATCTTCTCGAATTATAAAACTTACTACTTTGGCAGATTCATTGTTTTTTATATTTCCATATCATTTTTGGCGCCGTCTGTGGGAATGTCAAAAGCAAAAACAGTTTCCAATGGTAGTAACTTGACCCGGGATTGATATTGAACCAAACGTGAGACGTGTCACCATGACCAGCCCCAATCGTGTCACCAATCCTGCTGCAGGCCCAATGCTACCTCCTCCACCTAACCAAGACGCACCAGATGAGATCCTGTGTAGAGGCGCTCCGACCTTGGTTGACCCACTTGTGGCACCAGCCATCGCAACCCTGGTCGTTAACCTGACCGATCAGAACTTACCACCTAGCTTGCCACACGATGCAACAGAAGTTCATCGATTGGAGCACCAAATTTTGACAATGTAAGAAGCTCAAGGGAAAACTGTCAATGCGCTAACGTCAAAACTGCGTTCAAATAACCACCAGCCAGGGACATAGCCAACAAGGTAACCATGGCGGAACTCCAGGAAGCCGTCAACACGCTAACGTTAAAACTGCGTTCGAATAACCACCAGCGCCAACCCAAGTCGGTTATCGAGGTAAGTCGAGCAGCAGTGCGAGAAGGATCCTCCAAACGGGGCCAACTCGGTGAAGGCATGAGATACAGCGGCAGGCAAAAGCGACAAAAGCAGTCCGTGCATAGGGACGATAAAGAAGCCATGAGCGAGCCGTACGACCATGTACGCCCTACCATGACTGCTTACGTCCTCAAGGAATCGCCTTTTACCAAAAAAAACAATGGCCGCCCAGCTCCCCCGGAAATTCGACCCATTACGATTGGAGGCTTATGATGGGTCTGGCGACCTGGAACGACATTTGGAACAGTTTAGGAATATGATGGTCGCCTTCAATCTAGATGACGCTATGCTATGTAGGGATCTATCCATGACCCTTAAGGGTAATGCAATGGACTGGTTCAACAGTCTCCCCAAGAGTTCCATCAGCGATTTCGTAGGCCTCTAGAGCACATTTAGGAGCCGTTTTGTGGGTAACAAGGAATTACGCCAAGATCCTGATTCCATCATGGACCTTTAACAAATGAGGGGGGAATCTCTCAAGGGCTACATACGAAGTTTCGTGCACGCCATGAATAAGCTCCCCGACCTCGCCAAAAATATGGCCCTCAAGCGAGGTTTGGACAGATAAGTTAAGCTCTACGCTGACTTAGTTCGCTTCCCTTGTGATAATATGGTGACCTCCTAGCCCTAGCGGATCAGTTCATTAAGGTAGACGACGCCACCAAACCCCCAACACCCTCAGGCGAGGCCACCTCCACAATCATTAACGGCGACGAGGCAGGAACAGAACCCATGACGAACGTCGTCGAGAATCTCCAAGACGAACGGACAACTATAGAGGAAGCGACCGACCCAGAAGGGAATCTACAAGACCGACGACTACCCCACGTCTGACTCTTTACGAAAATCTGGCGCGACAGTTTACATAGCTCACAAAATCTATCTCAACCATTTACGACCGCACTAGGGATAAGATTCGATACCAGGCTCCGCGATCGATGTCTGACCCATGATACAAGCGTTCAACTCGGCACTTCTGCGCATACCATAACGATCACGATCACGCGACCAACGACTGTTGGCAACTACAGGAAGAAATCTAACGGTTGGTCAACAACGGCCTGCTAATCAAATTCGGTACGGGAGTAGACTACAACGTATAAGAGCGGCAACATAGAAAGTAATCACTCCAAACAAGGTGAGCCCCAGCAGAGCGAGCAGCGTGGACGCTAGGCGGACTGGCCCACCGGATCTAGAAAGTAACATTGGATGCTCACTATCGCCGGAGGCAACTCTGTAGACGAGGCGAACCATCAGAGACGAAAGCGGTCCAAAGATGATGAGCGTTTGCTGTCTGTAGGAGGCATGCTTATAGTCACTATCGCGATCCGGTGGCTGACTTTGTCTTTAACGACTATGATACGAGACGTGTCGCTACGCCCCATGATATCAGTGGAGTTATGGTAACCAAAATATTAGTCGACGGTGGGGGTTCCGCCAACATCATCTTCAAAGCCAACTATGACCAAATGCTGGGGGTCCCAACATACAACCCCACACAGCGCACGTTAAAGGGGTACAATGGAAAAACCTCTAAGTTTAGAGGGAAAGTCGAGCTACTAGTGAAGACATGCTATGAGGCGACAGAATGGAAGCTACTAGTGAACCCTAGCCCATAACTCGAAATCATAGGTCGTACATGGTTACACAGAATGGAAGCTACATTATACACCTTTTGTCAATGTGTCAAATACCTGCTGGGCAATTCAATAGGTATCATCCGCGGAAGCCAACGAGCAGCACAGACATGCTACTCAGTGATCGTGGATCCCAACAAACCTAACAGATAGCAATTCGCCGGCGAGGGCAGTGCACCTCAAACCACAAATATCCCATCGCCCGACCTTATGCACGATCCCCGCGATTGTGAAGAACAAGATGCCGAGCCTGCAGACGTCATTAGCGAAGCACTTTCCACGGGTCGCGCCCTACGCCTCGACGTAAATTTGGAAACAGGTTTCAAAATTTTATTAGTAGCTTTATTATGTAACAATCTAGATGTTTTCGCATGGACCGCGCATGATGTTACAGGCATCGACCCAGCTATCATATGTTATTGAAGAGTTTTAAGTTGGTCCAGGGGTGATTATGCGATACGAGGATTGCTTAGAGACAATTCGGCGATACAGAAATATCTTAGTGTCAGTTTTAGAGAGAGAAAGTAAAGATTATTAGGTTATGTAGAGAGAGAAAGTCTCATATTATTCATCTCGGGATTTGTGAAGCGTATGTGGTCCTTTTATAGTACAATTGCGGACCCCGCACGCTTTAACTTTGGTTAATTACATCTTTTAGTCCTTATATTTTACTTTCTTCCTATTTTGGCTATCTCTTTATATAGTTTGTACAATTGAGTCCTCTCACAGTTTTCTCTATGCGTTTTCCTCCTATCACACTTTTCCTTTGCTATTTTCTCCTGTCAAGTTTCTTCTTCACACTTTTCTCCTTGTCTTTAATTCTTCCTTATCAGTAGCCCCCTAGTCCTAGTAAAATTTATTTTACTGGGACTAAATAATTCTCCGATTGCTCACTTCACATACCCTCGAATAGTTACTTTTGACAGGCAGAAACCATTTTCCTCGAATATTTTCTCTCTCCGAGTTTCCATGATGCCCCTCGAACCATCGAAGCATAAGTCGCTCTTCGAAAAGTCGCTCTTCGAATTTCCATAATGCTCCTCGAACCATCGAGGCCACAAACCGCTCCTCGAGAAATCGCTCTTCGAATTTCTCCTGTTAACAGAGTAGCCCCCCAATCCTTGCACCTTTTTAGCCATATTAGCCCCCGAATGATTTCAGATTAAGGCTAAAAAGGGTGCCAGGATTGATTTTTACCATGACGTCATTTAACAAACACATGTGTCAGCACATCTTTTTGGAAAACGTTACCTATTCCCCTGACACTTTCTGACAGAAAACTCTTCATCTTCCCCTAACATTTTCTGACAGAAAACTCTTCATCTTCCCTTGACATTTTCTGACAGAAAATTCTTCATCTTCCCCTGACATTTTCTGACAGAAAATTCTTTATCTTCCTCTGTGGCTGGTGTGAGAATAATTCGCACCTATATGGACCATAATGTCCCTAGGCAAACACCATAAAAAGTCCCCGGGCCTGATCTGTCAGGAAAGCCCAGCTTCATCTATAAATACTGACCTTCTCTCCTCATTAATTCAACTTATGTTCAATCATTTCTAGAGAGATAAAGCTGGCGAATAAACCCCGTCGGATTCCTGAGTGGTTGTTGATCAGTAAGAGGTTCGAAGAGAGAATTGCTGCCGGCGAAGACGTGAGGCCTCATCCCCCACCATCGACTACTACCTTCTTTGGTGCCTGGCCTCCCTCAGCAGATTCGACTGCAATTATCCCCCTCGAAGTCGCTCGACAAAGCTTGCATAGCGATTTGAACCCCCTCGGAGAAATGGGTAAGGACAGGAAACACAAACACTCGTCCGGGAAGAGAAAGAAATCCCACAAGGATAGGAAAGGCTCTCATGAGCGAAAACGTGCCAGGGAGGCGCCCCTGGTCATTCGGGAGCCTACTTCACCAACAACCCTCGAGAATCTCCCTCAAAGATCTGCTAGCCCTCTTCGAACTTCTACCAGACCTCCTCGAACTTCTGTCAGTCCTCCACGAATATCTACAAGAACATCTACAAGCCCTCAACGGACTTCTAACAGTCCTCCCCGAAGAAACGAAGTGGATGGGTCAAGTCTGCCTTCCACTCCATCCATGACCGTTCATGGAACTCAAATTTCACCTTCAAAAACGCTCATTACCGAAGAGGATATGCTCAATAGGAGAAATGAGAGTCGAGATGCCAAAGGGAAAAAACCTGTCACAAAGCCCCTCGAACCAAAAATGTCTATAATCCCCTCCTTAGGTTCTTTGAACACTGCAACCTCTTCATCCCAAATAATATCCGAAGAGAAAGCCCGTCGGATTGCTCCAAAATCAAAAGGGGACATCGTGCTGCCCTTAGAGCTAGACAGTATTGCTGGTCACAACATTCAGGGCATCGAAAACAAACATATGGTAGCCCTTTCCAATATCAGATACAAGTACTTTTCAAAAGACGAAGAGGCGATGCTAAGGACCCGATGGTGCATCCCTTCCTATATTACCATTAGATTTCCCTCAGAAGGAGAGACATCTTTATCAGTGAGGGACAACGAGTTGGTGGTATACACAGAGATCATGAACTGGGGGCTAAGGTATCCCTTAGACCCCTTCTTCATCGAGTATTTGTTGAAGATAGACCTTTGCCCTTCGCAGGTTGGTCCCAACATGTGGTTTACTCTGATGGCTGCATCATGGCCTCGAGGCTCTCAGGTCAGGAATTTTCGTTAGAGCAACTCATTGGCCTTGCTGGTTTGGCCAGAAATCATTTCTTTCCCTTTTACTCAATGACTTTCAATCGAGGACAAAAAATCCTGAAAGATCTACTGGAGGCTGACAAGAAATGGAGGCAACAGTTTGTCTTTTTCTCTGGTTGCTGGGAGATCGGGTCAGAGGCCACTCCCTCAAATCCTCACAAGCTCTCTCTGATGTGGACTAATAAATGTAAGTACCTCCTCGAATTGGTTATGCCTCCTCGAATTTTTGATTGTGATTGGTCTTGACATTGGCTACTTGTTGCAGCTATGACTGGGATATCCAAGCCCTATTCTGACTATGTTAAGGGTGCCACAAATGTGTTCACCAAACTTCGCTTGTGGGAAAAGGAACAGTGGGACAACCGATTTCGTCTATGCTTTAATGATAACAATCTTGCAAGGAGTCGATTGTGGAGGCTCAATCCCCTCGACCGCATTAGTATGAGAGGATTGATGACTCCCCCCTCGGAGCAAGAAGTGATGGAGCGGTGTAGCCAAAAAGACATAGTGGTATATCTGCCCAAGCGCTCCCGTTCGCAGAGTCATCTTGGGGATCCTCCAGAAGATGAAGTTTTATCAACTCAACAGCTAAACCCTGAAGGACCAGTCAACACTCAAACGCCTCCTCCCTCGAACAATGCTGGGTCATTGAATTCCATTTCCCCTCCATCAAACAATACTAGGTCATCGGACTCCCTTCCTCCTCCCCCTGCTCCCATCATGCCTTCAAAAAAGGATGCAAAGATAAGAGACAGGAAGGATAAGGGTATCCTCGAACCCATCCAAGAATTCTCCGAGGGAGGTGAGACGCCTGAAGACAATCAGGAGGCTGGTCTAGAGGAAAAGGTCCAAGAAATCACAAATGAACCTGAGGACAGAGGTGGCCATTCTCTCAGGGAAAGTTGTCATCAATCCCCACATTCGCCTCTTACTGAGGCTTCTCACCCAGTCCCCCTCGAAAATAGTCCAAGATTAGCACCTCTCCCTATTCCTCGGAGCAACCCTCCTCAGCACATTGACCCAGACACTTTTGGAGGCGGGTTTTCTGAGTTTGACTCTGCAGCATTAGGGTATCCTTCGAGCTCCTTCGAAGTTCCTTTAGATGATGAATTCTCACTATCCCTTCGGAAATTGCTGCAAACCTCAGTAAATAGAGGAAAAAAGATGCGTCACCTTGAGAAACGCAAAAATCACTACAAGTTTAAATCGCTGTTGGCTGCCTCTCAGCTCGAAGAGGCCAAGAAGCAACATGCAGTGATCGAGGGCCAAGCCGATGCCTTGTACGAGCGTCTGTCTGCCTCCGAAAATTACGTGATAATGCTGGAGAGGTGTTGTCAAGAGGAGAGGGACTTGTATAAAAAGAAGACTGATGCTCAAGAGCTACTGATAGCTGAGTTCAAAAAGGGACATCGTTTGGCTTGTGATGGATTCACAGAGTGTACCGAGGCCCTTAGAAAGGTGACAGTAGACCGAGATCAGTTACTCAGACGGGTTGAGAACTTTCCTGGACAAGTCGAGGAAGAGAAGGACAAGGCTGTGGATGCTTATGCGGCGACGTGCACAAGCAAGCTGCAAGCTCGGGATGCCACTACTCGAGCTGGTTTGCTTACTCAAATCCATGCTGAGCATCCTGAATATTACTTGGGGAGCTTTTGGAAACTTGTCCCTTCGGAACTTCGTCCTCCCCATATAGCGGTAAGTAATAGTGAAGAGTAAGACACTGAGGGGAGTATCTCCTCGAAAAATTCAGACTGAGTGAAGATGTAGAAGGTGTTAATGTTTTGTGTATGGCCCAATAGGGCCTCTTTGTAATGTGACTGGGATATGTTGTACTGTGCTAATTTTATAAGAGATAGTTCGATTTTGTAAGGTCAACAATCAATTATTATTTTTATGCGTAAGTTCAATCCAAGCCACCAAATGTTATGTTCCCTTCAATAATCCGAAGAGACAAATCCTTCAATCCACTATTATGACCTACCTCATAGTTTGGAGAGACGATATATTGTGTCATATTATTGTGACCCAAATACTAACAAAGGCAGATTGGATTCGAGGCCCACATCAATGTGATCCAATTACTGATAAAGTCATATAAAACTCGAGGCACACATTAGTGTGACCCAAATATTAATAAGGTTAAACAAAATTCGAGGCACACATTAGTGTGACCCAAGTAATAGTTCGAAGAAGCAAGAATTCAAGGCACATGTTACTGTGACCCAAAGAATAGTTTAAAGGGACCAAGATTTCGAGGCACATATAATTGTGACCCAAAAGAATAGTTCGAAGGTCCAAAAATTCGAGGCACATGTTTCTGTGACCCAAAGAATAGTTTGAAGGGACAACAATTCGAGGCACATGTTAATGTGACCCAAAAAATAGTTCGAAAGGACAACAATTCGAGGCACATATTCCTGTGACCCAAAAAATAGTTAAGGCAAAGAACTCTTTGTATTTAAGCGGCTCATCGAAACACCTCATTAAAACCTTCCTGTGCCTAACAGGGTAGGAAAGAGTGTGCCCTCACCAAATTTTATTCTGGGGGATACAAAGAAGAGGAAAAGAAATACAATTTCAGCTAGCTCTTTTAATCAAGATACAATTTTAAATGCTCAATATTCCAAGGGAGACGAAAGTATCGCCCTTCCTTATCTTTTAACCGATATGTGCCTGGTTTTATCTTTTCGGTGACCTCATAGGGGCCTTCCGAATTCGGTCCCAACTTCCCCAAACTCTTGTCTTTAGTGTGCAAGAAACCTTTACGTAAGACCTTGTCTCCCACCTTAAAATCTCTGTGCTTTACCTTAGACGCGTATCGACTCCTCATGAGAGTTTGATAATGGAGGGATGTCAACTGTGCTTGCTGTCTCTTTTCTTCAACCAAGTCTAAAGCCAGTGCTCTACTCTGGTCATTTGTGTCGGATACATATGTTGCTACACGATGTGAGGGAAAAAGAATCTCTGGAGGGACAACGGCATCCATTCCATAGACTAAGGCAAATGGGGACACAGCAGTGGCCGTTCGCGGAGTCGTTCGGTATGCCCACAACACTTCCTGTAAATAGTCGGGCCATTTCCCCGCTTTGCCTTCCAAGTTCTTCTTCAAACCATCAAGAATTGTGCGATTAGTCACTTCCACTTGCCCATTAGCCTGAGGGTGAAATGGTGCTGAAAACATTGTCGTATGCCCCTCGATACACAGAAGCTCTGGAACTCCTTGTTATCAAACTGAGGTCCATTGTCTGTGGTGATCTGCAATGGTACACCAAAACGACAACAAATGTTAGATATGACAAACTTGATCACATCTTTGGCCTTTGTCCTTGCCAGCGGCTCAGGCTCTACCCACTTAGAAAAATAATCGACTGCCACGATTATATTCTGTCTGCCTCCAGACGCCATTGGTAGGGGCCCAACTAGATCAATGCCCCATCTGTCAAACGAGACTTCCTCTGAAATGCTTTCCAGTAACACCCCAGGTTTGTGAATCACATTAGTGTAGCATTGACACGTGTCACATCGTTTGACTAAATCTTTTGCGTCGGCCGCGATAGTGGGCCAATAATAGCCAGCCAGGAATACCTTTCGAATTAATGCCTTGTACCCACAATGGGCAGATCCTTCACCATCGTGTAATTCAGACATGATAATTGGCGACTCGGGCCCACTCAGACACCTCAATAATGGTCGACTCAGAGATCTTTTATACAGCACTCCTCCCAACAGAATATAGCCATGAGACTTGAATCTAACTTTCTTGGTTTCAGACTTTTTGACATGTAAAGTGTCATGGGCCAGAAAATCAATGATGACCGTCCTCCAATCGTGCGTAATCACGTTGCTTTCCTCCGAGATGTTCATTATGTGCTCCTCACCAATCGATATCGAAGGGCACTCCTGAACCAAAACCCACGGGTAACCTTCCGTCCGTGAAGCGAAGGCAAGAGAATCCGGGACATCGTTTAACTCTCTTCGAACATGCTCGTACTTGACTCCCTCAAATTCAGATGCCAAATCTTTCAATAGCTTCAAATCCTGTATCAGCATATCTTTCCTGGCCTCGGACTCTCCCGAAGCTTGATTTATCACCAACTGTGAGTCACTGATAAGTTTAATCTTTCGAGCCTCACATATCTGAGCCAAACGCAAGCCTGCTAGAATAGCTTCATACTCAACTTCATTATTAGTAGCCTTAAAACCAAAACGAATGGCTTGGAACATAGCTACCCCTTTCGGGGAAATCAATTGGACACCTGCCCCACTTCCTGAAGTGTTCGACCCCCCATCCGTCCGTATCACCCATTCCTCTTCGTCAACCAAGTCGTGCACTTCCTATTCCTCTCTATCTGAAGGGAACTCGACCAGGAAATCGGCTAAAATTTGTGCTTTTATCGCCGTTCGAGGCTCAAATGCTATGTCGAAGTCTCCCAGCTCTACTGACCATTTAGTCATCCTGCCAGAGATGTCAGGCCTTTGCAATAAACTCTTCAAAGGAAAATTCGTCCGAACAATGATTGGGTGGGCCTGGAAGTAAGGTCTCATCTTTTGAGCTGCCGTTACCAACGCTAAAGCTACCTTCTCCAACGTGAGATATTGCTTCTCCGCATCCAGCAAACTCTTACTGACATAATAGATAGGCTTCAGGAGAGAGTCATCTTCGCGGAGGAGAACGACACTGACCGCACATCCTAATACTGCTACATAGATGATTAATGTCTCTCCTACCAATGGTTTAGATAAGACTTCCGGAGACGTCAAATACTCTTGGATTTGACGAAAAGTGGTCGAACATTCCTCGGTCCAACAAAACTGTTTCGTATTCCGCAACACTTTGAAAAATGGAGCACATTTATCCGAAGACCTAGAAACGAATCTATTCAGAGCGGCCAATCTTCCTGGCAGAACCTGTACTTCCTTAATGTTTCGGGGGGGGGGGGGGGGGGTCATCGTGATCAGAGCTTTTAACTGCTCGGGATCTGCCTCAATGCCTTTTTCGCTGATCATGTATCCGAGAAATTTTCCTGACCTCACCCCGAAAATGCACTTCTCCAGATTGAGTTTTAGATTGACTCTACTTAAATTTCGAAATGTCTCTGCTAAGTCGGCAAAATGGTCTTCATCCCGCGCACTGTTGACTAGCATATCATCGATATAGGCCTCCATGTTCCGCCCAATCTGCCCCTCAAAAGTTTTATTGACTAGGCGTTGATAGGTTGCCCCCGCGTTTTTTAATCCGAACGGCGTGACCTTGTAGCAATATAAACCTCCCCCGGTGATAAAAGAAGTGCTTTCCTCATCGTTAGCGGCTAGTCGGATTTGGTTGTATCCTGAGTAAGCGTCCATAAACGACAACATTCGATTCCCGGAGGTCGAATCTACTAACTGATCGATGCGAGGCACATGGAATGGATCTTTAGGACAAGCTCTGTTTAAATCTGTGAAATCAACACACATTCTCCATTTGCCATTCTTCTTTCGCACCAACACTAGATTCGACGCCCACACGGGATAATGCGACTCGCGAATATGACCTACGCTAAGTAGCCTCTCGACATCCAACAGAATCGTCGTGGCCTTTTCCGGGGAGACAGGTCTTCTTTTCTGGACTATGGGTCGGACATCAATTCGTACCGAGAGTTTATGACACATAATTTCCGATGGCACCCCAGTGACATCCTGTGCACACCAAGCAAACATATCAAGTTTATCAGATAAAAAAGTAATTAACTTCTCCTTGAATTCTGGAGAGAGGTTGACTCCAATCTTCAGAAATTTTCCACTCGCAAATTCATGTGTCGCAAAATCTCCTTCGGGAACCTGAAATCCGGGGGCCTCCCTCGGATCATCGCATGGGATGATTTTGGGGGGAGGCCCCTTTAATTGCTATGCTCTGTCTGAAGTTTCCCCCCGAACCCCCTTTGAGGACAGAGCTATCTGGTAACACTCTCGTGCCATCTTCTGGCTACTCCAAATTATCCCAATATTATTTCCTACCACGTACTTCGAGTATTGATCCACCGTTGAGATTACGCCGTTCATCCGGGATAACCAAGAGCGGCCTAGGATGGCGTTATACGATGTCGGTGCGTCAACGACAATGAACAGTACTTCAACCTCCTTTTTAAACGGCCCTCGGCCCAATTCAACCACACACTGGAACTCTCCTACCACCATTGCTGTAGCACCAGTGAAGCCTACTATAGTCCTGTCAGATTTTCGGATAACTCGTGGGTCGGATATTCTCCGGTAAGTGCTTATAAACAATAAATTTCCTGAAATCCCTGTATCAATAAGTATTTTATGAATTTGATCCCCAGCGATACCAGCAGCGATCACGACCGCATCTTTGTGGGGGCCTGCGACATTGCACATGTCATCATCATCAAAACAAATGATAGGGGAAGGCGACCGGTGCATTTGCACCGACACCCCTGCTTCGATCTGGGTAGTTAGGTTGACCATGTGCCTCTTGCGGGAGCTGTTAGAATTTCCCGCAATAGTGTCTCCTCCGAAAATTGCCAAAGAGTCGAAGAAAGCGCAGAGGCTATCCACCCTCCCCTTCGGAATAATCTCTTCCACCATATTGACGTTGTTCCTCCCCTCTTTGGGGTCTAAATATTCCTGTTCAATATCAAAGTTTTCAATCCCTTCGGAAATCACCATGGTCGTGTCAGTGTTTTTCGTGACAGCTTTTACCGCGGTATTCTTCTAGGAGTGCTTTTTGACAAACTCTAGCAACATTCCATTCCCAACCAAGGCTTGCACTTCTTTCTTCAACGCTATACAATCCTTGGTGTCGTGTCCAATATCCTCGTGATACTTGCAATACTTATTAACGCTTCTGCTTTCCCTCGGAGTCTGTATGGGAAAAGGCTTTCTGAATGGTACCGTAGATTTCACTTTGTCAAATATTGTAGTAACACTTTCTGTCAACTCTGCAAAGTAGTCGGGTCGAACCCACTTATTCGACATGGGTCTCGTTCCTTGGTTGTAATTGTGCTGGTTGCCATAGTATTGTGGATTTGATTTCTGTCTCGACGGATATTGACCCACATTCTTGGCCTGAATATTAGAACGGAGGCCAAGGTTACTCGACTCGGATCTTTGGAATTGGTTTTTATCCAACTGGTCCCCAGATCCCTTTTCCGACGCCTGAGTCTCTTCCACCAAGATCCTCTTCTCAACCTGATCAAGTAATGCTCCGAAGGTCATTTCTTGGCTCTCCGCTACCGTATCCTTCAACAATCCGGGGAGCAGACCCATCCTAAAGGCTGCAAGTGCCACCGAGTCTTTACAATATTCCATGTCCGTTCTCGTTTTGACAAAACGATTAGTGTAATCCTTGAGGCTCTCCCCAACTTTCTGCCGACAATAGATGATCGTGTCTCCGTTTGCTCTGAACTTCTTGCTCCCCACGAAGTGTTGCCTGAAGATGTTCCAAAACATATCAAAATTCTTTATGGAGCCCTGCGGAAGTATATTGTACCATTTAGAAGCTACCCCCTTGAAAGTCCGGGAAAAAGCTTTGCACGACAACTTATCATCATCGTCGAAATTGATCATAAATTTTTAAAATTGTTCGATGTGGTTATCCGAGTCCTGAGTCCCATCGAATTTTTCTAACTTTGAAATATCAAAGTGCTTCAGAAGGTTCCCCACTAAAATCTCCGAGGACAGTGGAGAGGCTCTCCAATTGTGACCCGTACGATAAATGTTCGATCTTAGATTATCGTTATTCGAAAAGTACAAACCCTCCTCGGAAGGTAAAGTGTATTGCTGCTGCCATTCAGAATTCCGAGGGCCCATGTCCTCTTTCTTATCAGGACACTTTGCCTGTTCATGAGACCGATCACCACCTCGGGCATTGTGACCTTTTTCTCTCGAGGATTTCCTCTCCGAGCTTCTTCCTCTTCGGAAATCGGTACGCCTGTGATCACGTTTTTTCTTCCTGTGGTATTTCCGAGGGGACGATTCCGAAGTGCTGTATCGAGAGTAATCGCTTGAGTCGACCGAATCCGAACGGCGCCTCTCTCTTCTCCTTGGAGATCGCCGCTCGCGTCCGCGATATCTGTCGTCCCTATTTTTGGGACGAAATTCAGTTTCGCGTTCCTCCTTTTCAATGAAAGCCTCTCTCCTTATCTCGGATCGAAGATTCTCCTGTGCGGCTTCCTTTGCAGCTTTCAATCTTTCGATCTCTAGTAGCAATTCATTCCTTCGAGCCAGGAGATCTGAGTCATCAAAAACGTTTTCGACTCGCTGACCTCCTTCTCCCTCGTATTCCATATCATTCCAGTAATCATCGCCTATCAAGTTCTCCTCGCAATTGTTAACCAAATCGTCCCCTTCCATAGTTCTCCTTGGAACAAGGATTATTTCCAGGAAGCGATTGCCGTTAGAGCGATCCTCGCTTCCCACAGACGGCGCCACTGAAGAGTTTTAAGTTGGTCCAGGGGTGATTATGCGATACGAGGATTTCTTAGAGACAATTCGGCGATACAGAAATATCTTAGTGTCAGTTTTAGAGAGAGAAAGTAAATATTATTAGGTTAAGTAGAGAGAAAGTCTCATATTATTCATCTTGGGATTTGTGAAGCGTGTGTGGTCCTTTTATAGTACAATTGCGGACCCCACACGCTTTAACTTTGGTTAATTATATCTTTTAGTCCTTATATTTTACTTTCTTCCTATTCTAGCTATCTCTTTATATAGTTTGTACAATTCAGTCCTCACACAGTTTTCTCTATGCGTTTTCCTCCTATCACACTTTTCCTTTGCTATTTTCTCCTGTCAAGTTTCTTCTTCACACTTATCTCCTTGTCTTTTATTCTTCCTTATCAGTTATGAGCTAAACATCGACAAACAAGCCAAACCAGTGAGACAGAAGCGTCGGTCTTTCTCAAACGATAAGCACGCTATCATCGCCTCTGAAGTCGCCAAAATCCTTGGGCTCAGCCAAATCCGTACAGTTCGATATCCTACATGGATCGCAAATCCAGTGTTAGTAAAAAAGAAGAGAGATATTTAGCGCATGAGCGTTGACTTC
Organism: Limnanthes douglasii subsp. nivea; assembly: GCA_036936605.1. Taxonomy (NCBI): domain Eukaryota; kingdom Viridiplantae; phylum Streptophyta; class Magnoliopsida; order Brassicales; family Limnanthaceae; genus Limnanthes; species Limnanthes douglasii. The sequence goes on from JAUPFV010000003.1 coordinate 186,057,800, forward strand.
ACTCACTTAAACAAAGCATGTCCCAATGACGCCTACCCACTCTCATGGATCGATTAGCTGGTGGACTCTGCGTCCGGTTGTGAGTACATATCATTTATGGACGCATATTCAGGATACAACCAAATTCGGATGCTCCCGAATGATGAAAAGCACAGAGCCTTCCAGACCGAGCAAGGCCTTTATTGCCATATTGTTATGACATTTGGACTAAAAAACGCGGGGGCTACCTACCAACGCCTCGTCAATCAAATTTTCAAAGATTAGTTAGGGCGCGACCATGAAGCCTACATCGACGATATGATAGTCAAAACCAACGACTTCGAACAACACCTACGAGCATTACAAGATGTTTTCACCATCCTGCATAAGTATAATATCAAGTTAAATCCACTCAAATAATATTTTGGGGTCCGGGCAGGCAAATTCTTAGGGTTATGTGATCAGGAAGAAAGGCCGCCTGGCAGCCTTGTCCAGGTTTATATCCAAACCTCAGACAAAAGCCACCCGTTCTTTGAAGTACTGCGAGGTGCCAAGAAATTATCCTAGACTAGTGAATGTGATACCGCCTTCACCGCTTTAAAATCCTACCTTACCTCTATTGAAATCCTTACGCCCCAGAGCCCAGCGACCTCCTATACTTATACCTGGCCGTCTCCGCCTATGTCGTTAGTGCGGTCTTGGTTAAGAAAATCAACAAGAGTCAACTCCCGATCTACTATACTAGCAAATTAGTGGCGGATGCCAAAACACGCTACAGAGATTTGGAAAAGCTCGCTCTGGGACTGGTGTTAGCTGCGCACAAAATGCGGCCATATTTCTAAAGCCACACTATCACGGTCCGAACATCCTCCACACTGCGTACCGTACTACACAAATCCAACACTTCAGGAGGCCTCACTAAATGGTCTATCGAACTCGGGGAGTACGACATCCGGTTCGAACCATGTCGAGCAATTAAGAGCCAAGCCGTAGCTGAATTCATAACCAAATTATTCACCCCACGACCACCTGGCGAAAACCCCGATTCCCCGACGGATGAGAGTTCCTGGACCCTCGAATTCAATGACGCATCTTCCACCTCGGGGGTGGGGCCGGTAATCTTTTTCTAACACCACCATGAGAGAAAATTAAGCAAGCTATTCGATTCAACTTCCCAGCAACAAATAACGAGGCAGAATATGAGGTCGTCATTGGAGGCACGCGTCTAGCACATATCTGTGGCACGACCAACATCCGCATGCGGTGAGACTCCCAACTAGTTATCGATCAGGCTAAGGGTATTTTCGATGCCAAGCAGGACACCACCAAAACTTACCTCGCGATGCTCAAAGAAGTCAAAGCGGAATTCCACTCAGTCCAATATGAGCAGATACCCCGTATCGCTAACTCCGCCACCAACACCTTAGCCAAGGCAGCAGCAGCCGCGGATCACCCTCTCTTTATTACTCATGAAGTTCCAAGTACAACCAATTTCAGACAAGAATATCAAGTATTCTCGATTAGTAATAACCGCGACTGGCGCATCCCCTTCATAGAGTACCTTACCCATGGCCAAATACCACAAGATAAGGCTCTCGCCCGCGCATTCCAGGTCAAAACGGCCAAATATTTCCTACTTGACAACACCCTATACAGAAAGAGCGCCACCCGGCCATTCCTCCGAACAAAGAGGAAACCTCATCAGTCCTTCATGATTTGTATATCGGCAACTCCGGGGCCCACTGCGGACACCGAAGTCTCATTCACCATTTCCTCCTTGCAGGATTTTACTACCCCGACCTCTCCACATACGCTGAACACCTTGTTCAGCAATGTCATGCATGCCATCAATATGCTAACTCTACCGATAGGCCAGGTGAGGCAATGACAGCTAGCCCGATCCCTTTCCCCTTCGACAAATGGGAGATCGACCTCGTCGGCCCATTATCGATGACTACAGGAAAATGATAATTCATCATCGTCGCGGTCGACTACTTCACCAAACGGGTAAAAGCAAAAGCACTGACGCGCACCCGATCCTTGGAGGTATGTGACTTCATTCACAACCAAATACTCACACGTTTTGGCATACCACATGTCCTGATGATGGAAAATGGAGCCCAATTCAATAACAAAACACTCTCCACTTTATGCGATAAGTTTGGCATCACACATCACTTCGCCACCCCCTACTACCCACAAGCAAATGGACAAGTGGAGGTTACCAATCGTACCATTCTCGACGGTATCAAGAAAAAACTTGATGGAGCAAAGGGAAGCTGTCCAGACAAACTAGCCGACGTATTATGGGCAAATCGAATAACACCAAGGGCCACTACGGGCGCGACTCCATTTTCTCTGATCCATGCAACCGAAGCTGTTGTACCAACTGAAATACTGATCCCCTCCCACAGAGTCACTGTTTATTCTGAAACTGATAACGACGTAGGACGAGCTGCAGACATCGACTTGATTGAGGAAGAGTGCGACTAGGCACGCATACGCGCCGAACATTACAGAAGCCTCATGCGCAGCCACTTTAATTCCCGACTTCGACCTCAGATCCTTCACGTTGGCGATCTCGTTACAAAAAATATTTTCCAGGGCGCAGGCGACCAAAAAACTGGGCAAGTTGTGTCCTAATTGGGACGGGCCGTACACCATCATCGCCAAGGGCCATCATGGAGCGTTCCGCCTTGCTGATGCTGAAGGTAGAGCCCTAAAGCACCCATGGAATATAAATCATCTTAAAATCTACCACCCTATAATGTAACGCTAGTCGATGCACTCTTTTTCCCTTCTGATGGCACAGAAGGGTTTTTTTAAGGAGGCATCTACTTATTCATCAATAAAATTTACCGTTTTTGCCAACTGTGTTCATACTTATTTTCTGTAACTCCGCCAAAGGGTCATGGACCACGCCTAAAAGGCTAGGCAATGGGGACCATACTGTGCTACACTTAGACAAGTTCTAACAAATATGAAAAATATACTAATTGGTCACGCCCGTTGGGCTATGTTAACGGGCCATACTGTGCTCAATACCACACTCAGGTATTATTAAACGCGAATTACACCAAGCCCACTGGGTTACGCAATTGGCCAAACCGGTCCCTCCACGAACTCAACTATGGCCTCTTAGTTAACCATATGTTACGCAATGAGCCCTACTGTGCTCGTTCTTACAAAAAAAGTTCATTCTTAGAACAAAGTAAAAATATAAACATGCGCCATAGAGCATTAACATATCAAAATACACATTTAAAATTATATGACTAAATCAAATATTTGTCCATACAAAAATAAAATTTTTCAAGTTTTTTGACATCAAGTATCAGGATTCGCTACCACATCGGAGACGCCGACTTTCTCTACCTCTACGACTGGCAGCAGCTTTTTGTAAGGACCGAAATCCATGTTCGGATTAAGGGCCCTCAGCTCTATCAACAGCTTTACTTTGTCCTTCTGCACCTTCCCCGACGCCACTTGCATGACTTGGCGTTCCCTGGCTTCTAAATGAGCAGTAGCTTTCTTCTTCAACCCAGCCACTTCGCCGCGCCTCTCTTCTTGTTCCTTTCGAAGTATGGACAACTGCATCTTCATATCAGCTAGCTCAGCGGACAAGTCAACTACCTTGGAGGTCTGCTCTTCCACCTTGGTCACTTGGCGCAGGCTCTGCTCAATCAGCTGCAAATTTTGGTAAACAAGGGCATCGTTCTTCTTCAACAACTCATTATTTTGAGCCGTCAGAAGTGTTGTGATCGTTAGCATCTCCAGGCATTGCTTGATCCCTGCATCTCGTTCACCACATGCTTTCCCCAGCTGACGCAATAACTCTTTGTTCTCCTTCTGTGCCTTCTCCGCCCGCTGCTTGGCCGATCCATACGCATTTTTGAATCGGGCCAGCTCAGTAGTACGAAGCCAAAAAACATAGGCTCTGGTTTCCACCTCTCAATAGCCCTCATATCTACCGAAGATATGCGTCGATACGCCAAAGCATGCGAGTTATATTGCATCTGCACAAACACATCATGAAAACAACAATTTCTTTAATATATGCATAATACCGAACTGACTACCATATAGTTCGCACTGAACACATACCTCAAGAGCCAACTCCAGTTGACGCTGTAAAATCTCGCTCATGGGAAGCGTATCATTGAAGGAAAAGTCTGAGCCATGTCGGACCTGGTCAATGATCATTTGGGACGCCGCACGCATCACCAGCTTTACCGACGGCTCCGGCAGTGCTTTAGTATGTTGAGGGAGCTCCTGAGCACCGTCCCTAACCTCCCAGGCCTCTACAACTGCACCACCTCTAGCACCACAACATTCACCAAGGATGCCCCCGAACCGAGGCCGTGCACAAAGTTTTTCATTCTCTGTGCCACATGAGGAGGCGACACTTTCTTTCCCTTGCATCCATCTACATCAGGGGCCTTATCCTCGATCACTACAACTTCCGGGTCCTTCCCATAATATTTATCTTTCTCCTTTCTTTGCATATTGCCAGCATCCTTACCCTGGCCCCATCCTCATCCACCAGCGTCAATTTCCATTGGGAAAATGGGGTAGCCTTAATCACCCCTTTCTTCTTCTTTTTCAACGGGCTCACCACTTCCTTTGACTCATCATCACGAGACCTCGAATTCTTGTCACTGCCTCCAACTTCTTCAGCAACAATGGCCAATTGCCCTTCCTTATTCGCCATCTCCACCTCCTCCCCATGCTGTGCTCCCTCGAGCGTAAACGATGAGCTGCTCGCTTCCCTCGACCTCCGACCGGCCGACACAATATAGGCCCAGTCCATAAAAGTCACCTTCCTCATACCTCTACTCAAATAATGCTCGGAGCCTCTATAACGTGGCCTCTTCCTCACTTCCATCCATCAACACCGTACTATCTTTCGAAACCACCACTTCAGGGATACACCACAGACCTGCTCTTAGATAATTCGCCACTGAAAAGACTTGTGTTGGCTCGCCTCCCCAAGCAGAGTGCGCTGCAGCAGATATCTTCGCCAATAGATTTACCGATCCCTTTGGCCGACATTCTTTACACCACTCGTGATATTTCCTCTCACCTGCATCAACAAGACAACTTAACATCACATTCATCACTTAATCAGCACTCACATATTTACAAAGTCTTACACTTAGACTTCCATCACCTTTCTAATTGAAGATTCATGGTAGTATTCTCATGCTCCCAGTTACCGGACACATAAATAAATTTATGTTTCCAGGTCTTATCTGAGTTAGGCAAATCCACTATATACCTCACCCCATTTAATTGAACATAAAAAACGGCGACCGAGCCAACTTGGCCACCTCCATCCCGCTAACACATTAGCCAAGCAAAGATGAATTTTGAAGAACTGGGAGCTAAGCACGATACTCAGCAACGTCCCCCACCCATTCGTTGTTAGTTGGGTAGGACATATACCAACAAAGCTAAAAAAAGTCCCTAATTAAAGGCGGCAAAGGGAGCCGCAGGCCCCAATCAAACAATGTAGTGAATAAGCAAGTCCCCCCTCATCCGTTGTGTAAGGTTGGTCTCCTGCTCGAGGAACCCTAACAGTCACATTGTTAGGAAACCCAAATCTACTTCTAAACTTCATAAAGGACCCCTCAGTCAGCTACCCGTACTTAAGATTAATCTTGGTGAAGTACTCTTCCAACACCGCCATCTCCTCATACTCCAATTTTAGTACCTTCTTCTTTGGCGCCATGAATGAATCGACTGCAATTACCCAATAGTGGTTATAAGATTAGGGATTCACCACATGATGCGCGACATCACTCTGAACAAAACCAGGGTTGAAATACATCATACAATCTTACTACTCTCATCAACCTTTTAAATCATTTCCCCTTACACCATCTACTATAAAAAAAAGTAAAACGCAGACCCATAAGAGACTACATACCTCTTTGTCGTTAATATTCTGCCCTTCGATGGTATCTCCGACAATTTCTCCAACGAGTGTACGAACAAGCTAATGCAAACGCAACAATGTTGTAGCTTTTCTCTCTACAAAGTTATAAATTCACAAAACCTCTTCTCAGAATAATGACTTATGATTTTTGGAAAAACCGTCTGATAAGTTACCCAAACGGGTCACTTATTCAACTGTTCTTAATATGATGCCACATGTCAAAACCCGCATCCAGAACTCAAACATTTGGCACGGTTTTTGGCAGTAATCTGTCAGAAAATTAAACCAAATCGCCACACGCTATCAAATCAAAGGTTGTCACGTCATGCATATATTTCTTTTTATATTTATTTTTTATTCCAATAAGTAATTGTTTTCACACTTACTATTTGGACTAGGGGGAACCCTAATAAGGGAATAGGCACCCGCAACTAAACAAAGAATATACATCAAACCAAGTGGAGGAAAAGAAAAGCAGAGCAAGACTCAGATCAGCAGAGCAGGGTAGTTTAAATCCGAGCAGGGACGCATAAAGTATCCGAGTAGAAGAGTCACCCAATCCGAGCAGAAAAGATAAGACATAGAGCGCGCTCAAACTCATGTCAAGCATACCTCGATCAAAGCATGCTTGCTCGGCCAAAACCAGTTGAAAAACTTATCCACGCTTGACCGATCGAATTCACGCCGAGCAGACCTCAACTAAAAGCACGCTCACTCGACCAAAGCCAAGTGAAGACCTATCCATGCCCGACAACAATCAAGTGAAGCACGATCAAGGACAAGCAGGCTCGAGGGATGCGACGTGTAATGTCGCTTGGCCAAAAGAAAACTAACATCAGACCTGACCTGAGCAGACATGACGACCTCAGTAAGGGCAACCTCGATTCTCGCCGGGCAGAACCAAGAAGGACGCCCCACGCGGCGACTCACGAAATTAAAGTAAGTATTATAGACTATATTTAAGACTCGCGAAAGTGAGTATAAATAGGAAGGGAAGGATTTTGTAGATGGGGGAATTTTTCGATCTTCTCGAATCATCAAACTTATTACTTTGGCAGATTCATTGTTTTTTTATTTTTCCTTATCATTTATCTCTCTAGAAATTTTTATATTCTCAGAAAGATAAAATAATAAAATTTATTTAAATAGAGATGAAGATGTGGAAGTTTCACAAAGCGGAAGATGAATCAATCAAAATAATGATTAGGGGCTAGGAAGTATGGGGATTACACCCTAAGTTACTTTTTAGCCAGTAGGTATAGGAATGTAGGAGAAAAAACAGTTGAAACGTCGAACCAAAACGCGACACGTGTCCCACTTCAAAAAAACTGACTTTTGGAATTCCTACCGCTAAGTTAATCTCTTCGAATCCGGTGAAGATTCAGTTCAGATACAAATGTTAGGTCAGACTTCACCTTGGATACATACTAAGTTTTATTTTTGGAATTACCTCTTGCAAAGTATCTTTGCAAGACCTAAGTAGGCTACTGATGAGGTCGGATTTATTTGACACTAACTATTGTATATATCCAAAGGGTTGTTCGGACATATCCAGTATCATGTCCTACCAAACAGTACAACCAAGTGGACCGTGACTCACCTCGTTGCTAGTCATTTCCTATCTTGGGCTTATAGGATTTTAAACTTGACTCAAGCCCATGACCGACCTGGAAGGCCCACAAGTCATTAAACAAGTATAAATACCCCAACTACTTTCATTTATGAGGGTGATAAAAATTCACTGCTAGTACACACAGTTGAAGATTGAAGAGAGAAGAAAAGATTTAGAATTGTATAACTGATTCTCTTAAAATGAATTGTAACCAATAGTACACTTTTATAGTAGCAGAGGGAATCTAATTGGTTAGTTTGTTTTGCCAGCTAGGAGAGTTTGTTACACAGATTGTTACTCTCTCTAATTTATTCAATAGATGGTTTAATAAGAGTGACTAGTCCATAATAACATCAGAACGTGTGATGTAGTCCATGGGCATGCTGGACTCGACATGGGCCTGAGAGAATAGCTAGACCGATCCGATTGGAGGCCCAAACCATTAACACCCTTGAAACCGGTTCGACACATTTGAAGGTTGTCTGAAGAAGCCCTAAAACACATTCTCTTCTTTCTATCTCTTGTCCACACCAAAATCCAGTAGCCATAAAAACACCGGTCACATATTCTTCACATCCCCCCGCAAACGAAGGGGCGACTCAGTGAGCCCGAATTTGTCCCGGAGGAAGGAAAATCGGTGGTGAGTGAGTGGCTTTGTGAGACAGTCAGCGAGTTGATCGTGAGAGGGGACAAATCGAACTTGAAGGGAGCCCTAGAGAACTTGGTCACGGATGAAGTGGATATCGAGTTCGATATGCTTCGTCCTCGCATGGAAGACATGATTACATGCAAGAGAACTCGCTCCTAAGTTGTCACACCAGATGACTGAGGGAGGCGTGACTGGGAAGTCGATTTCAGTGAGAATAAAACGCAGCCAAATCAGTTCTGCCGACAAATTCGCCGAAGCCCTATATTCAGACTCAGTCGAAGATCGAGCAACTACATTCTGCTTCTTGGAGGACCACGAAACCAGAGAGTCTCCAAGGTAAACACAATACGCACCAACACTTCTTCTATCATCTGGGGAAGACGCGCAATCGGCATCAGAGAAACCCTGGAGTTGAAAATTGCAACTGGGTTTGATATGAAGACCAACCCAGCTAGATCCAGATAAGTAACGAAGCACCCTCTTTAGAATTTGTAGATGTAGAGTAGTAGGTGCCTGCTGATATTGGCTTAGCTTATTGACAACAAAGGCAATATCAGGTCGGGTGTGCGTTAGATACTGTAAAGCACCTAACAAACTTCTGTATGGTGTAGGATCCGCAAGAGGAGTCCCTGAGGTGCTTGAAAGGTGAACACTAGCAGCAATGGGAGTTGGACATGGCTTAGCCCGAGAAAGACCCTGCGAAATCAGTAAGTTTTTAATATACTGATGCTGAGTTAGATAAATGCCTGTGGGGTTACGATGAACCTCTATTCCAAGGAATAGATGGAGTGGCCCCATGTCTTTAAGAGAGAACATATCATTAAGCTTGTGAACAAAACCCTGCAAACACTCTGATTGTGTGCCTGTGACAAGAATGTCATCAACATAGACCAAAATTAGAATCAGAGTAGCTTTAGATATGAAATAGAACAGAGAACAGTCAGCCCGAGAATTTTTGAAGCCCCACTAAAGTAAAGTATCCTTCAACCTAGAATACCAGGCTCTTGGAGCCTGTTTGAGACCATACAGGGCCTTGTGGAGCTTGCACACATGTGTAGGTTGTGCAGGGTCCTGAAACCTTTCTGGTTGAGCCATATATACATCCTCAGTAAGGAAACCATTTAGGAATGCATTGTTAATGTCTAGCTGTCTGACCTCCCATTCTTTAGACACTGCCAAAGTAAGAACCAGTCTGACTGTAGATGGTTTGATCACAGGACTGAACATTTCTAAAAAATCAATGCCAGGGGTTTGATGAAACCCCTTGGCAACAAGTCTGGCTTTGTACCTCTGAACAGAACCATCCATGTGATGTTTCACTTTGTAAACCCATTTGCAACCTATAACATTCTGATTAGGAGTCCATGGATCCAAAGACCAAGTATTATTAGACATAAGGGCCTGATATTTAGCCTCTATAGTAGTGACCCAGTGTGGACTCAGAACAACCTTAGAATAAGTAGTAGGTTCCATGGTAGATAGGTCAGTAGTAGTTAAGGAGCCCACATAAGGGACTTTAGGTATACGAGTCCCATCTTGAGATCTAGTTTGCATATGATGAGATTGGGAAATAGACAGTGGTTTGAGAGAAGGATCAGATGAAGAAAATGGCAGACAGATAGAGATTTTAGGATTAGAATAGTCAAGGTTTAGTGCAGTGTTTGAGGCATGTTTGTGAGTAGATAAACTAGGACTAGAGGTGTAAGTATAGAGAGAAGAATTTGTCTGAGTATGTGGTGAGATAGGATTAGTGTGAGTGACAGGAACATGACAAGTATCAATACCAGGGTTAGATGAATTTAGAGCATTACCTTGTGAGGGAGAATGTTGTAGAGAGCTGACTTCATGAGAGACACCAAGAGGGGTAGTAGATGTAGAAGATTTGTCATTATTCACAAGCCCTGTAGGTAAACTAGGAAGCCACAATTCTAGGGGAAGACTATTGAGAGACTCAGAGTGTGAATTGTGTAGGAAATCCCCTTGAAAAGGGAAATCTGCCTCATTAAAAACCACTTTTAAAGAAATATAAATTTTTCCCATAGAACTGAGACAAATGTAACCTTTGTGAGACTGACTAAACCCCCAAAAGACACACTTTGTAGTATGAAACTGAAATTTATGTGTCTGATATGACCTGAGACAAGGGAAACAGGCACATCCAAAAAATTTCAGGACTAGGTAGTTTGGAACTTTGTGAAACAATAATTCATATGGTGATTTGTTAGACAAAATTGGTGTAGGAAGTCTATTTATAAGATAGACAGCAGTTTCAAATGCTTGTACCCAAAACTTGTAGGACAGACTGGCTTGTGCTAAGAGAGTCAGTCCTGTCTCTACAAGATGTCGATGTTTACGTTCAGCTCTGCCATTCTGAGCTGACGTATAAGGACATGACTTTCTCAGAATAAAACCATGTTCTTGAGCCATAGTGGACAAGGGTAAGTATTCCCCTCCACCATCACACTGAACCACCTCTATAGATTTGTCAAACTGTTTCTCAACTAGACATTTGAACATTTTTAACACACCAACAACCTGACTTTTATGCTTGATAGGATAGAACCAAGTAAATCTAGTATGGTCATCTAGAAAAATAACATAGTATCTGTGACCCTGAGTGGAAGGAATAGGAGAAGGACCCCATACATCTGTATGTATGAGGTCTAACACACTGCTAGCATAAGAGTGAGACACATGATAAGGTAGAACATGAGATTTACCAAGCTGACAGGCTTCACAAAAACTACACTCATCTTTTAAAACAGAAGAAAGATTACAAGCCTTAAGAACAGTGTTTAGAACATGCTGTGATGGATGACCAAGCTTCCTATGCCATCCATCTTTTAGGGAATTAGAAAGACTAGCAGACAAAGCAGTAGAAGAAAATACATCAGTGACTTGAGAACTAGGCTTTGTAAAGATAAAATGATCCTCCAATGCTTGTGACTTAGGGAAACTCTCCATTTTGTACAGCTCATTCTCAGTAGTCCATTTGAGAAGCACTGTCCCTAAAACCTTGTCCTTCACAAGACAAAAACCATCATGAAATAAAAAACCTGTTATGATTAGTGAGTTGTGAGACAGACAACAAATTCTTGTTTATTTTAGGTACATGTAGAACATTTTTTAGGTAAATAGGTGTTTTAGTGAAGGATTGCAAACTAGAATTCCCAATATATTGTATTGGCAACCTGTGACCACTACCAACCATGATACCTTTGTTACCTGCATACTCAGTCTTCTGAGTCAACACAGCTGAATTCCCAGTTACATGGTGACTAGCACCAGAGTCAGCATACCAAGCATAATCTCCAGTTGAGTCTTGAGTAGTCAAATAGGCAGCATGATCTCCATCTCCTTTAGGTTGTTCTGATGAGGTAGATCCCATAACAGATGGATCGTCTCTATAGTAACAGACTGGAGCTGAATGTCCAAACCTATTACATATTTGAAAAGTAGGTTTATTTTGGGAGAAACGTCCCCCTCTCCCTCTAAAGAAATTGTTCCTTCCTCTTCCATTGTTAGAGTAATTACTCCTTCCTCTATTGTTTCTGTAAGCACCCCTATATTGTCCATAAGAACCTCTTTGATTGTTGCTGTTGTTTTGTGATTTATATTATGTCTTTTGAGTGAAATTAGCAAAGGATAAATTTAGATTAGAAACATTGTTTTGTAGACTCAAAAGCTGATCTAGTCTGCTCTCAAATGTGAGTAGACTAGTTTGTAGATCTAGCCAACCAACTGACTCCTTATCTGCTAGACTAACAACAATAGGACTGTACTCAGAGTCCAAACCAGCAAGGACTTGAGTCACAAGATCATCAACAGACACACCAGAACCAGCCAACACAAGATTATCAGCTATACTCTTCATTTTACTTAGATAATCATTCATGGTAGAGGTACCTTTACGTGTCCTCTGAAACTCTGACTTGTAGTAGGTAATTCTGGCTCTTGTTTGTGAGGCAGAAAGCTTGCTAGCAGCATCCCATAACTCCTTAGAAGTACCTTCTTGCATAAGTTGAGTAGCCATCTCAGAAGTCATAGTAGAATACAGCCATCCAAGTAGAAGCTGATCCTTAGCGATCCAGTCTTCATAGTCAGTATTTTCAACCATGTTTCCTTCAGAATCATTAGTAAACTTAGGAGGACAAGGTTTGTCCCCTGTGATGAAGCCTCCTAGTTTGTTCCCTTTGACAATAGGTAGAACCATTGTTTTCCATAGTAGGTAATTATTTCTATCAAGTCTGATTTGATTGTTGTTGTTGCTGATTGTTTGTAGGTGAACATTCTTGGTTGCAGTGGAGAAGCAGCCAGGAAGAACTGAGCCTAGTGACTCATTGCTTAGCGTAGGTGAATCAGGATTCGCCATTGAATGCCTTGGAAGCTCTGATACCAAGTTGAAGATTGAAGAGAGAAGAAAAGATTTAGAATTGTATAACTGATTCTCTTAAAATGAATTGTAACCAATAGTACACTTTTATAGTAGCAGAGGGAATCTAATTGGTTAGTTTGTTTTGCCAGATAGGAGAGTTTGTTACACAGATTGTTACTCTCTCTAATTTATTCAATAGATGGTTTAATAAGAGTGACTAGTCCATAATAACATCAGAACGTGTGATGTAGTCCATGGGCATGCTGGACTCGACATGGGCCTGAGGGAATAACTAGACCGATCCGATTGGAGGCCCAAACCATTAACACCCTTGAAACCAGTTCGACACATTTGAGGGTTGTCTGAAGAAACCCTAAAACACATTCTCTCATTTCTATCTCTTGTCCATACCAAAATCCAGCAGCCATGAAAACACCGGTCACATATTCTTCACACACACCTCATTTATTTTTTTACATCTCACTCTAAATATTAAATTCCTAAAACTCTTTCAATACCCTTCGATCAGAAATAATCCACACCAATAACTACCAAGACTCTAGCAAGAAGCCAGAAGGTGCTACTAAGCAGTCACTATTAAGGATTTTTTAGCGAGTAAAAAACCATTTATTTGAGATATTTCTAGAAGAAAATAGTTTTTTTGTTTTTTATGAACATTGTATAATCTATATTGGTTTTGTTAGCTTTTACACCATTAGATTTTACAATTTTTTTTGTTAGATCTCACATCTATTTTTGGATATTTTTACCATTTTCTAGGAAAATAGGTATAAATAGTTTTTGTTAGATCCTACACCATTTTCTCTTCTTCTATATTACTCTTAAAAACTTTAAAAACCATTTCCCAAACAACTCATTTTACAAATCCAACTTCATAATAACAGTATGGTATGTCATACAAGCCTAACTGCATGATTGTTTTAATTTATTATTTAATTGTGTAGTTATTTAGGTTTGAAATTCTGATTTTTAAAATTTTAATTTTCCTACGGTTTTAGTTGTTTGTTTGTTGATTAATTATTGTGTGGAATCGACCAAGCTATGTTTATGATTCATTTTTGTATAAAATGGTTATTATTTAAGAGAGTTAGGGTTTTAAGGTATATAGACTGGTTTATGCTGTTGTCGAAGACGTCCCGAGAAATCCCTAGATTTTGTCACGTACATCGCACTAACACGACACATATTGTTGAGAAATAACGTGCAAGTGGGATGATATAGCGCGATCTACACCGCATGGATGACAATATTCTTATAGTTGATGCAATGTTTAGTTATAACGTTGTTTATTTTTGTACATGTATTGTCAAATAGTTTTTTATGTTGTGTGATACTAATACATTACATATATATATTTAAAATATATTGTTTGCGTAACATTTGGCAGATATATGTTTTATTTTTCGTATTAATTCAAAAAACTCACTATTTTTCTGTAGATTTAGTTAGAACAAAGTCGATGATGAGGGTATGCGATTACTCGCCATCCTCGGAATCACCATAACGATGCAATTGCAAAATCGTCCTCTAGTGAGGCTACTCATCATACATTAGGTAGAGTAGTATCAGAAATTCTTCAATATTGCAACACCAAAAGAGATGCTTGCACGCACGAATCCCTACATGTCTAGCTTGTATCCGGAGTACCAGAAGCACCAGGCTTATAACATCTTTCAGAATGATCTAAGTTTATTTAAAATTTTATTTATCGTTTAACAAGATGATTGTGATGTTTGGCAACATCCACGTTATTATGGGTCTTCTCGTAACATTTAAACATTTTACGCTTATAAACTATACGGGTGATGCAAGAGAAATAAGGTTTATGAAGATATATTTGGTGTTACAGTTTTCCAGTTGACGTCGACGGCTTAAAAAGGATGTGAAATATGATAATATGTCGTGGTTGAGAGATATCTTTTCTACTTAACGATATTTCCTATGACCGATCAACACGTGACCGACCAATATACAACACATGTTACCGCGCTTATATGTTATACGTGTTCGGTAATAAAATTTTAACGATATTTTCTATGACCGATCAACACGTGACCGACCAATATACAACATATGTTACCTCGCTTATATGTTATACGCGTTCGGTAATAAAATTTTAGCCAACAAAACTAAATGTTACGGTACAATAGGTAAGTATTAAGCAGGATAAGATAGTTTTGACTCAACTACACTACACTTAAAAATTAATGAATCATTTTATTAGTGTAAATATTTTTAGCCGGGATGTACTTAATTGATTTAAAGCATGTAATATAACATGAGAGTGATGCATAACATTAAAAAATTCCAAATATTATCGCGGATACAATCGAATTTTAAATAAATAAAAGCCACATAAAATAAAAAAGATCCATCCATAAATCGAGAATCATTCATAATTTGTATTCAAGTGTCTAGAAATCTTAGTACGTTTTTATCTCGCTGATGTGTTGTGCAGTTTGAGATAGAGATAGAGAAAGCGAATGGCGTCTTCAAGTATTCTATCTCCATGGCACCCAACTGCTACCCATCCTCATACTCATACTCATAATCAATATAATAATAAAAATGATCTTTACCTTTTCAAATGTAAAAGGCAATCCTTCTTTAATTATGCCGATTTCCTTACTCCTTCTTCGACCAAATCCACCACCTTCTCTAAAATCTCCGTCAATTTCTCCAATTCAGGTGATTTTCTTTCTTTGCTCCCATCATTTTGGGGCTTATAATTGATAATTTATCGTTTCTATGATCGTTTGACTGTTGGGGAAAATTAGTGATTCCATCGATTATCAGTAGTCATCCAATCATTGTTTTAGATAATCTTGTTAGTTTTTAATCAAATTAGAATGAAGGGAGGAAACCCATTCATTGTATTATGTTCCTGGCGTTTGAATATGTATAAGGTGCAAAATCTGGAGTGTTTACATAATCATTACATCTTAAAGCTTGTTGAATATACCATGTGCTAGGGTTGTAAATTTGTTAGCTCGTGCCTAGTCTATGTATCAATCAATGTGTTCGGAAGTTTATTTCAGGTATCATCATCAATAGCTCGAGTTTTGTAGAATAATGCCATTACTCAGACTTACTTTTGCGCATTGGACATCCAAGAAACATGTTTTTGTGGTTAAAATGTGCTGTGCCAGATTGAAATTAAAACATAAGCTTTTTCCTGTAGGCAGTGGATGTTCGTCGATGCAAGACCATTCAATAACTCAAAGCGCGGCGGGTGTTACTAGTTCTAGCAACCAATGGAGGCAATATTCTGTCCATCCCACCAAAGTAGCACAAGTGTCCTCTGTACAGGACCTTTTTGCTTTTATTACCTCCGGCCCTCTCATAAAAAAGTTGGGTCTCAGTGAAGAAACGGTAGCTGGGTCCATTGACAAGTGGATATCGTATGGCTCACTCTTGTGCAGATTGTTTAAGGTTAATGAACTCAATCTTACTGCTCCTCAGAAGGCAAGGTTTTATCACTACTATGTTCCAGTCTTCTTATGGTGTGAAGACCAAATTTCTCAACATAGATCAACCTTTAAAGACGGGGAAGAGATACCTCCATTAGTAGTAAGCGTGCTTTCTGTCGATTGACAGTCTTAATCCTTAAGGAAAGCATCTTTAGATTTCATTTAATTTATATGGTGGTCTTACATCTGTTTCTAGTAATACAGATTGGTTTCAGCGCACCACAAGGTTGTGGAAAGACGACACTTGTCTTTGCTCTTGAATATCTTTTCAAAGTTACGGGCAGGTAGTTTTGCTAAATGATAATATATTTTGACCTCTGCCCAAGTTTGGAAAAAAGGAAAAGTGCATAAATATAGTATCTCCAATTCTCAGGAAATCCGCAACAGTATCAATAGATGATTTCTATTTGACAGCTGAGGGGCAGGTAATGATATATTTTAAGACTGTTTTAGGCATTTTCCCTCGGTTTGTCTTATATATTCTACCAATGTTTGCTCACCTGATTTAGGCTAATCTACGGCAAGCAAATCCGGGAAACGCACTTCTAGAGGTAGCTTCAAGCTCGGTTATTCAAGAAGTGTTGTTTTGTTCCAGTTGTTTATTTTGGATATGTAAGAATTCAAACATTAGCTATTTGCTCGTCTTATTCTTTGATCTCTGCAGTTACGTGGAAACGCAGGAAGTCATGATCTTCAACTGTCTGTGGAAACACTAACAGCTCTAAGCAATATGACTAAAGAAGGCGAGTTACTTTAGTCATCATTCTCAAATAATAAACTTATCTTTTTCCTTTATATTTAATCTCACTGCCAATGCGCAGGTATGAAGATGAAGGTACCTCGTTATGATAAGGTAAGGACAAAAACTTGTCTTTGAGCTCAGCTCGCAATGAAGAATAAAAAAAACAAATTTGATTTTATATATTTATGTTGCAGTCTGCGTATAACGGCAGGGGTGACAGAGCTGATCCTTCGGAGTGGCCTGAGGTTGAAGGCCCATTGACGGTGATAACCTTATTTTAAGTACCTGAACGTTAAAATAGTTGGTATCTGATAAAAAAATACTATAATTTTTTCATGGACCTTTTGCTGTATCTAATCCACGAACTCAGAATGTAAATTAGAGAGGTTTCATTGCTGTGATTGAACTTTTCTGATGCAAACGCATTGCCAGTGTTCTACTTAACAATTGGTTCATTTCTCATGTGGGTCATTCAGGCTATCCTCTTTGAAGGTTGGATGCTTGGTTTCAAACCCGTTCCTCAAGAACTTGTTAAGGCTGTTGATCCACAGGTCACCATACATTAAATATGGCCAAGACAACTACTGACTATGTAACTTATTATAGCTAAAGTCAACACTTGATCTTGCAGCTAGAGAAGGTAAATGAAAATCTCAAAGTCTATTATGATGCATGGGACAAGTTCATCAAGTCATGGATCATCATCAAGATCAACGACCCAAATTATGTTTTCCAGTGGCGTTTGCAGGTAGGTTTGTTATACTAATTTGCTTTATTCAAGAATTGCTTAGTCTTCTTCTATGTTTGGATGGAAAATGAAGCAAGTCTGAAAACTTCAAAAATAATTTCTCGAAATTTTTGCAATCTTCGAGATATTTTGTTGTCTGTCAGCCAAACTGAGTTAACTTATAAATTTTAAATTGACAAACTGGGAAAATTATATGACTGTTATTTTGGCAGGCAGAGATTGCTATGAGGGAGGCCGGTAAAGCTGGAATGTCGGATGAAGAGGTATTATATATCTGTATTTATGATATTATTTCGTAGTTGTTAAGGCTTGAAAACTATTTTGGTTTATATTTTGATAGGTGGAAGATTTTGTTTCACGATATTTGCCGGCATACAAAGCTTATCTTCCCTCCTTATACTTAGATGGGCCACTGGGGTCAGAGCCAGAGCATCTTCTGGTGGTAGAGATTGATAAAGAAAGAAATCCAATATAGATAGTCGATCTGGATTCAATCTCTTCCTTTTTGAGCAGCAGCAATTGTGTAGATAAGCATTTCTATGTTTCATGTCTCGGAAAATCAATTATGTTCTTTGGATCCTCAAACCCTTGAGCATTCTCTAATTATATAAGATTATAACTGAAATTAGAGAAAGATGGAACAATTTGATGTAATACATTCAAGGATAATAATCATTGTACTTATATTATGCGGCAATTTGAACATAAGTGGATTTGAATACAGTCCCGGCTATAAAAAAATGTCCACCAATATTTGAAGAAAAAGTTCTTTCTATTAAACATAGCTGTCGTTTTGATAAAAAGAAATCCAATTTTTAAGATTCCATCTATGAATTAAATTATTATTTATAGAGATAGATTACTAATAAAAACTAAAACTACTGATAAATTAAAGTCAAACAAGGCAGAGTTAGGGTTGAAAGCTCGGAAAGTCCGTATCGAAGGATGGAGAGTTGCTGTTTGAACGATGGAGCAAATTTAGGGTTGAAAGTTTGGATTGCTGCTTGAAAGATGGAGCAAATTTAGGGTTGAAAGTTCGGACGGCTTCTCGAAGGATGGAGTAAAGTTAGGTTTGAAAGTTCGGGCTGCTGCTCGAAGTGATGTGGCTGTTGGTGATGCTTTGATTTGCTTGTTCGTGGATGGTCTCTTCTCTTAATGTTGTTGGATTGCTCGGAGGCATTATGATATTGCTTCTTTTTCGTTGAATTGGAGAAGGTTGCTTGCTATCTTGATGTTTTGAAGTGGAGAGGGTTGCTTGCTGATGGTAAGGCCGTTCGTATGGATGCTGTTATATTCTTGAAGAGATGCTTTGTGTTGTTGAAGTTTTTTTTAGGCTTTTGATTTTGCTTCTAAGGCTTAAAGTTAAGAGGGTTTTTTCCTGAAGATGTTTTTAAGACTGATTGGTTCGATGTTGAGATGACTTGTGAAGAGTCTTTTGCATTGAAGCTATAGTGTGGCTAGTTGATAAATTAGGGTTAATTAGAGTTTCATACTTGTTCTGCTTCAATTTGGGCTTTAGGGTTTAATGTTTGTTTAGCGCCTTTTGGTTTCAAATTTGAATTCCCGCTCTTGTAAATAAGTTTTTATTTTAATAAATATTTTATTTTAGAAAAAAAAACATTGGTGAAAATTGAAGATTGTCTTTGTCTCGAGGTCATTTGAGTGAGCTCCAATTTTATTTGATCTTTAATACACATTATTCCAGGAAATATCATCCGGTTACTTTTTAAAATACCCGCGGACAAAAAAGATATGGGTTATAGATCAGGTGAGCGACATGTTTACCGATTTTAGCGATAGAAATAGTCTATAATTTATTGCAATTGTAGCGGCTAAGGAAAACCATCGGTGCGTTAAATTGTTGTCATGTTTAAGATAAGCAGTAACTAGATTTTCTAAAAAGTAATTGTCCTGAGTTGAGGAGGAGAATTATTATTTGTGAAAGTTGTGGAGAATTATTATTTGTGAAAGTACGACTTATTTTATAGTTTAGAGTCTATTTCGCTACCTAATCGGCAACGAATTTTTCTGCAACAATCAATTAACATGGAGAGGTATCATGGACATAAACCATTAGTTAAATCGGTGAATAAGATCATAAAATAAATTTCTAAGTCAACCATCTTATAGCCAAGGTGTTTACATAAGATTTGACAATCTAATAAAGCTATCAGCTCATCAATCAACGAGTTTTGTTTAACATAAATATTACCAACATATATTATTAATAAACCAGAAGAGTCCCTAATAACAATACCACCATTTGACTCACCGGAATGTGAGCAAGCACCATCAGTTTTCATCTTGAGTCTATTATTAATTAAATGAATCCATTTAACTAATTGAACTTTCATTTTGTTTCATTTGATGGTTAAAACAGCTATGACGGAAAGCATTATTTAGATCACCAATCCAAATTTTACATGTTAGTAAGTTTGCACAATCAAGCTTGAATATGATATCAAGCTTGAATATGATATTAAGCTTGAATATCATATTGAGAACCTTTCCCTCAATAAAGTTGGAAGATATGTTAATGATTTAAATTTAACTTTGTTTCTCTAAGTCCAAATGCATCAACAGATTAATGAAGGGATAATTTTTTTATATGAGTCTATTTGTTGAAAGAAACCAACAACCAATTAGACGATGAAGTGTCATATTATTGTTGATTAAGATCCCAAAAAGACCTGCGAAGTATTTCCATACTTTCCAGGAGGTTTGACAATGGACAAAAAAGTGGTTGATTGATTCAATATTGTTGAAAAATTGATATTTTGAAACAATATGGAAAATTTTATTTTGGAGAACAGTATCCACAAAAATTAATCCTTCCAGAATCCTCCAACCAGTGAATGAACAATTCTTGGGGGGTCACTGAGTTTCAGTCTTTTTTTATATACTATATTGGGGATTTGAAGTATCTATCCTTTAAATAGTGTTTTTAAAATAAAAAAGACTAGAAGTGTTTGCATTCCATTTAATAATATCAGGTATTTCATTATAAAGGGTAAACTTAATGATCTTGTAAGTGTGAGAGGGGTGACATTAGATCTTAAGTTATCAAGATCCCAAGTATAATGATCCCAAAATTGATTAATTTTATTACTATTTCCCCATAAGTTATCATGATTATAAGATAGTCTAATTAGAGGGTTGGGAGAGCACCATCTCTCAAGCCATAAGTTAATGTTTCCAATCCAATTTACCAGTATATGAAGGATTCAACTGTTGCTTTGATTTTTATTAAACATTTTTAGATTTTATAATTTTTTTTGTTTGTGTTTATTCGAAGGGGATGTTTGTTAAAATAATAATTGATTTCAACATTCTAGTCCAGAGAGATTGATTTCGTCAAAATCTAAGCTATAGCTTACATGCGAATATATTTTGAATATTAGTGAGTTTTCTAATGTTGAGACATTTTTCATCAAAGTTTTTACAAAGATTAGGCCAATTTGACCAAATAATGACATTTGATCAATCAACGAGTTTTGTTTAACATAAATATTACCAACATATATTATTAATAAACCAGAAGAGTCCCTAATAACAATACCACCATTTGACTCACGGGAATGTGAGCAAGCACCATCAGTTTTCATCTTGAGTCTATTATTAATTAAATGAATCCATTTAACTAATTGAACTTTCATTTTGTTTCATTTGATGGTTAAAACAGCTATGACGGAAAGCATTATTTAGATCACCAATCCAAATTTTACATGTTAGTAAGTTTGCACAATCAAGCTTGAATATGATATCAATCTTGAATATGATATTAAGCTTGAATATCATATTAAGCTTGAATATCATATTGAGAACCTTTCCCTCAATAAAGTTGGAAGATATGTTAATGATTTAAATTTAACTTTGTTTCTCTAAGTCCAAATGCATCAACAGATTAATGAAGGGATAATTTTTTATATGAGTCTATTTGTTGAAAGAAACCAACAACCAATTAGACGATGAAGTGTCATATTATTGTTGATTAAGATACCAAAAAGACCTGCAAAGTATTTCCATACTTTCCAGGAGGTTTGACAATGGACAAAAAACTGGTTGATTGATTCAATATTGTTGAAAAATTGATATTTTGAAACAATATGGAAAATTTTATTTTGGAGAACAGTATCCACAAAAATTAATCCTTCCAGAATCCTCCAACCAGTGAATGAACAATTCTTGGGGGGTCACTGAGTTCCAGTCTTTTTTTTATATACTATATTGGGGATTTGAAGTATCTATCCTTTAAATAGTGTTTTTAAAATAAAAAAGACTAGAAGTGTTTGCATTCCATTTAATAATATCAGGTATTTCATTATAAAGGGTAAACTTAATGATCTTGTTAGTGTGAGAGGGGTGACATTAGATCTTAAGTTATCAAGATCCCAAGTATAATGATCCCAAAATTGATTAATTTTATTACTATTGCCCCATAAGTTATCATGATTATAAGATAGTCTAATTAGAGGGTTGGGAGAGCACCATCTCTCAAGCCATAAGTTAATGTTTCCAATCCAATTTACCAGTATATGAAGGATTCAACTGTTGCTTTGATTTTTATTAAACATTATTAGATTTTATAATTTTTTGTTTGTGTTTATTCGAAGGGGATGTTTGTTAAAATAATAATTGATTTCAACATTCTAGTCCAGAGAGATTGATTTCGTCAAAATCTAAGCTATAGCTTACATGCGAATATATTTTGAATATCAGTGAGTTTTCTATTGTTGAGACATTTTTCATCAAAGTTTTTACAAAGATTAGGCCAATTTGACCAAATAATGACATTTGATCAATCAACGAGTTTTGTTTAACATAAATATTACCAACATATATTATTAATAAACCAGAAGAGTCCCTAATAACAATACCACCATTTGACTCACCGGAATGTGAGCAAGCACCATCAGTTTTCATCTTGAGTCTATTATTAATTAAATGAATCCATTTAACTAATTGAACTTTCATTTTGTTTCATTTGATGGTTAAAACAACTATGACGGAAAGCATTATTTAGATCACCAATCCAAATTTTACATGTTAGTAAGTTTGCACAATCAAGCTTGAATATGATATCAAGCTTGAATATGATATTAAGCTTGAATATCATATTAAGCTTGAATATCATATTGAGAACCTTTCCCTCAATAAAGTTGGAAGATATGTTAATGATTTAAATTTAACTTTGTTTCTCTAAGTCCAAATGCATCAACAGATTAATGAAGGGATAATTTTTTTATATGAGTCTATTTGTTGAAAGAAACCAACAACCAATTAGACAATGAAGTGTCATATTATTGTTGATTAAGATCCCAAAAAGATCTGCGAATTATTTCCATACTTTCCAGGAGGTTTGACAATGGACAAAAAAGTGGTTGATTGATTCAATATTGTTGAAAAATTGATATTTTGAAACAATATGGAAAATTTTATTTTGGAGAACAGTATCCACAAAAATTAATCCTTCCAGAATCCTCCAACCAGTGAATGAACAATTCTTGGGGGGTCACTGAGTTCCAGTCTTTTTTTATATACTATATTGGGGATTTGAAGTATCTATCCTTTAAATAATGTTTTTAAAATAAAAAAGACTAGAAGTGTTTGCATTCCATTTAATAATATCAGGTATTTCATTATAAAGGGTAAACTTAATGATCTTGTTAGTGTGAGAGGGGTGACATTAGATCTTAAGTTATCAAGATCCCAAGTATAATGATCCCAAAATTGATTAATTTTATTACTATTGCCCCATAAGTTATCATGATTATAAGATAGTCTAATTAGAGGGTTGGGAGAGCACCATCTCTCAAGCCATAAGTTAATGTTTCCAATCCAATTTACCAGTATATGAAGGATTCAACTGTTGCTTTGATTTTTATTAAACATTTTTAGATTTTATAATTTTTTTGTTTGTGTTTATTCGAAGGGGATGTTTGTTAAAATAATAATTGATTTCAACATTCTAGTCCAAAGAGATTGATTTCGTCAAAATCTAAGCTATAGCTTACATGCGAATATATTTTGAATATCAATGAGTTTTCTAATGTTGAGACATTTTTCATCAAAGTTTTTACAAAGATTAGGCCAATTTGACCAAATAATGACATTCTTATTCTCTTTAGCACCCCAAATAAACCTATTAAACAATCTATATATTCTATCTATTATAGATTGTGGTAGAATGTAGCTTTGAACATAGTAGGATGTAATGGTCATAATAACATATTGGATTAGAACCAGTCTGCTACCAAACAATAGATTTTTAAATCCCACCATGAAAATTTTCTTCTAATTTTATATACAAGATCATCAAAGTAATAATTCTTGTTGCTAGGATGAATAGTTATACCGAAGTATTTATTGGAATGCTAAAATGTTTAAAGCAGTGAGATTGTGTATAGCATTTATGGTTGTTCTGTTTTGATGTCGAAAGCTTAAGAAGCATGATTTGTTTATGTTAATAATATGGCGAAAAAATCTTTCATAGTGTTTAAGAAATTCCCATAATTTTCTAACATTGTAGATAGCCTCATTCATGAAGATGATGATGTCATCTACATAAGCAAGATAACTGATCTGGATTCTGCTTCTCGAAATAATAGATTATTGATATGTTATTTTGTATTATATTGGCAAAGCCCATGCTGATATATTCTTCAGCCATAATGAAGAGTCCGGGGGACAAAGGTCACCCTGTCTAACTTCATTAGAATATTTGAAATAACCATTAGGTGAACCGTTTGTTATGATAGAGATATAGACATTTTCAATTCTTTTTTAATATGATTTATGAATTGTCTATTAAAGACAAAGTTTTTCATAATACTAATTATAAATTTTATTGGAATCATGTCAAAATATTTGTCCATGTCAAACTTAAATATGACATTACCACCTCTGTGTTTTTTGGTTAAGTCATGAACCATCTCATGAGTTATTAATACATTTTCATGTATGTTTTTTTATTCATGACAAAAGCACCTTGGTTTCTATGATTTTAGGAAGAAGGGTTGGCAGTCTATTATTGATTAACTTAGAGATTATTCAGTGAAAGACATTACATAAAATAATTTGCTTGAAATCATTCCAGGTCTTGAGAGATTTTATCTTGGGGATTATACGTAAATCTGTGGCATAAGTCCTCATGAGAGCATTGCTATTATTGAAATAATCTCTTATGGCAACACATATATCATTTTTTATTATTAACCAACAACTAACATAGCATTGTGTATTGAAATCATCCACCCCTACCACATTATTGGGGTTAAGGGAATAAATGGTTTGATGAATTTCATCATCAGATGGGGTGGAGTTGGGAAACTCATTATCCTGATCATTGGTGATATTAGGTACATAGTTATAAAGATTATCATCAAAGTTAATAGATGTTTGAGAGTTAAGGATGTTATTGAAGTGTTCAACTGTTGAATTTTCTAATGTTTCGTGGTTCTCAATCCATGTATTTTTTATGATCTATGAATTCTGTTTTTAGATCTTCTTTTGTTAACATAATTATGGAAACATGAAGTATTCATGTCTCCATTATTGGCCCAGGAAGTGGCATTTTTCTATTCCTAGAAAGTTTCTTTTTTAGCCAAGAGTTTCAAATGATTTACTTTAACCTTAGAGAATTTGATTTTATCTATCATGTTATTAGGTGTTTCAAAGCAGGATTCAAGATATTTTACTTCTTCTTCAACATTAGAAATGTTGTTAAATATATTACCAAAATTTTATTTATTCCACTTTTTAAGCCTCTATATAAGGATTTTTAACTTAGCCAGAACACTTGTAAAGGTGTTCGAGACTTGTTGTCTTTAAGTTATCTTCAACAGTTTTTTAAAAATCAGAATGGATGAGCCACATGTTTTGGAACATAAAATTTGATTTGGTTTAGTAGCATTACATGATATGCTAATACATAAGGGCGAATGATCTGAGCCAGTTCTAGCCATATGTTTCACCATTATGATATCAAATAAATTGCACCATGAATCATTGAAAAATGCTCTATCAAGTCTTTTTCCAAACTCTATGATTAGTCCATGTGATTTTGGATCCTGAAAAGCCAACATCTTCAAGCTGATGATCCAGGATACAATTATTAAAATCATTTATGCTATTTATGCAGAGAGAAGAGCAGTAAATTGTTCTTGTACATAGGTAATAACATTGAAATCACCCACTAATATTGGAGATATCTTTTATATTTTTTCCAAAGACCAATCTTTAAAACTCTCGTACATTTAGCATATATAATGAAGATTAATAAATATTTGTTTAATAAGCTGTGTCTAACAAATATATGGAGAATTTGATCGGACATTTGGTGATGTTCTCAATTCTATCATAATTGATCATTGGCTCTTGTAGATAAATGAAGTCAATTCTTTCAAATTTTACTATAAATGTTAATCTATGGATTGAACCTTTATTACCTATGTCTGTAACATTTCAGTTTAAAACATTTAATGTAACTTATGATTTGAATTATGGTGACTAGATGACCATTTCATAAGGATTATCTTTGAGCTTATGGGACCTTTGTAAGACTTGGGCTTACGTTTTTTTGTCCTTTTCTTTAAGTCATCTTTTGAAATATTCATTGCAGATTTATCTTTATGTTTTAGAGACAGTTGAGATAGGTTTGTATTCTCAGGAATAAAAGATTCAGAGCTAGATTTGACGTTTTCATATTCATTTATTGAGTTGAACATTGATCATTTTTCTAATGTGTGAAGCGCTTCAATAATCTCACTGTTTTGAATTATTAAGTTATTAGTTTCAAGCTTTGTGTTATCAGTATTGATAGTTACCATGTTTTAATCATTCTTTTTTAACTTCTCTCTTATCAGATTTAGTACTAAGTGACCTAGATTTATCTTCACTTATATCATTTTTAAGGGATTGTTTAGGTTTGTCCAAATTTGATTCTTTATATTTTGATATAAGAACATTATTCTGACTTAATGATGTTTCTTGAGTTTCTTCAATTGTATTAATTGAAGGGTCGATTATCATTGATTTCATTGATTGTACATATATTCTGGGAGACAAGGAATGAAACCCAGTCAAGGTTCAAAAGTGATTAAACTTTTGGGTTGAATCCCGGAATCCATTTTATGAGTATTAAAGAATGTTGGCCAACATACCATACATTCATCTTCTAATTTTTTCACACATCTTCGATTAGTTCTAATTCTATTAAGTAATGTCTATAATTTAGTTGAAAGACATTAAATTGACTAGAGAATTTAAAACTATCTAGAAAGGCATGTAATTGATCTATGCTAGATTTTCAGAATGAGGATAAAGATTGTATAGCAAAATTATCTTCCTCTTGGAATATCACAGCTTTGCTTCCTTTCTTGGTATGATACTTCACATTTGGGTGCTGGAAATCCTTGTTTTATACTCGGGTAGCTTCTACAAATGATTTCTCGGTGGTAATTTTGCTTTGCCTCCAAAGGTTAGTTGGATTCAGTCTTTTAGGTTCCTTCTCGAATATTGGATTTTGCAAGACTTATTGATTATGTGACTTTTTCAGAGTTGAGGTGGATGAATCCATTCTTAACCAGGTTAGGAAATTCATCTTCATATTTTGTCTCTTTTGATCATTGGTCTTCTTGTAGAGACAAATATTTATTCTTTACGTATGACTTGTTCTTTCTCGCTTCATCTGCAGGTGAGTGATGGAGGTAAATCTTAGGTCTTTGTTGACGAGTGTCAATATCAGGAACGTGATTTTTCTCCATGGATATTAATTTGGTATCGCTTGTTAAAGAGATTGCCTCTGAGAATGAGGCACAAAGAAGAGATGAGGTGAGTTATGGTATGAAAGATTAAGGGTTTTGACTATTTTGCTTTCTTGACCCGAATCATTAGAGAGAGTATTGAGCCTATCTCCCCTCCGGTTGGATATTCCGATACACATACAACTTTAATAATTTATTATTTTTAATATTCAAAAATCCATATATTTTAAATTTTAATTTAAAAAAATCCAAAAATACACATATTTTTATTTTTTAAAGATGAATAAAATGAAATCAATGAGTTATATTTTTGGAGAATTGTTTTTTTTAAGTACACATATTTTCTCCTCTGGTTGCAGTCCAATTTGTTTTCAGAAAAATAACAAATATTTTTTCAACACAAGAATACACAAACTTTTGAACTATACAACAAATAATTGTTTCACACTCAATTAAAACTTATTTTCACGAAACAAATTTTTATTTTATTTTTTTCTCACAATAAAACTTATTTAGCAATAAAAAGGTTATTTACACAACTCTTTTTTTTCTTCTGTACGCAACTCTTTTTTATGTAATTATGCAAATAAACACATTTGTGTTTTAGCAACCAAGATACACGTAATTACGGAACTTGACACATTTAATTTTTTTAGCAACCAAAATTATAAGTAATTACACAAATATAATACAATAGTTTTTGTCTAATTTTGCACACCGATTACACGTATTTTCGCACCCAAATGTAGTGAAGATATTTTACAAAAATTAAAATAAATTTTTATAGATCTAGTTTTATTTGTCTTAATAAAACCAAACTAATAGTATATTTGGATTCTTTAGAACTATGGTTCAAAAGATATGACATTTAGAAAAATAAAACAAAAAAAGAAAAAAATGGTTAGGGGTTATTACTAATAGAAAGTGCACGTGATTATCGGTACTGTAAGTTTAAAATCAAATAATCTTTTAGAGTTTATCAAACCTTAGGTGATTATTGATAAATAAGTTTAATATTAGATCATGTTTAGTACATTACCCTATTTTTAGTCGTAGCAGCAACACAAAATCAATTTTTTTTTTCAAAATCATGGTCAAATCTACCTTAAAAAACTGTTAAATCTATAAATTCGATTCAAATGATCATGTGCATTATTCATGTATATTTCTTATCGTCTATAAAAGTTGATTTTTTAAAATCCAAAATTTGAAGGTTAAGTTTTAAGATGTTGTTTAAGATAAAAAAATGGATTATGTTTTTTTTTTTTGTTTTTTTTTTGTTTTTTAACATATAAAAGATCAATTCTTAAATATTTAAAATGAAAGAGTAAGATTTAAGGGTGTTTTAGATAGGTTAAGAAAATAACTGAGTTTTAAAATCTATTTCGAACCAAGTTGACATTGCAATCAAGTGATTGTCTGGGTTCGTAGAACAGAATTCATGTGAGTAATTTTCACCTAAGCTAACATTGCAATCAAAATGTTTGGGTTCGTAAAACAGAAATCGTGCCGGTAACATTTACCAAAGTATCTAATAAAATTTATGTCAAATTTTGTCCTCAAAATAAATTTTCCACTCTTATAAACTTATAGTGCAAACGTCTCCGGCTGGAGAAAGTTGAATTAAATTCTATTGCCAGCTGACTGAACTAGTCTACATATATAAGTAAGTGTACGTACAAGATATCAAAAATGGATAATCAGTTGACTTCAATCTTTCTTCTAAACAAAATACAGGTTAATATATAGGTATTAACACTCTTTGTTGAATTTTTATTCTTTTTTTCTCGAATTACTGAAAAAGAAGGATCGCGTACCCATGCAAAGAGGAAACAATAAATAAAGAAAAAATGATTATTATACAGTATATATATATATAGGTCGAACTCGTATAATATTGATCATATATAAATTATTTTATAGGTCTGTTTGAAGATACGAATTTGTGTGTGATTCATGTGAAGAGAGTGCATGTAGCTTGACATGCACATGTAACTATTGTTACATACTTTTCTTCAATACTTGACAGATTTACGATTGGTTGCTTCCTTGACGACCATGACACAATTCATCCACTCATCAAGAAAATATACACCAAAGTTATCTTCCTATAATCTACATCTCTCCGCATAGTCACTATCGTTGTAGCCTAAGAGTTCACTCTTCCCTTTACGTTGATACCATCTCCCAAATTTTATAGTTACCTTCAAGTACCTAATGATTATTTTTGTAGTAGCAAACTGCAACTCAGTAGGTTTTGTCTTTACAAAAAGTATCAAGTCTGGTCGTAGTGGTTGTGAGATGCATTAAGCTACCACCATGCTTATATAGCATTGAGTCGACCTTCACGCCAACTTTATCTCAGCCAATCTTCTGTCCAGGGTCTATTGGATTGCAAACATAGTTGTGATTTTGCATCCCAAACCTGTCGATCAAATTAGCAGCATCTTTTTGTTGACATATGAAGATGTCATCAGCCTTCTGCATCAAGTTAATGCCAACCAAAATATATCATCCTCCCTAAATCAGTAAATTCTAATTTATTCTTCATGAAGCTATTGAACTCATTCAAGAATTCCTCATCATTATTAGTGAACAATTGATCATCCACATAAATGCTCACAATTAAGATTTTATCTCCGTTTCGTTTGATGAATAATGTTTGTTCACTAAAGTTGCTTACAAACCCTTCCTTAATGGTATACGCCTAAATACGATTGAACCAAGCTATGGGAACTTGTTTTAGTCCGTAAAGGCCTTGTACAAATTATAAACCAT
This sequence comes from Limnanthes douglasii subsp. nivea, assembly GCA_036936605.1. NCBI lineage: Eukaryota > Viridiplantae > Streptophyta > Magnoliopsida > Brassicales > Limnanthaceae > Limnanthes > Limnanthes douglasii. Next base: position 186,087,876 of record JAUPFV010000003.1, read on the forward strand.
GTACTTCTTCCTTCCTACTTCATAATCTTGTGGTTGCTCTACAAATACATCTCTTTCAACTCTTAGATTCCCCATCCTCTTTGTGCTGCTACAACAATGATCATCCTTATTGTATCCATTTGAGCCACCGATGCGAATAACTTAATGTAATCTACTTCGTACTATTGAGTATACCTTTTTACAACTAGCTAATCTTTGAAATTGTCTACCTCTCCTACTTTATTTGAGTTGCTATTATAAATTTAGTTAACCCCAGTAGCCTTGCCTCCAACAGGAAGTGCAGTCACCGACCGCATGTGGTTTTGATTGATACACTGTATCTCAACATTGATAAGGTTGTAGATATTCATAGAAAATGTAAAGGGAAGATGTTAACCTAGATCATTGAATAAGAAATACTGAACGTCTAATCACCAAGCGGATCCGACACGAGCAATAAGTAAAAAGGAGGAGTGTGTTCGAGCAGAATAGAAGCGGATGTGCTCAAGAGATCAAGTAGGAGCAGAGAAGAAATATGAGCCCAAGCAGAGCAGAACAAGAAGTAAAAGTACACCAAGGAAGATTAAAAGAAGAACACGAAATCCTAGGAAGGCCTGCTCATATGAAAATAGTTATAAATAAAATAATAAAGCGAGAAATGCCAAACATGACCTAATCAAGACTGAGCGAATAGCATGACCCCGACGGTCAAGCGCTTATGTGGAATATTGGACCGCTCAGGAACTCATGAACTGACGATCGTTAAACAACTCAACATCTTACAAGAGTGAACCTTTTAAGACTACATTAAAAACCGTTGATTAAGGATATTCAACAAACGTTATGGTCAAGTCCTTTGAATATTATAAATGATCTTGTGTAATAAATAAATAGTAACGACTAAAAGTAACATAAATAAGGATCGAGAGCGATGTAATAGGATTATGTTCATCTTCTTCCCGAATCAATAAACTCACTATCTTGGCATATCAGTGTTAGGGTTTTTCCGTTAACAAACATCCATCGCTTGTTTCATTTCTGATGTCTTGTTGCTTCTTGAAAACTGGACGAATATGATTTGACCATTAAAGCTAGGTTTTAAATATAGACTTTACCCATGTTTACTTCTTCCTTTTTATCGGATAGTCATTCTCCTACGATATAATCTGCAAATTAGATTGGTTGTTTTCTTACCCTGCCCATGGCTATTGTGTCGCCATTTGGTGGATTGTTTGGGGAAGGAATGTCATCGGTGTTTTATTCCGCTTCTTTTGCTTACTCTGCATTTTCAGCATCTTCACACCCATTTTCCCACCCAAGTTTAATTCTTTCTTCACTAGAATAACCAATATCTTTCCAATTCCACTTATTTGCTTCGTCAAATATCACCTCTCGACTGATATGAATCTTTTTTGTAGATCGAACATCTTAAAGGCCTTAGATTCACTGCTGAAACCTAACATGCCACATTTCACGCTTTTGTCTTTGATCTTGTTTATTTTAACATTAGGTATATGAACATATCTGATACATCCGAAAACTCTAAAGTGTTTGACTAATGGCTTTCTTTCACTTCATGTTTCTTCCCGAGTCATATTCTTTACAATAAGTGTATAAGATATTTTAAAACCATGATTCACCCATTTCACAACGTCTGGCTAGAAAGATTTTGGTACCCCATCTCTAATAACATTGTTCTTACCATGTTTATGATTATGTGGTTTTTTGATTTTAACAACACCATTTTTTGAGTGGTGAAGGTAGTGGTCAACTGTGTTTTGATTGCATGCTTTGTACAAAATTTGTTGAACTCATTTGAGTTGTATTTTCCTAATCTATCCGTTCTTAGGAATTTGATGAACAATATAGTTTGCTTCTCCACAAATGTTTTAAATGTCTTGAACCGATGAAATGCTTCTCATTTTTCTAGCATAAAATATATCTATGTATTTCTCGAGAAATCGTCAATAAATATTATCAAGTACTTATTTCATTGTTTGATGATGGATCGGTCGGACCATAGATTTCAGAGTGGATAAGCAGCAATCTTTCAGTATCTCTCCACTTGCTCTGCTTTGAAAATAGAACACGATAATGTTTCCTTTTGACACACGCCTTACATGTGGTTTTCACATATCCAATTTCAGGTAACCCACAAACATACCTTACTGCATAATATTTGAAATCTCTTGTAGCTGAGATGCCCATATCAATGATGCCATATCTTTAACGTATCTAATATATTAACCTGCATACATCTCTACTCCTTTGTTTTGTCATTTGACTCATCCAGCAGGATAACGACCCTATTAGCACTCATAACAAATCCTACTATTTTTCTTTTTAAAAGATGAAAGTTGTTGCACGTTTTTTGATATTTTCCTTTGAATTGCACATTTTAAAGTTTCCCAACACTCAACAAGTTGTCTTCAATTCCAGAATATAATACACATCATTGACCACACAATTTATTCCTTTAAGCATTATATTCATCATTCATTTCCCACCAACCACCAGTTTATGATTATTCCCAAGATTGACATTATATGTGAATATAATGTCCAAGTTTGACAACATACCTCTTTCTCCACATATATGGTTTGAACATCCCAAGCCCACAAACCATGCATCTTTAATTCTAGTACCTTGAAGTTCCACATACGCAATGAAAAGAACTTTATTCTTTTCATTGATTTCTGCAAAATTTGATACATTTCCATTTGGACATTCATTTTGGAAATGTCAAAGTTTGTGGCAGTTGTCACGCTCGAGTGTTGCTTTGTTGAATGATCGTCCCTTGCCTCTGCTTAAACTTTTGTATGATCTTCTGCCTCTGCCACTAGCATTCAGAGCTTGACAATCTTCTTCATGACTGATCTTCTTAAGTTTCTTTTAATTTACGGAAAAAGAGCTTTTGCAGTTTGTCAATCGTCATCTTTTTTATGTCTTTTGACTCCTCGATGGACACCATCGCATATGTGAACTTTTCAGTCAGAGTTTAAAGTATTTTCTCAACAATCTTCAATTTAAACATGTCTTCCCTATTGCTTCCCATCTTGTTCGAGACAAATATTACTCTTCCAAAGTAATCATCTATGTTTTCTTCATTCTTCATTTCAAGAACCTCAAAATTAAGGCTTGGATAAGCGTCCACTTCACCCTTTCATTGCCTCTATACTTCTCTTCATCGAATTCCAAATGATCTTGGATGTTTTGCGACATCCAAGATCTTTTCAAACAAAAACTTGTAAATTATCTGAAATAGGTAGTGCTTTACTTGATGGTCCTTCATCTTGAGCTTCTCAAGATTATTCTTCTGCGCTGTAGTCACTTTCGTTGAGCTAGAATTGTATTTCTAGAAAGAAAATAAGAATATAAAGAGAGATTGTATAGAGAGAAATAGATTTTAAGTTAAAAGTGTAATTCAGCCAGTATAATCGTCCCTTTATTGATCGTCTTATGCTCTATTTATAGACGTGTAAAAATTCATCATTTGAATAATTTACAAAATAAGATAAATTACAATGTAGTCTCTTATATTTACAAATAACACAAATCTCTTCCCATATCTTTACAATTTATCTTAAATAACCTTAATATTAATATATTAAGTCCCTAAGAATTCATATCATTATCAGTAGCCCCCTAGTTCTTATGAAGAATAACGAATAAGAACTAAAAATCGTAGAAGCCATAACAAATGAATACTCTAATTGCCAATTCTTTATACCTCCCATCATCTTATCAAAATGATTTGCTTCAACATGTAACATCTTCGAATGAGACCATATCCAAGTTTTCTTTGAATACAAACCATTAATTATTGCTTCAAAACTACTAAGTTATACACTTATCATCTTTGAACAACAACATATTTAGATTGCTTCAAATCAGAACCAGTAAATATTATGTGTAAGGTCTCCTAGAATCGTCACTCAAACCTTTTAAATCTGGTCCGAATTCCCATGCGAATAGCCTTTCAATCGTCTTTTTACAACGACTAGAAACTTTTGGAATACTCTACTATGCGTGCTCAAGGCCACTTGGTCTGAAAAAGTACATGTGTTAATCTACTTAGTAGGTTACTGTTTGGTGGCTCTTTAATAGCTATCAAACAAACCTTTCACCTTCTCTGCCCATTCCCCCCCCCCAATAACCATCATTAACTCTTCATATTTTTACGACAGTTTCCTCTTTTATCACACTTTTACCATTTTTCTATAAATACTTCCTCCTCAGTTATTTTCGTTCCTCATTCAAATTTTAGAGATAGAAAGAGAGCACTTTATAAACCTTTTTTCACCACTTCTTTTCATCAGAAAATCCCAATTTCCCAATTCATGTTCAACCTTTAATAGACTAATTTGAAGGTTATTCTTCAGTTTAGTTTATGAAAAAACCATCATCCACCAAAAAACCAATATTTGGTCTCTACGACTATATATGTATTAGCGAAAGAGCTGCAAAATATCGTGTTGTTGGTGTAATAGACAACTCTCCCAAGCTTTTAACCCATAATACATGTGACGGGAACTTCAATCCTACCCAGAATTATCCCGGGAACCAAAGTTCATCCAAACTTGTTCTTCACACTGGCTCACCAAAACCTTCCTCACAAACACCATATTCAAATCCTTTACCAGTATTTTTTGGTTCCACAATAGTTCATCCTCGAAGAAATCGTAAAGAAACATAAAGAGTACTCTTTTCATAAGGAATCAGAAAAGAATATCCGTCACATATCAATATTGAGCCACCTCAAACTTCTCTCAAAGAAGCACCTCGAATTCAATCAGAGGCTCATCGTTCCTAAAACCTTCTTTTTAAAAAGAAAGCATTTGCAACTATAAGAGACTTTGGAGATGATAATATTCTACAAAGTCATGCCCAAAATACCACAGAGAATCCTAAATTATCTTCTCTTATCTCGAAAAAAAATTGTTGAGACCAACCTGAAGTCACAACAAACTTATTCAGAAACCCATAATCAAAACCTAGTCTCAAGCTTAAATCCTCATCAACTACAAGATGAAGCTTATAAAAAAGAAGTTGATTTAGAGGCTAGGGCAGACACAAATTCAAATGTCAAAGCTACAGAAAGCGGTGTTCCTTATGAAACCTAAGATGATACTTCGTAGAAAGTGGCATCAGAGAAAAAAAAGAAAAAAAAAATGCCAATTGAGCTTCCTAAAGATATTGTTGCCACTCTAACTGTAAAATTAAAACCCGTCCTCCCTGAATATATCATAACGCTAAAGAATGTGCCATATGAATATTACAGTCAAGCTTTTTATGAACATATAAGGAAACAATGTGGCTGCCAGGTAATGTAATGCTTCGACTACCAGAGTGAGGAGAGGCTTCCCTTTTATGTTGAGCAATATATTAGTGGTCTACCCCGAGATCATCAACTGGGGACGTTGGTTTCCGCTAGACCCCATGATTGTGGAGTACTTCAAACTCTTAATCCTATGCCCAACCCAGGCAAGCTAAAATTTGTTGCACTGTTTTATCTGTCATCATTGCTTCAAGGCTGGGTAAAATTCTTATTTCCATAAAAAGGTTTCATCGTAATAACAGTTCTGTCAAATAATCCAGTCCTATCTTTTTACTATCTCACAATCAGAGATGACTTCAAGATAATTGATGACCTCCTCGAAGCTGATAAGTTCTGGAAACAAAGATTCTTTTTTATTTATGGAGCCTGGGAGAATGACAGAATAATTTTCGAGGAGAATCCCTCAAAAATCATTCTTGTTTGGACAAACAATAGTAAATTAATCAAACTTTTCACTTTTGTATTTTATATTCAACTTGTTTCTTTTACATATTGTTTATTGCATATAGAGATTCTGATAAGGTATAAAGCCCATTAAAAGACATCCAAATAGATTTTTGCTCGACTATCTATCTGAACAGAGAATACATGGGACAATGAATTCCATATTGTCTTTATGCCCATTAATTTTATCACCAGTCATTTATGGAAAATCTCCCCGAAAGCTGTCATTTCTGATGAAGAACTAATGAAGCCCCCAAACCTAAATGATGTTGTGAAAAGATTATTAACACCTGATGTGAAAGTCTTACTCCCAGTTCGTAAAAAAGTAGGTGACAACTCTTCGCAAAATACGAAACTACAAAGAAGACAAATGCAACCTAAAAGGAAAACAAGTGAAACAAACTTCCCCACAATTAAAAAAGGAATCAAGGTTGAACCCTCTCAGAAGAGAAAAACTACTGTTGCTTCTAAAAAAACCTCCTCAAAAACTCCTACTAAGACTTCAAAGAAAAACATTGATGCCCATGCCTCAAATTCAAATGCAAATGTCGAGGAGACAGAAGAAATTATACTGACAGAACCTCAAGAGACTGACAACTTCATCAACAATGAGAATATTGGCGAAGATGAAGTTCAAGATCAGTATAATGATATGTGGTGTGGATTATTTTGGTCTAAGGGTAGTTTGGTTAGGTATTTTGTGATGTTTCAAGGGTATTTAATGTTTAAGTGGTTTGTAGTAAGAGATTTGAGCTGCCTGGTAGTATGAAATGTTTATTACCCTCATTAATGAAAGTGGTTGGGTATTTATACCCTTAATTATGGGCCTCATGGGTTTTCGGGTCAAACTCATGAAACCGGGTCGAATTCAAAGACCCATTAGTTTATTAAGCAGGTTGGTAATTAGCTTAGTCATAAAGTGATTAGTTTTTAATACTTTAGTCTTGTTCGGATCGTTCAGTGGATGGTTTTTGTCCAAATTTCCCCTGTCCGGTTTCTACGGTGAGTGGTGAGAAAACCCGGACTCATTAGTAGCCCCTTTTTTAGGTTATGTTCGAAGGCCTTTGACAAGACCCAAAAAATCGCTCATGGGCACCCGTAATAATGTCCGGACAGATTTCGATTTGTATAACGGATTTATCCGGACAGGCAAATCTCTCAGAAGCTCAACGGTTTTTCCATAGATCGTGGGACACGTGTCTCTTCCTGATTTTCCTCACCAGCCGTTTTTCTCCTGGAATGGCGCTCCCACTAACCTCAAAAAATAACCTCTTCAATTAATGTTGGTGATGTCAGCGCCGTCTTTAATCATTACTCTATCTTTTCGAATTCTCCTTGGTTTCAAGGTATCTTTTGTTTCTTTAGTATAAATTAAATCACTTTTCACTGTTTTACCATCTTCAACATCTTTTTACTTCTAATCTTCAGAGTTTTTATCTCTCTTCTCCAAAAACGCATTTTAGTGTAAGTTTATGTTGAACAAGAGCAAGTAGTTACAAGTGCTAGGAGACCCTCTACATTCTTAGCCATGGGATCGGATGCTGACGTTTCCCCAGAAAAGTTAAACCTTCGACGAAGAGGCCGCTTAGTAAAAGGCCAGGCTGTTGCTCCACAGTCTAAATCTCCAAAATTTGTGCCTTCTAAATCTGGGGCCAAAGACAAAATTTGAGGGTCTGAAGCGCCAATTAAAGTTCCTAAGGACAAATTGTTTGGTCCGGAGGCCACCAGTTCAAGCCTTCGAAACGAACCCTTCGGATCCGAGCTCTAGCCGGACTCCAGACCGCAAAAAGAAAGCAGTGCTCATCCATCCAGACAGCTTACGGAGCCAACCACAAGCACTTCCCTCCCAAAAAACAACTGATAACCCTTCCCTGGTAATGAAAGATGTTATAGAGGACAGTGTTGAAGAAGCCCCTTTGAGACCGGCTTCTCCGCGCAGACGAGTGAGACTACCATTGTCAAGAAAAACAAGGGCAAAGAGAAGCTATGTTTAAAACACCTGGACCTGCCGGAGTGCCTTGAAGGAAAAGTGGGACCTTGCTTCCACAAAGTGAGTGTAAAGTATCTGCTAGCTATGCAGAACATCAATTATGCTTTCATTACACAGCTGAACTAGGCCGGATACGGACGAAATGGGGGATCCCAGAGTCTGTCAAAGTGAGGATTTCTGTTGATCCGGAGACGACAATGGATTGCAAGCTCAATGAGATAGTTTTCCAATACAGAGCTATTCAACTGGGGGCTTAGGTTTCCTTTGGATCCAGAGATAGTCAGATATTTGCATCTGATAAAGCTCTGCCCAAGCCAACTGAGCCCCAATGCTTGGTTCACACTCATGGCCTGTATTATGGCCTCCAGGCTCTCCAGAATTCCTCTTCCGATGGAGAAATTCGCTGTTGTGGCCACCTTTTGTAGGAACCACATCATCCCCTTCTACCATTTTAACATGGGAGACAATTATAAAGTGGTGGATGACCTGCTTGAATCGGAGAAGAATTGGAAAACCCAATTCTTCTTCATTAGTGGTTCTTGGGAGAATGGGAGGAAAATTAAAGCTGGTGCCAACCCAAGCATGCTTACCAGCAGATGGAAAAGCATAGGTTTGTTTTTCATCATATTTTTTCTTTCCTTAAAAAACTTGTTTATTTAAACACTCTTCTTCTTCTTTTGGTAGTGCTGGCGAAGGATTTTAATGACTATTTAGAGGAGGGGCAGACTACTTGTGCCAAGCTAAATGCTTGGGCTACTGAGAAGTGGGGAAATCGCTTCCACAACTGTTTCACCGAAGGAAACTTGGTAAGATCCCATCTCTGGAATACGACCGGCTGGAGAGACTTGTCTTGGGAGGAGTTAACCACTCCACCCCCTCCGGAGGAAATTCTCAAGAAGAGAGATGTATAGGATGGAAAGCTAGCCTTGCCGGGTAGAGCTAAAGCCCCAAGCAAGATGAAGGCCAAAAAAGGCAAGGCTAAGCAGGATGCAGCTGAGGTCAACCCAGGTGATGTTGAGGAAAGTTTCCCAGCCAACCAGGAGGTGCAGGACCAAGGAAGGATTGATGCTGCTCTGCTTCAAGTAGTGGAGAATGAAAGCACCAAGGAAGCAGTTGAACCTTCAAGACCCCCTAAGGCTCCCAAGAATGACATAAAATGGGGAGCAGAAGGTGGAGATAGGGCGGCCAAGAAGAAGAAAACCTCCAAGGGAGATGAAGTTTCTCTCCGGTCCCCGGAGTCCCTTCCTCGGGTTGACCCAACAGACCCAACTCAAACATAAGAACTCCCAAGTGACTTCCACACTGGAGAAGGCGCCGGAGGGGACATCAACATTAATGAAGTAGACATCAGTGGGCTTCAAAGGATTGGTCTTTGTTTTGAAGACCTTGAGAAGGATGACTTCGCTGGCCCTTACCTCCCCTCAAACTCTTCGAACATCATCACTTTCAACGGTAAATCTTTTTCTGTTTCAGGTGAGAGAGACATTGTCACCCACTCTTTGTTGAGCAATATTCAACCGGTGCTCAACTTGGAGAAGCAAGTGCGAAACCAGTCAGCCATCATCAACACACTCAACTCTGACAAAGAGAAATTGTCTAACGACCTCCTTACTGCCAACCAGAATGCTGAGGCATTAAAGAGAGAAAATGAGGAGTTGAAGAAAGGGAAAGAGGATTTGGCCACCAAGCTGGCCACTTCGGAGGAAGTTGTCAAATAACTCTAATCGAAGTAATCTGACTTGGAGAAGAATCTTTCTACTTCAAATGAGGAGGTGAAGGCCAAAGACAACGTTATCCAGACCCTGACTAATGACAAGACTTCGCTCGAGGATGCTGTATCCAAGGCTAAGCAAGAAAAAGCTGACTTGGTAAAGGAGCAAGAGAAGAAAATCCAAGCTAGGATTGATGCATACACCAACAAGGTGATAGACTCCCAGGAGGAAAGGTTTGCCGAAGTCAATTCAAATATGGTCTTTCTCTTTCATGAGAAATTTCCAAAAAAGACACTGGGAGATCTATGTCGGTTTGTGGAGTATGAAGACCTCCCTCATCATACCATGGATGATGGTGACAAGCACGGCTACTCCAGTGGTTGGGATGATACCACTGATGAAGATGAAAGGACTAGAGAGAGTCTAGATGAGGAGATTGAAGATCCTAAGAAGAGACCAAGTGAGGTTGGGCCATCCAAGAAAACTCAACTTTAAAGTTTTAACCATATTTTTCTTTAATTTTTGTGACTAAAGTCCTTGGATGGCCAAGGCAATTTTGTAACCTTGTCCGGCCCTTGCCCGGACAAACCTTATCTTTGAAACTCTAAAGTCCTTGGATGGCCAATGTATTTTACATATTTAATATCATTCTCCGGTATCTGCCGGGCAATTTCATGTTACATAACTCTTATATTGTTTTATAGTTTTCTAATTTTGATGGTTCGAATTTAAATGACCTTTTAATATTTTAAAGTGAGAGTGTTTAAATTCTCCGATGACAAGTGTTTAAATGGTCATCACTCCACCAAATTAATTCGATCTAATAGTCAAACCACTTCAATTTTTTCAAGAAGGCATCGAACTTTATTAAAAAACCTAGACACCTAATTAAAACCTCCCCGCGCCACCAGGGTAGGAAAGAGTATGCCCCCAAATATTTACATGGAATTTAAACAAGTAAATATTTACATAGTCTTTATTCTAAATACAACCGAATGTGTTTAATGTTCCAGGGGTGATTCAAGATTCTTCCATCTTTATCTTTGAGCATGTATGTCCCAGGCTTAATCTTTTCAGTGACGACATAGGGTCCTTCCCATGTCGGGCTAGTTTCCCGAACTGCTTCTCCTTGGTATGAAGGAAGACTTTTCCCAGCACCTTATCACCTGATTGTAAATCCCTCCTTTTGACTCTGGAAGCAAATCTGCTTCTCATCAAACCTTGATAGGGTGTGGCTCTAAGATGAGCCTTGACTCTTCTTCCTTCCATCAAGTCAAGCTGGCTTCTGATTGCCTCTTCATTAGCTTGTTCGGAAAAATGGTGGACTTGAAATGAAGGGAATGTAGCTTCTATGAGAGCTATTGCACCCATACAATATACCAAGGCAAATGGGGATTCTTATGTTGCAGCCCCGAGAGTGGTCCGGTAAGCCCATAGGACTTCTTGTAGATAACTTGGCCACTTTTCAGCAGCCTATTCTAGATTATTTTTAAGACCGGACATAATGGTTCTGTTAGCTACTTCAACTTGACCATTTTCTTGTGGGTGAAAAGGAGAAGAGAAACAATGTTGAATTCCTCTAGAGGCACATAAATTCTCCACATCCTTGTTATCGAACTGTGGCCCATTGTCTGTGGTTATCTTTTGTGGAACCCCAAATCTACAGCAAATATTAGATAAGATGAATTTTATCACAACTTTCGAAGTAGTTCCTGCCAATGGGGCTGTTTCAATCCACTTTGAGAAGTAATCAATAACAACTATTATAGTCCTGCATCCTCCGGATGCCATGGGTAGAGGTCCCACCAAATCTAGCCCCTAACGAGCAAAAGGTATTGGCTCAGAAATTGACTCTAATGGGACAAGTGGGGTATGAATTTCATTACTGTATCTTTGGCATGGATCACACTTCTTCACCAACTCATTGGCATCTTGCATTATGGAGGGCCAGTAGTATCCGACTAACAAAACTCTTCTAGTTAGAGCCCTGAACCCACAGTGTGCTGATCCCTCGCTATCATGCAATTCGGAGAGCACCATTTGGGACTCTTCAAACCCCAAACATCGTAAAAGAGGAATACTAAAGGATTTTTTGTAAAGAACATCTCTTAAGATGACAAAACCACGAGCCTTATACTTTACTTTCCTTGCCAATGCTTTTTCCGGAGGCAAAATGCCATATGAGAGGTACGGAAGAGAGGAAATCTCCATTCTTGAGGTTGATTTACTTGTATATTCAAACTTTCTTCCTCCTTGTCCGGATTGATTTGAATAGATGGGCACTCTTGCACATGAATCCAAGGATAGGACTCAGAATAGGGTATGGTTTCCAAGGAGTCTACTAGCGTATTTTCTGTTCGGGGTATGTGCTCATAGGTAATGTTTCTAAAACTAAGTGCCACTTCTTTGAGAACAAGTAAGTATTTTACCAACTGCTCTTTTTTTGCCTCGGATTGACCTTGGGCATGATGGATAAGAAGCTGAGAATCGCTCATTAACCTGACCCTTTTGGCTCCACAAATGAGAGCTAATTTCAAGCCACCTATAGCAGCTTCATATTAAGACTCATGATTGGAAGCCCTGAAAGAAAAACATATAGCATGGTACATTTTGTCACCGTATGGAGAGGTTAAACATATCCTAGCACCATAACCCATAGTACTCGATCCTCCATCAGTCCGGAGAACCCATACTTTCTTAGTTTTCTCAACCGTTGCTTGTTTGGTGTCTTTGTCTGAGTGAAATTCAACTAGGAAATCAGAAACAGTCTGAGCCTTGACTGCTGTTCGAGGGGAAAAATCAATGTCATATCTCTCAGCTCTACCGACCACTTGGTCATTCTTCTTGAAACATCTGCCTTTTGAAGAACGTTTTTCAAGGGAAATGACGTCCAGACAATGATCGAATGAGACTGAAAGTAGGGCCTCATTTTCCTAGCAGCAATTACTAAGGCCAGTGCTAGTTTTTCAAGTTTCAAATATCTTCTCTCTACATCAACCAAGATTTTACTAATATAGTACACCGGACGAGGATAATTATCCACCTCCCTAACTAGCACTGCACTTAGGGCGCAATCAGAGACTGCCAAGTATATGTAAAGTGTCTTTCCATCAACAAGTTTAAAAAAAGTTTTAGGGGAGGATAAATGCTTCTTAATTTCATCGAGATCCTGGTCACACTGGGGAGACCAATTAAACTCTTTTGAACCTTTTAAAGTTTGAAAAAATGGGGCACACCTATCTGAAGACCTTGAGATAAAAAGGTTAAGAGCAACTAACCTCCCAGTCAACCTTTGTACTTCATTAATATTCCGAGGAGGCTCCATCTGCAATAAAGCATTAAGCTGGTCTGGATCTGGTTGTATGCCCTTCTCACTTATCACATACCCTAAGAATTTTACGGACTGCATCCCAAAAACACACTTTTCTGGATTCAATTTTAAATTTACCTTCACCAAGTTGTCAAAGGTTTCTTGAAGATCTGCCAAGTGTAGCTCTTCGTCCACACTCTTTACCATCATGTCATCAATGTAGAGTTCCATGCTTCTTCCAATCTGATTAGCGAAAGCCTTGTTTACTAATCTCTGATAAGTAGCCCCAACATCCTTTAACCCAAATGGCATCACCTTGTAGCAATGGAGGCCCCTATCAGTAACAAATGTAGTATGTTATTGATCCTTCAGATCTACTTGAATTTGATTATACCCGGAGAAGGCATCGATAAAGGACAGTAGCTTGTTCCCAGATGTAGATTCCACCAACTGATCAATTCGAGGGACATAATATAAGTCTTTTGGGCAAGCCCTATTGAGATCTGTAAAATCAATGCACATACGCCACTTTCCATTTTTCTTCTTTACTAGCACCGGATTGGCTGTCCATAAAGGATATTGAGATTCATTTATGTGTCCTATTTTTGTAAGTCGGTCAACCTCTTGAACTATGACATCAGCCTTTTCCTTGGAAAAAGCTCTCCTCTTTTGTAAAACTGGTGCTATATCCCTCCGGATGGATAATTGGTGTGATATAATGTTTGCTGGTACTCCGATTACATCAGCATTGCACCAAGCGAAAACATGCTAATGGTTTTTCAAAAAGGCTAACACTTTACTCTTTAACTCCTATGTTATCTTGGATCCGATCTTGACACTTATTCCTTCATCCAAAGAGTGAGTTTCAACTTGTTCAATAGGTATTAAAACACCTGGGGTCTCTCTGGGGTCATCAATTTCACCCTCTCCCCCAGAGGGCCTCTTAAATTTCTAATTGTCACTGATCCGAACTGCCCCCAAAGTTCGAGGGGCAAGTGCTGTTGCATAACACTCCCTTGCTACCTTCTGAACGCTTCGGACAACTCCCACTTGTCCCTGCATAGCATATTTTAGACATTGGTGGACTGTTGAAGCCAAAACATGCATCATGGAGAGCCAAGACCTCCCCAAAATGGAATTGTAACACGTAGGACAATCCACCACAACAAAAAGTATTCTGACCAAACAGAACTTCCTCTTCGAATTCCCCAATTACATGAGTTGAGCTTCCAGTGAAACCCACTATTGACCTGTTCGAACACTGAATCACTGTTGGATTCTTCATCTGTTTATAAGAAGTTAAAAAGAGGATATTGGCTGAACTTCCGGTGTCCACCAAAATTCGTCTTATGTTATTCCCCCAATGGAGGCTCCTATTACAACAACATCTTCATGAGGACCAGCTATGTCCCTCAAGTCATCTTCATCGAAAACAATAAAGGGAAATGAAATTTGCAATTGATAGAAAGTCATGCCTCCTTCCAGCTGGGTAGCTAAAGTATGAACATGCCTCTTTCTCGAGGAAGCAGTTGGGGCAGTCATAGTGTCTCCCCCAATGTAAGTGACTCAAAAAAGCTAATGAGTCCAGAGACCGACTTGCAGTTCTCTGTGATAACGCCCACCTTGTTTTGAGTTGGATCATGATCCAAATACTCCGGCTCTACATCAAACCTTTCAATTATCACCATATCCCTATTCGGAGCCGATATCGCTGCATTGTTCGGGCCAGTCCTAGGAGCATTATCAGGCCTATTTCCACTTCATCTTTTAACATATGCCCCCAACTTCCCTCTCTCAATCAAATTATTTACTTCTTGTTTCAATGCGATGCAATCTTGAGTGGTATGGCCAGTATCACGATGATACTGACAAAAACTGTTATTTCGACTTTCCCTGGGTGATTGTAATGCAACCGGCTTTCTGAAATGTACTATATCTTTCGTTTTATCATAAATGGTAGCTACATTTTTTTAGTTCAGCAAACCACTCCGGTTGAACCCATAGTCCTTGCTTATTTCTAGATTCCTGGCTTAGAGCTGGTGCAACTATGTGGGATTGAGCCTTGGCCCTGTTTTGACCCGGTCTGGCTTCCTTGGCCTTATACCCGGACTGATTCTGGTTTTGATTCGGTGCAGCTGTAGCAGATCTCACCTGCCAGTGCACCCTGGTTTTCTTTGTTTCATCCACATTAATCTGTTTTCCGACCTGATTCAGTAAACCTCCCCATGTCATGGCCTTTTTCCTAGTTACTGAATCAACCAAATTGTCAGGGTTCAAACTCTGCCTCAGAAAAGCTATTGCAACTTGTTCAAAGCAATCAGCTAATCCATTTTTGGTGTTGACAAAGCGACTTATATACTCCTTCAAAGATTCATTTGGTTCTTGGGCACAATGGATAATAGTGTCTCCACTGCCCTTCACTTCTTTACTTCCAACGAACTATCTCCGGAAGGCCACCCAAAAAGTGTCGAAATTTCTGATGCAGCCTTGTGGCAAACTATTGTACCACTTCAGAGCACTCCGCAAAAAAGACTGTGAGAATGCTCGACAGAGTAGCTTATCATCATCATCATCAAAGTTCATCATAAATTTTTTGAATTGCTCAAGATGGTTATCTGGATCTTTACTACCATCATATTTCGCCATCTTTGTAATGTCAAACCTCTTAGGAAGGTTTCCGGACAGTATCTTGGAGGACAATGGGGATTGTCTCCAATTCCGGTCACGACTGAATACAGTATCTTTGTTGGGAGTTGCAAAGATACCTGGCTCATCATTAAAGGTAAAAGGATCCATTAGTAATCGGTCTACGTGCCTCCGGCCATGGCTTTGACTATGAGACGATCCTTTACCCAGATGCATCTTCAACCTTCCACGCCTGTCCCTTTTTCTTGAGTATTTTTTAACCAAATTATGTTTCTTCTTAGAACGGCCTTCATCAATGCTGGACGATAGGGATTCTTCGACTCCGTCTTCATTTGAGGAGCTGTTGGAAGATTCTGGTCTGAATCTGAGCTCTCCACCAGTTTAGACGGGTGAGACTTCTTTGAACTAGCATGAGTCTTTTTAGTACTCACATGGGTTTTTGATGGCTCATGCTCTCTTAGATTGTCAGTATGGTGAACTGCTGACACGTTTGACTTTTCTTTCACACCCAATTCTACCCTTTTAGTAGCCCTCAAGGCTTCTATCTCAATTTTTAGTCTATCTCGCTCATCGATAGTATATTCATCATTTTCTCCCACCACTTCTGCCAAAGCTGGTGGCACTTCTTGCTCATCGGGATTTATCCGAACTAGTTTTTCTTAATGGTTTTGAATGCTTGATTCAGGCACCTTCTCCTCCCACTGTGGTCGCCAATTTAGTGTGGATTATTTTGGTCTAAGTGTAGTTTGGTCAGATATTTTGTGATGTTTCAAGGGTATTTAATGTTTAAGTGGTTTGTAGTGAGAGATTTAAGCTGCCTGGTAGTATTAAATGTTTATTACCCTCATTAATGAAAGTGGTTGGGTATTTATACCCTTAATTATGGGCCTCATGGGTTTTCGGGTCAAACTTATGAAACCGGGTCGAATTCAAAGACCCATTAGTTTATTAAGCAGGTTGGTACTTAGCTTAGTCATAAAATGATTAGTTTTAATACTTTAGTCATGTTCGGATGGTTCAATGGGTGATTTTTTCCGAATTACCCCTGTCTGGTTTCTACGGTGAGTGGTGAGAAAAACCGGACTCATCAATATGGACCCCAAAATTCAACACATCCTAGAAAAACCCAAACAGATTGTTGATCATGCTACTGCACTTAATCTGCTAGGTTCACCATCAATTGATCTTACACCTTATGGAAATCCTCACAGTCTTCCTACTTATCTTATTTTACATATAGAAGATCATTCGGAAGAGATATTAGATATTCTTCAACCATTCTCAAGATCTTGAGAAAGCAACAAAAACCTTGAGGACAAAAATTATGTCTGCTCGAGGTTATGGTAAAGACATGATTCGGTACAAAAAGGATCTTACAAGAGAGAATCAGATGAAGGAAATTTTTGATCGATAAATACTTAATCCATTTAGAAGTTTCCAAGATGATAGGTCAAAGTTCATAACCAAAGCAATCAATCTGAAACGTCATTTAAGAGTTGTCCATGAACAAGAAACAACCGATTTAAAGACTTCTGATCAGGCTGAGCTAACGGAGCTCAAGGAAAAACATGCGATGGAAATATCTAATGAGCAAAAGAAGTACTCCTCTTTCCACATTTCTCTTAATAAAAGTGAGGAGGAAAATAATAAGTTAACTTCCAAATTATCATCACTTAAGATGACATTCGAGGAGCGGAAAAAGCTTGCTGTAGAAGTCGCCAAAACTAAATGTGGGTTAGACGCCCTTGATGCTATCAAGAATGCCGAAGAGCAAAAAAAAATTACTTTGTTCGCGAATTTCGTGCAACATTTCCAACAGTACATATGTGAGGCTTTTGAAAACTAGTTCCCTTAGAAAATATTCCCAATGAAGCTTTTAAACCTATACAAACTAACTCCTCTGAAGAGATCGACTTAGAAGATGATGAGGACGTCTCTGATCAAGAACGAAATTATTCTGTAGAATGCTCAGACCATTCTCCTACTGAAGATTAAGAAGATTAAAAAGATATATTTTGCATTTGTTGTTTTTATTTTTTTTGTTTTCAAGCCACTAGTTGTTGTTAATGACCCATGTTTTGTGAATGCTCAACCACTTATCATTTGAACCCATATTTTGTAAGACCAAGAAATGCGCTTTAATGAACAAATGCCTTCTTTAACTCTCAACTATTTGCTAGTTTTTTATTCTACTGTGAATAATTTTTTACTTTATAATCAAATCATTAACTCTTAAAATCCCAATATTACTTAAAAACAACAACACTTTAAGTTTAATTATCTTTTTTATTAGTGCCTTATAAATAAATTTGTAGTACCTCGAATAAAAATAGCGCTTGTATAGAACGTTAGCACTTCGAATATAAATAGAATATTTAAAGAACTTTAGAACTTTAAATAAAAATGACGCGTTTAAAGAACGTTAGCACCTCAAATAAAAATAATTTGTTTAAAGAACGTTATCACTTCGAATAAAAATGGTGCATTTAAAGAACGTTAGCACCTCGAATATGGTTATTTTTTCGAACAATGCTTTTGATAACCGTACAACACTTTGAATAAACATAGTTACTCTTGGTCAACCGCTTCAAATATGATTAGTCTTCGATTAGTTACCAATATAATTTAAATACTTGTATTCAAAATAACCATTGGCCAAAAAATAATTTTATTAATATCCTTGAATGTACACGTGACACCTCGTTAAAACCTTCATGGGCCAACAAGATAGGAAAGAATATGCCACTTATCCAAAAATTATCAAAATAAAAAATCACTGCCAATATAGTTTCGAGTGTTCTATATTTCAATGATGTGGAGGTAATCTGTCATGTTCATCATGTAGACGATATGTGCCCGGGTTTATTTATTCCACTAGATCTGTTCTTTTTTCTTCTTCATTTAGATCTTTGGAATAATGAAGTATCCTATAAGAAGGTAAATTGGATTATGCAGGGCTTACAACATACATACCATATACCACGGAAAAATGAGTTTCTTGAGTAGCCTCTCTAGGATTCGTACGATAACCCCACAACACCTCTTGCAAATAGTTAGACCATTTCCTTGAAGCACATGTTAAATTTTTATTTAAACCTGCAAGAATAAATTTATTATTTGACCATTTTCTTGGGGATGAAAAAGTGTAGAAAAACATTGTATAATACCCCTCAAAGTGCAACAAAAATTCATTTCTTTGTTGGTAAATTGAGGCCCATTATCTGTGGTAGTTTTCCAAGGAATCCAAAGCGATAACAAATATTATTCACAATGAATTTGATAACATCCTTGGCTTTCGTACGAGATAATGGCTCAGCCTCAACCTTTTTCGAAAAACATTTAATCACCACAATAATCATTTGACGCCCTCCAGAAGCCATAGAAAATGTGATGTAGCCCATAAAGTCTAAACAAAACCCATTTTAATTTTATTTTATTTTCATCACATATCTTATGTTATTTAAATCAAATCTAATTAAATTAAGATTTTATTTTATTTTATTTTAAAATATTTATTGTATTTCCTTGTATTCTAATTTATGGTTTTGACTAGCCGTTATATAAAGCCTCATATACCTTAACTTTTAAATACGTTTTTAGAATAATATATTTTTTATCTCTGAAAATTTCAGTATTTGTTACCCTTGGATTCAGGTTTCATCATGTTACCTTTGAATTATGGTTTAGTCTATCGTAGTTTTTCTTCTATTTCTACTACATCATCAGTTTGGTATCAGAGCCTTAGTTCCTGCTACGAGGGCAAACATGTTTCGAAATCTTAATTTCATCTGATTCAATGTCTAAATGAGAGAACAACATCTATGGTCATGAAGACTCGAATATCGTTTGATACGAGGAGACACACCAGGCGTTTCCATAACGATCTTATTGACCGGTTACTGGAGGAGTTAAGATATTTTATGTTATTTAAATCAAATCTAATTGTATTAAGATTTGATTTTATTTTATTTGAAAACATTTATTTTATTTCCTTGTATTTAATTTAGCGTTTTGAGGAGCTCTTATATAAAGCCTTATATACTTTAAGTTTTAAATAAGTTTTTGGAATAATATATTTTATATCTCTGAAATTTTTAGTCTTTGTTATCCTTAGATTAGGGTTTCATCATGTTACCCTTAGATTAGGGTTTTATATCTATTTCCGTCGTGTTATCAGTTTGGTATCAGAGCCTTAGTTCCCGCTATAGGGAAGCATGTTTCTAAAGCTTAACTGTTCTGATTCAAGGTTTAAAGAAGAGAGCAACACACATGATCATGAAGATCGGGAGATCATTTGAGTATGAGGGGACATACCAGCCGTTTCAGTAAAGATCTTATTGACTGGTTACTGGAGGAGTTTAAATTGGCTACAAATCATCGGATCAAGGAGAAACTTGCTTATTGAGATGTTATCTCAAGCTATAAAAAGGTTTTCGAAACCAAAATGTTTTCAATTGGACATGGTTTTTTTAGGCTATAAAAAGGCTTTCGAAACCAATTGTTTTTATCAATTGGATGGCTTCAATGTGACTTTGAATAAGGAACACTCGAGAAGAATCTATCTTATTCCGATAAGGTCAACAATTATAATTTTCAATGTAACAATTGAAAAAAAAATGTTGTTCATGGTGATGGTGATGTGAATTCGATGACAAATTCTTGTCAACTAGAGAAGGATGATGTAGCCCAGAAAGTCCAAACAAAAACCTTTTTTATTTTATTTTATTTTTATTTAAAATATATTACGTTATTTAAATCAATTCTAATTGTATTAAGATTTAATTTAATTTAATTTTAATACATTTATTTTATTTCCTTGTATTTAATTTAGGGTTTTGAGCATCTCTTATATAAAGCCTCGTATACCTTAAGTTTTATATAAGTTTTTGGAATAATATATTTTTTTATCTCTGAAAATTTCAGTCTTTGTTACACTTAGATTAGAGTTTCATCATGTCACCTTTGAATCGAGGTTTCATCTACCATTGCTTCTTCCTCTATTTTCGCTGTGTCATCAGTTTATCAATTGGTATCATTGACCCGAAATTCCTACTACGCATATACATGAATCATCTTCTGGATACCTCTTGATTTGAGGAGTAGAATAGAGAACGACATCTTCCAGTCTACCTGCATAATTGGAGGAAGAATTTACAAGTTTCTAATCGATTCAAATAGCTATGAGAATCTGATTTCAGAGGAGGTTGTTCAGAAACTGGCGTCGAAGACTAAAGCTCTTGCATACCCATACATACTGTCAAGACTAATAGAGTATACTGAGGTAACAGTTTCTAAACATTGTCAAATTGTATTTTCTGTTGGTAATTAAAAGATACAACATGGTGTGACGTAGTTCCCATAGACTTGGTTATCTAGTTTTAGGACATCCAATGCATTTTAAGAGGAATTCTACTTATGATGGTAGAATGAATCGATAGAGTTTTGTGAAAGTTGATTGTAAGTTTATATTGGTGCAATCTAGAGCAATGTCTCGAAAACCACCACCAGTAAAGAAGGTTCATGCTCATACTGCATCAGCTACCGATCTTAGTTTTGATAGTCAAAATGTATCTGAGCCTGTGTTTGACAAGCCAATCTATAAAAAACAATTTGAAGATGTATCTGGGACGGTATTTGACAAACCAGTCTACGATGAGTATGATGATGACTGGGATGATGTAGATCTAATTAATATTGAGGAGAAACTTGTATATTTAGATATTGTCTCAGGCTTAAGTACACCAGACTACATTGCTTCACAAGTTCTATTGAAGAAAGACTGCAAAGTAGTAGTGTTTCTTGTGGAGATGCATCTTCCAGGTATCTTATGTTATCCTAAAATCAAACCTTTGATTCGGTTTTCTGTGGATACATGTTGTCGTGTTGGAAAAATGTAAGATGGTATTTTTGTGTTTGAGATTGTAAATAGATTGATGGAAGAAAAGAATAGTATTTTAATGGATAAAAGATTAGGTTCCATAATAGAACCCGGAGAAGTTTTGGGTGATGGTTGGGGAGATAAAAGAATGAATAAAAATTTAAAAGTAGAAGATTATAGTGTTTTGAATCTGCTGGCAGAAATATACTCTGAAGAACTTGAGAAGCCATATACTATTCAACAAAGAGGAATCGTTCCGTTCTGCAAGGGTCTTGATGTGATACGACAAACACAATCTGGAACTGGAAATACAACAACTTTTTACATGCGTAAGGGTGCTGTTGTGCTTAGTAAATGGGTTGATAAAACTGGCATAAAACAAGTGGGTGGAATATATCTTGTTACTACTGATCACAGTAATGCTGAGACAAAGTTAGGAAACAACTTCTTGACAAGAGTGACAACATTCATATTATCACCTCTCACACACTTATGTCGATACCAGTTGAAATCGGAGGTGAAAATGTCAATGTTTCAGCGTTGTCAATTCGAGGTCAAATTCTTCACAACTGGGCCCAACAATTGTCAAAAGCGTGACTATGTCACTAAATTAGGACTTCAAATTCTACTATTTAGGGTTCAACATTCTTATTTTACCGTTTTTTATATTTTATTTTATTTTATTTTAAAATCAATATTTTAATTAGTGAATCAAATGTGATTGCATTCAGATCATATTTAATTTTTATTTTAATATCTTTATTGTATTTTTTTATAATATTTTTTTAGGGTTTTGGATGTCTCATATATAAAGCATCTTGTTATCATAGCGATTTTAATATCCCTGGACCAGTGCTTCAGCTTAAGAGAATTAGAGAAATCCTAACTTCTAATAATGTTATTAATATACTCAATAGCAGAGCCATGATTAGTATATCTATTATTAAACTTCTTATTATTCATGGCTTTCCAGATAATCCATAGAATGATGTTAGGAAGGATTGTCCTAATATGAACAGACTTAGACACAGACTAAAACTAAGTATGAATAACATGGGGAATGGTCATATGATTAACAAGACTAATACCCAATAGGAGAGCATAATGATTCCATAAATTCCAAGCAAATGAGTAGTTAAAAAACAGGTGATTATGAGTTTATTCATTAGAACAAAACTGACATTTTGAGACTTTATAAAAATGCTTTCTTTTGAGAATAGTATCCAAAGAATTGTAAGTATGGAGAATTTTACATGTTATAAAAGAGAATTTCACTTGAGTGACAGAGTTCCACAATTTGGCATATAAGTTAGATTTGTTTCTGACCTGATTCCAAGTGAGATTGTTGTTGAATTTGTAGTCTTTCGAGAGTTTCCACTGGATTTTGTCTTCTTCATTATTTATAGTTCCTTTAGTAGTGAGATCAATGATAGGCTGCTTCAGGAAGATCTTTAATTTGCTTATGTTCCACTGATTACCTTTCCAATAATCTTTGACTGGTTGATACTTATAACCTGCGTTATTGCAACTGTCATTAAACTTGATTAAAGGAGGAGAGTCGTACCAGTTTTCAAGCCAGAATTCAACGTTCCCATTTCCCATATGCCAGTGAATGAATGGTTCAGCAAGGATCCTGATTTTGGAGAGCCTTTTCTAAACATTGAAGCCAGCTTTAGTGTAAGAAATTTGAAGAGGATGAAGTACCTTACATCA
This sequence comes from Limnanthes douglasii subsp. nivea, assembly GCA_036936605.1. Lineage (NCBI taxonomy): Eukaryota > Viridiplantae > Streptophyta > Magnoliopsida > Brassicales > Limnanthaceae > Limnanthes > Limnanthes douglasii. The sequence continues at coordinate 186,110,886 of JAUPFV010000003.1, forward strand.
AATATTAGTTATGAGGTTAGCCCACAAAGACTTATTCCTTCTGAAATAGTACCAAATCTTACAGTCATAAGTCTTCTGAAGGTCTTGAATTCTTTTAGTGTTTAATCCTCCTTCGTTGAAAGGCTTACAAATGTTGTTCCACGAAGTCCATTGAATTCTCTTGTCATTTGTAGTAGAATTCCAGAGAAATTTGTTGACAATTTTATCCAATTGATCACAAACAGTTTTAGGAATAGAACAAACATGAATCCAGTAATTAAGAATGAGCATAAGCACATAGTTTCTTAAAGTAGTTTTGCCACCAAAAGACAACTTCTTGTCTTCCAAATGATTTTCAGAGAAATTTTATTAATTAGAGTTATAGTTTTAGGACTATTATTGTTTTTAATGTAATTTCAAGGTAGTCAGTGGGAAGAGAACTAGGATTGAATCCAGAAATCTTAGCAATGTCTTCAATCTTGGCGGCATTAGTCTTATCAGGAAGAATAATTTTAGTTTTCTCACAATTGATCATCCTGACCTGAAATGTTTTGGTACACTTGTAAGAATTCTCCAAGAATAACAATAGATGATTCCAAACTGTTAGTAAAGAGAATAATATCATCAGCAAACAATAATCTTGGGATAGAAAGACTGCTTCTAGAATTAAATTTCATAGAATTGTTATAATTATAGAGCTTATTGAGCCCTTTGATCAAGACTTCTTTTGAAATAATGAACAAGCTTGGAGATAGGGGATCTCCCTGTCTCAAGTCTATGTTAGTGTGAAAATAATCATAAACTTTTTCATTGATCGGCAGAGAGACATTAACAGCAGTAATGAGGTTACTGATTAAACTAATAAAATTATTGGAAAAACCAAATTTAGAAAGATTTTTAAGAATTAAACTATGGGCTAATTTGTCAAAAGCTTTTGACATGTCCACCTATAGCATAAGGTTAGAATTCTTTTTATTTATGTTCAGGTCATAGATTAATACCTTGGAAATTAGTATATTGTCATGGATAGCAGAATTAGCAACATAAGCACCCTTAACCTTGGAAACAACTTTTGGAAGAAGAAGGGACATTCTGTTATTAACAATTTTTAACATGATACGATTCAGCATACTACATAAGCTGATAGGCCTACAGTTCTTCCAACCAGTTGGGTTGGAAGACTTATGAATTAAGAAAATACACGTAGCTAAGATTTCATTAGAAATTTTATTACCTTTAATAAAGTCATCCATAGCAGCAACCAGATTATCTTTTATGATCTCCCAACAACTTTTAAAGAAGGTCCCATTAAAGCCATCCATCCATCCCACATGCACTAGCAGTGTTGATTGTGGATATAATGGAATGGATTTCCTGCTCAGTAGGAACTTTTAAAATCATAAGATTGTCAGTAGAATTAATGATCTTAGGGATACAATCGAAAATAGAATCATTAAGTAGCTTATCTTCAGTCTCTTTGCTAGAGTAAAGATAAGCAAAAAGAATCTCTTTGAAGTATTTAGCAGCTGATTGCCCAATCTCGTCCCTATCAGTTAACCAAATGTTGTCCTCTTTGATGTTGTTTATTAAGTTTATTCTCCTTTTTTCTTCACATAATTATAGAACACCTTTGTGTTTTTTATCTTCTTCAGAAATCCAGTTGTTGTAGCATTTTTGCAGCCAATAAGTCTCCTCCATTTTCAGGGCAAGCAAAAGAATTGCATTAGCTTTAGCGAGATTGACTTTGGTCTCCATGTTGTTAGTGTTTTGGTGAATAGTTTCATTGATCTTAACCTGCATCTCAGCATCAATAACTTTATAGAAAACTTTATCAAAATGATATTTATTCCACTTCCTTAAGCCCTTCTTAAGCCTTTGCGTTTTGTTCCAGAATTTATATAAAGGGTAGCCTTTAGTATGACTGTTCTAGTTATCCTTCACAAAAGGAATAAACTCACTGTCTAAAGTCCACATATCCAAGAATTTGAAACTTTTGTGGTAAGTATTTTTAATGTCACTAACAGTGATGCATAGAGGGCTGTGATCAGAGCATGTTCTATCCATATGCATCACGTTAGTGTTTTCAAAATGGCCAGACCAGATAGAGTTAGTTAAGGCTCTATCTAGTCTTTTCCATTTGGAATTCTTATTCCAAAAGTATTTAGAACTTTGATACCCTGCATCCATAAGACCAGTGTCATTCAGCTTGTCTTTGAATTCCTCACATATCTCATGGGAGAAGGTTGTATAACTTATCTGGTCATCCTAGGATTGAATTTAATTAAAGTCTCCCATCAAGATCCAAGATTTGTAGTTGTCTGCAACAATCGATCTAAACAATTCCATAAGTACCTCATGTTTTGTAATTGACATTTAGCGTAAACAATAGTCAATCTTAAATTAAAGTTAGAGATAATGTGAGTGACATCAAAATAAATACACTGAATATGATTAGCAACCAATTTAATAGAGTAATCGTTATGCCACATAGCCCAAATTTTGTTAGAGCAGTTATAAGTAAAGTTATCAAGACCAATTACTGAAGAAATCTGCTGAATGTTACTCTTGTTAGACATGGGCTCCTGAATAGCAGCAAAACTGTTGTGATCTTTAATAATGATGGGCCGTCAATCTTGTGATAGTAGGCTTATTAGTGATCCCTCTCAGGTTCATGGTAAAAGGAATCTGATCATCTAGAAACAAATTTGGTTTGATTTTCTGTCCCAGTGAATCTCAGGGACTTAGTAACAACACTTCTTGTTTTCTTTCTTTTCCTTGCTTCTTTTAATTTCTTGTTCAAAACCTCTTGAAATCTAAAATTTTCTTCAATAATTTTATCAGTTTCCTTGTAGGTAAGCGTAGTCTGGATACTACCGATATGATCTTTATCAATTAGTGAAGCATCAGACCCTTTATTCTCCATTTCCAGATTATAACCTTTGTCGAATGACTGAATCGCTTCTAAGATCTCATTATCTTTTGGTGTTTTGATTTCATTCTCATCTTCTTGATTTTGACCATGAGTTTGGGTGTTGCATTAAGTGACATGGTTGATAATTTGTTGAGTAGGCTTAATGATAGCAGATGTCATTATCTGACTCTGTTCTTCTATATTTTTAGAGTATCCTTCTTCATTCTGAATTAATCTGTTCGTATTATCCTTTTCAGCCCTGTTATTATCCTTGGTAGCGGTTTTCCTGCAAGTTGAAGATTCATGTCACATGTGGAAGCATTTGTTACAATAGATGGGAAGGTCTTTGTACAAAATCTTGATCCAGCATCCATGGTTCTCCCCGAATCCAATCCACATATTGTAATTGATTTTCTGAGAAATATCTACTTCAATTAGAGCAAGATAGTGGTTGTGAAAAGCTATGTTTGTTTCCAGTTAACTATTTTCAGTGGTTCTCTTAACGATTTTGATATTGAATATATGATATTTTCATCAAACATATATTTATGAAATTTTTCGAATTTAATCCACACTAGACATAATGGATTTTCAAACTTGATATTGAAGTCAGGAGACCATTTCAATAATCTTATGGCTTGATTGTTAATGAACCAAACGCTTCTTGACCAAACCTTACAAAGATCTTCAGTTGAATTGAATTTAAGGAGAAGATGTATGAAGTCTCATTTACTGATATTACATTCCATTGTCAATTTCTTTTTCTTTATGAAGTTATCAACCAGCTTTTTTTTGGAAAGCCTTGACTGAATTTCGCTATAAGAGTGAACCTTCTTTTCTCCATTAAAGCCTCTTTAGTTTTCTCTGAGAATTGCAGAGAAAAATGGTTTGATATTTTATTAGTTTCCATTGGAAATTGTTCGTGCTTTTGAGTTTATTTTTATGTTATTTCAGCGTAAGAATCCCTTCTACCATAACTATATTGAAGATTTCTAATTCTACTTTCCGATCCATTGCTGTAAACTTGATTAAGTGCTAGGTATTCCTCCATATTATGGATATAATCAACACCGATAGAAACAATTCTTTGGCTAAGAACTAACAGAGACATGCGCAAGGAAGAATAAAGAATGGGGAGGAAAGAGCAGGGGGAGGAGAAGGAAGACCGATCGAAAGAGATGATTCAGTTGATCATCAGAGGCGGATCTTTCTTGGAGAAATTTTGATTTTGGATTTCCTTTTTAAATTTTAATGCTCAAAATCCACTTTCTCTAGTTTCTCTTGCAGCCACGTTAAATTTTCAAAAGGTTTATTTCAAAACTAATCCTTAAAAGTGGAAGTTTTTTTGATCGGGTCCCACATTACTCTTATTTCATCATGTTACCCTTGAATTATGGTTTCATTTATCGATATTTTTCTTCTATTTATGTCGCGTCATCACAATAGCCCTACTAAATCTATCTGATAATCTATAAAAAAGAATGGATTCAGAAGTAAGCAGTACTGTTGGTTTATGAATAGAATTGGAAATGACCCTACTAAATGTATCCCCAATCTATAAAAGGGAATGAATTCAGATATAGAAGTAAGAAGTACTATTGGTTTATGAATAGAATTGGCAAATCGTTGGCAAGTATCACATCTCCGTACTAATACTTTAGCACCATTCATAATCGAAAGCCACTAATAGCCTGCGAACAAAACCCTCGGTGTCAAAGAATTAAACCCACAGTGAGTTGAACCTTCACCATCATGAAACCCAGATAAAATCTCTTGAGATTCTTGTTTGCCTAAACATCGCAATAGTGCTCTACTTGAAGACTTTTATATATAATACTCTATATAATACAACATAACTATGAGATTTGTACCGTAACCTTTGAGCAAGCTTCACACCTTGATGTGATGTACCTTTAAGTAAAAAAATTGAGGATATCAGACCTCCAATCACCTCGAATCACGTATGGGTTAACAAATACTTCATCAACATATTTACATTGTTCTGATTGTGTCACAATCGGAGGGATTTCCTGTAATAATATCCACGGATACTCCTCTTTGTAAGTGATTATTACTAATGAATCAACAATTTTATTATATCCTCGCTTAATATGCCCAACAATCACTTTATCAAACAAATGAGTTAAATTTCGAAGCTTGCGTAGATACAAAATTAACTGATATTTCTTAGCCTCTGATATGTTTGTCATATGATTTGCCTCGGATGTGCCTGCCAATTTGTTGAGCTAGAATTGTATTCTAGAAAGAAAATAAGAATGTAAAGAGAGACTGTAGAAATATAAAGATATTTCAAGTTACGAATGTAATTCAGCCAGTAAAATGGTCTCCTTTATTCATCGTCTTATGCTCTATTTATAGGCGTGTTGGACTTCATCAACTGAATTAGTTAAAAAATATGGTAAATTCCACTACAGTACTCTCTTTTTTTAATCTGAAACTGCTTTTATTAATAAGGAAGTAATACAAGTAGAGTTTGGTACACTTGGTGAAACTAAGTATTACAATTGAGACTTAAATTGATGTAATACAAGTTCAGCAGCAAAAATTTGCTTAGTTTGTGTTAGGCTTCAGTACTCCTACTCCTTTGTGCGTCATTGCATCTTTAAACCTTGATTACTTGATCTAGTCTGCTTCTTTCCATCTTGGTATCCACCTGCCTCCTTATCTTGATTCTCCTTGTCTTGTTAACCTGCAGAAGAAACAAATATGTTGGTCAGGTTGACAACCTGGCATAAAGTTGTTAGCATGTTAATATAAGTGTCTGAAATAGCCCAAGTTCAAACTTTCTTGTAATAGAATAGCATTGAGAGGGCTATGAGTGTTAATTTCATTGAAAGAACAGTCTTGATTTTGTTCCAAAGCATACTTAGCAATCCAATCAGTAGCACAATTTTCTTCTCTAAAAATATGCTTAAGAATCATGTTTGAGTTTATCAGTTTTCTGAAGCATGTTAAAACTTTGTATAAAAACCACGGGTACTTATTATATGCTATCATGTTAAATAATTCTAATGAGTCAATCTAATGGTAAATTCCACTACAGTACTTATATTTCCATAGAAAACAAATTTCTTCTCATAATTTTACAATTTATCTTAAATAACCTTAATATTATTATTTTAAGTCCCTAATAATGCATATCCTTATCAACTGTAATTCTCTCTAATGGTTCGGCGTAACCCTCTTCCATCAGACTCCACAAACCCTTAGTACATAAGAGGTTTTCCATCAGTTCAGTTCAAATGGTTATAGTAACCACCAAACTATGGAATATTAGTAAATATTTTTTCGTAATTCATATTTTCTATTTTGGATCACATTGTTATGCTTTGATACCAAATGTAAACTTCAGACTTACAATTTCACTAGAATAATATTCTTTATACATATCTTCAATGTCTTTTATAGAGAATACATAAAAACTGATTCAACGTATCCAACTAACTTAACATAATGATGTCCAAACATATTTTGCTCCTAAGCGGATAATGAGCTTAATCAAACGAAATTAACTCAAATATGAAATTTCTATGGATTATGTATCTATTTTGTTAATAAACCTATATACCTCTAGTGAATGAGTTGTTTTTATTTTTAATATTTGAAAAATACAAATATTGTATCTATGAATTTTGCAAAAACACAATATCTATGGAAAACCAATCAGGTTCTATATTAACACAAATACTAATACACATCAAATTCAATATAAATTTCAAATATACTCTTTTGTTATATTGAACGCGGTTTTGAACAATATTTAGTCATTTGACTATCCACTTGTGTGACAGATAATTTTTCGATTTAAAATATTTAATTTTAGTCCACTTGACTATCCATTTTCTTCATCGACTAAAAACCGTCCGATTTTAGTATTTATTATACAAATGGATAGTATCTATTATACAAATGATTATTTAGGGGACTAAATTTATAAAAAAATGAATAGTATCTATTATACAAACAACAAACTCAAAGTAGTAATTATATCCAAAATAGAGAGAGGCAACGAACTAAATCTAAACTGTTTTTTTTGCTGTTCAAAGCCTAATTAACGCCAGTAGCTTGATCATTTATTCAGTATCTTGTCTTGTGCTGAAGTTATGAACCATCAGCTTCATATTGTGTCTTGTCTTGTGCTTTAAGTATTGAACCAGTAGCTTCATAGTTCCTTAAAAAGCCATTCGACACCTACGACTATCTTTCGGTTTCCATGCGGTAAAATACAATATACCATGTTTTGTTCTTGAAAATCATATCAATCTCTGGTTCATAACTTGTGTCTGCTTTGGATTTCTTTAATTATGCTTCATCAAAATTGTTGGTCACACATATGCTTTGTGCTTATCAACAATGATCACATTCTTACTCATCATTGTACCTTTAGTGAACTCTTCGTACTAAAAAAAGAAGTCCTTTATTGATCATCATACTCACCAAAGTACACCTAGCCCTCTTCAATAAAATAGTGCACAATTCCACCCTTGGAGATTAACTCTTGAAACTTATATGACTTAAACCCTCCTAACTCATCAACCTATAAGCCAATAAAGTACAAAATGAACTCTCTAAACAAGTCGTTTCTAGTCTAAAATCTTATACTCCATTTCTTTCTTATTTTTTACTAGGATTAAGAATGTATAAAATATACCTAGTAGTTATTTATTTATTTATTTATCGATCATATGACAATAGATACATTCTTCCAGAAGTAAGTAAGATATTAATTTTGTCATTATCAAGAATATGAGAACATGGTTGCTCTCCAACTAGCTTTAGCTTTAGTTACTCGTTTTCTGTTTGAAATGTCAAACATTGGATTTGATGTTATAAAGTGGAGACAAACAGCAAAACACTTGATTTTGGGACAACCACCTATATAGTATATTTAAACTAAAATGGATTAAAATGTATTCTCTAGATCCAGGACATGTCTATATCTTTTTTCCTTTTTTCAAATTTGATTTTTCAGAAAGATCCGACTCCAAATGCGGTAACAAGTCATACAACCTGATTCATGAAAAGTCAAGCATTCTCGCACGTAGAAGGAGGGAACCCGCAGCCGCTATTCAGAGTGCAATGAGTGCGCACAGGGTAAACCCTCAGTCTGACGCGATAGCCTGCAAACAACGCCAGAAGGTAAACCACACAAACACAAGGTGACAAGCTCAGCCGAGAAAGCGTATGTAGAAGCCTCGAACTCATGACCTTTTAGTCATAAGAATGCCATACTCAACCAACTCGGCTAACCCATTGGGGAAGAAAAAAAAAATTCTATAAAAGGTAAGGTTGGAGAATACAATACCAACAATATGCTCAAAAGTTATGTATAGTTATATTATTCGGTTTTAATTTTTTAACTATACATTTCAGCGTAAGATCTGTTTTTCGCACGTCTTAATATAAGTCACAGCTTTTGTCGAAAATGGATAATAAAAAAATAAATCTATCGAAAATAATAGATAGTCGATGAACTATTTGTTACGAAAATGAATTGATAAAGGCAAATGAATCATCAATCGATTTTAATCATAAAATTATGTCACAAAAATGGATAAACAATAGACTAATAATTTTGTATAATAAATTCGGCCTAATAATAGAAATCAACATCAAATCAGACAATTTTATTTAAATTGATTAATTTATTTTAATATTCGTATTCATAAAAGAAATCGAATCTATAGACATCATTGTTAAATTTAGATTTTTATTTATTAGTATGTGGTTATTATCGTGAAATCAAACATATACAATGCGATATTTGTATTTTGTCGAGAAGAAGCTTCTTCAATTAAGCATCCCACATGACAATGTTTTCTTTATTCCTGTATCAAACTAACACGAAATATCAACAAAATCTCCACACACAAAAACGAGAGGTGTAGGACTTTGTCCCGCACCTAATAGTATAAGTGCCCCCACAATTGCCTATCATGTGACCGACCACTAAACAACTCTTATTGTCCCCACTATATTCTTTAATTAATCTACATTATAAAATTATAAACTCATTTTAGTCACACAACACAATACAACCTTATAAAAGCAAAGCCACCAAAAACAAATATCAATAAAGCAAGGTTTCTTATCACCCAAGAAAAAAAACCCTAATAACCACTTACTACATTAGTCGGAAAAAGAAAAATGGAGAAACAAACTCTAGACCTCGAGATAACTGAGCTCAGGCTAGGTATCCCCGGCCTTACCGGTAAGGTCAATGAAAAGAAAAGGATGTTTTCTGAAGGAGATGACGAACTGAAAAATAATCCGGTGAAAAGTCAAGTTATTGGGTGGCCACCGGTGTGTTCTTACCGGAGAAAAAACAGCTTTAACAATAGCAACCCAAAAATGTATGTGAAAGTTGGCATGGACGGAGCTCCATTTCTAAGGAAGATTGATTTAGGGATACACAAAGGTTATAGTGATCTTGTCACTGCCTTAGAGATACTCATTGCTTCTTTTGAAATAGGTATTGATCCATATCAACCAAACATTACTATATTCAAACGTATGTTCGTCGTAATAACCATACCTATGTTATATTTTGAGCAATTGTAATTGATATTCGTCGCGTGTTTATGATATTATAGGTGTTGCTTTGAAGGATGGAGAGTATGTTCCAATATACGAAGACAAAGATGGTGATTGGATGCTAGTCGGAGACGTCCCTTGGGAGTAAGTTGATAGTTTTGCGTGTACTTAAGATTTTTTCTATGTTTATAACATTATAGTTGCTCGACTCGAAAATATATAGCGAAAGCTCAAAAATACTCAGAAGTAAAGAGAAGTTACTTTACATGGGCAGAAAAGTACGATCATGATCGCTAAGCCTCGTGTATACTTTATATGTATGTGTGACATAAAACAAAATCTAAACACTATATATGTGATGATTTGCAGGATGTTTATCGAATCATGCAAGAGATTGAGAATAATGAAGAAATCAGAAGCCAAGGGTTTTGGTGGCTTAGTTGGAGTGTTAGAATAGAAGCTATATACTTATAGGTATATGTTGTGTGCTCTTGTGAAATCAGATCCAATAGTACTGGAGAAATTATTTCAAATGCCACATTTATACAAACTTTGCTATTATTGTTGTTTTTCATCAAGCAGACACTCATATGATGTTTATAGTTGTAAGACTTATTTTATAAGACTTGTTTCATAACTTTATCTCATCTAGTGGTTCCAAATGTGTGTAAATTTAGTAAAACTGTAGGTATAAAACTCGGATTTACAAGTTATTTATGGTAGCAGATGGTAACAGAGCAATGGCTCTACACAATTGATGATAAATTGCAACAAAGTGGTGTGATTTTATATAAAGTTTGTATTTGTCGATCTGTTTGCGGAACCAAGAATCCAAACAAGGAAGGAAGTCTAAATACATGAGGAACATGTTTTAAATATTTTTTTTCATTCGCATCGTAATTTAACTAACTTTTTTATAATTTGTTTGAAAATATTAAATTCTTTTAGTCATAATATTTTAAAGATTAAGAACGTTAAGAACATTTACTGAAACTAAATAATAATAAAACAAGTTTTTTCTACATTTGATTTATCGGGCATACATCGAAATAATTCAAAGTTTATATATGAGTTAGTAACAATTATAGTATTTATCATAGAAATGTGTAAATTAAAAAGCTTCATACTAGTTGAAATATATTCTTACTTATTTACCGTTGATCCTTCTCATGCCTATTCGATGTGGAAATTTGGTCGCACCTAGCAAATTCTACCACTTTTACCTCCCCTTAATTGATTTACATATGCTAACTCTAATTAAGTTGCGTCATGATTCATATCTAAATCATAAAGCTTTACATAGTTATATATACTCACTATTATTATAGCATCTTAGATGTTCATTAACGTCACTTCAATCAAGTCACACCCTATTTCTTGATGCACTCCAATAAAGTTACTTCGCTTGATAAGCACGACTGATGGTTCATCATCTTCGACAACCAAAAATTTCATCCACATCACGTTTTGTTTGGGTATGAAGCTCTGATACCAACTGTTAGTCCAAAATAGTAGTATATCAACCACCCACAATATCAAATTCAAGACAACCAACGAAATAAACAATAAACCGAATTCAACAATAGTGATTTACCAATTTATTAACCAAATAAAACCACAAACCTAATCACTAAAAAATGATCAACGATAAAATAAATCAACAACCAAAAAATTTATATGGAAAAACCTCTTCTTGTGAAAAGCAAAAACCACGAGACTTATGAATAGTTGACCAAAAATACTTCAATTATTATGATAAGTTGAGGGTACAAGTATATCAAATTCAATCTAATAAATATCTACAACCCACCAACAATTTTAAACATAATAAAGTAACAAAAATGAAAAACAAAAATAAAGAATATTACAAAAACTACTCCACTATTCAAACACTGATTTCTCCCAAACCGTAGCACCAAATCAAAATCCAATCGGTCCAATTGAAGCCTTAGATGTCAAGAACATCGTGTCCAAAATTTAACCAAAGCCGGCACCGTTTGACCTTTGATAAAAAAAATTAACCGTGACTTACTTTAAAAATCAGAAAATAAAATTTTCCCTATACTAATCTACCTTGAGGTAGCCTCATAGTGGATCCACTCTGCACATCTTCTTGATATAAACACGAAACATTGTTTCCACTTTTTTTTAAAGAGTAAAGAAATGAACTCTTTTTTATTATTAATTATAGTAAAAATTTATATAACTTTGAACAATTGAAAATTTATATAACTTTGAACAATTGTTATTAATTGAATGAATTACTTTGTCTTTATTTTGTAGAAACTTGTTGTTTTTATTTTGCATATGTCCTCTCGCATGCAAAGAAAAAGACAATAGAAAAGTATTAAACATGCATGTTTTAGCAACACAAATTTCCAATCTAAACCAATGCATTCAAACTAAACAAACAACTATAACAATAATGATTATTTTTTAAGAAACTATAAGCATTATAAGCGTCAAGTATTAGCATAAATTTCTAACCTGAACCACTAGAACACTTAAAAACTTATGTCATTTTTGAAGATGATGTAGGCCTCGTGGTTCTTGTGTGAGTTGAACGTAGAGTATAGCTCTGGCACGTGCCGGCTAAACCTACAAAATTATTGGTATGTAGTTTGCCAACGAGTAACGGGTACGACGAGAAATTTCTCTCGCAGGTGCACTTGTGGATTGCGTGAAGACTGACGAGGCACCATCTCATTGCCTGTGTCGCTGTTCAATCGACTATGAGAGCGTTTTCGAGGAGAGATCCTACAAACATACACAAGATATTGATCATAATTTTGATCAAACAATCTAAAAATACTTAAATAGTTTCTAACAAACTAAAAAAACACATTTAATTGCCACAATGGTGAAGTTAAAATACATTATAACACATATAAAATAAAAGAAAGGAAAAAATATAAACACAAGCCAATCCATGCATGAATTTTGAAAATTCACGCACGAATTTGTGCACGATTTTGCATAATCCAGGCATGTGCATCAAGTAATTCCATGTAGAACTGTGTGCCTTGGAATACCGGATGCACGCACTATCTTGTAGCCCCCAGAAATGTTTTAGTGCTACAAAATCCATTACATGTTCTTCCCATCCCACAAGATTCCAGTCCGAGCGACTAAGACTCGTCAAACTACTCATCTCCTGCTACTAATTTCAAATAACGCGGTCACATACTTTTGCATGTTTCTTGCACCACATGTTTCCCCCCTTGTTGTAATATAGATGAAAGAAATGAATCTAAAAACAAAACTATCACAGGTCCATCTCTGGATATCCGAGGTGGAGGGTCAAACCAAAGAGCAAGACATTAGTGTGAAGGAACAGGTAATCAACGCACAAAAATAGGTTGACCGTGAGACTTCTTGGGCCAAGTATGCTAACAAAGATCTTTGGAAAAGGAGAAAACCTGGCAAAAATCAATGGTTAAGTATGAAAAAAACATCAAAATCTAACAGGTCGAGAAAAGGCGGTAGATGAGAAACTTGATGAAGTTGTTCCAAAGTTGGCTGCTTCTAAAATTTAAGCACAAGAAGAATGAACCAAAACTGTTGGAGATCTCCACGTACAACTAGCAAAGAAGAACAAGACGACATATAACATTTTGTCGCAGTTACCTGAAGAACATGGACACCAAAGAAGGTAGCACAAAGGCCGCATTGGTTTTGAAATTTCATGAAAGGTTTCCCGACGTGGAACTTGGTTCTCTCTGGCTAGTAGTTCCCGAGAAGGATCACCCCCAATGAGTCGTCTGCGAGGATAGTATTGAAGGAGGAGGAAAAGAAGAGGAAGACTCAACGGTGGGGTCATTTGAGGAAGCATCCAGTTATAGCGATCACCCCCAAGGATTCGTCTGCAAGTATAGTATTAAAGGAGGAGGAAAAGAAGAGGAAGCATTGACGGCGGGGCCATCTGAGGAAGCGTCCAGTTGTAGATTCTCAGAAGATAAGTAGTAGGTTTTGGATTCCTGGGTCGGGTTTTTGTTATTCTTGTTTTGCGTTTTGCGTTTCAAGCCGTTTGGGACATGTAATTTGTGACTATGCCAATTCATTTGGACTTAAAACATATTTTTATTAATCTCTGATTGGAAGTGATCAGTTTCTAATATGAAGATAAGCTTACTAAAATACCCGACCTGTTGACCAACCGAATTTGGAAAACCCCACAGGTCTAAATTTATTTAAACATCAAATTTTGAGCAACCTAATTTGAAAAGCCCCACAGGTCCAAATTTATATAAACCTCAAATTTTGACCAACTGAAGTTGGAAGACCCCACATGAAATTTATTTAAACATCAAATGTTGACAAATCGAAGTTGGACGACCTCGTAGGTCCAAATTTGTTCAAAATCAAATATCTGCCTTGAACCCTACATAATATCATTATGGAAAACTTTATAGCTTGAGGTGCTCGATATTCCTTGGGTACCAAAGTGCTCTATTTTCTTTATTTCTTAATCGGTACGTTTTGGGCTTTACTCTCTCCATTACTAGGTACAGTCCTTCCCGATTCAGAGCCAACTTCTCGAGGATTTTATCTTTGGTGTGCAAAAATACCTTTCTTGGAACCTTATCACCAACCCCACACTCGCTAGCTGGATTCGGACCTAATACCTTATACAAAACTTTGATGCATACATGCTTCGCATCAAGGTCTGATAATGTAGTGACTTTAATTGTGCTCGACTTCTCTTTTATTCGATTAAATCAAGAGTGATGCATCAGTCCTCATCATTATTGTTCTCGGAGTAGTGTTTAACCTTGTAGGATGGGAGTATAGTTTCTGAAGGAGTCACAGTGTCAATGTTATAAACTAATGCATAAGGTGATTTTTAAGTCGCCATGCGAGAAGTAGTTTGGTATGCCCATAATACCTCTTACAAAAAAATTGGTCATTTTTTTCCTTCCCTTCAAAATTATTCTTATGGCCGTCAATGATACTTTTGTTAGTTACTTCGATTTGGTAGTTTACTTTTTGATGAAAGCCCATAATACTTGACCATAATACCTCTTGCAAGAAAATTGTTGGATTCCTTAGGACTAATAGAAAGCTCGTATTTCTCTAGTGTCGAATTGCGGGCCATTATCTATGGTTAACCTTATTGGGATACCAAACGGCAACAAATATTTGACCAAATGAATTTTATAACATATTTTTCCCTTGTCCCGAAGAAAGGCTCGGCTTTGACCCATTCAAAGAAATTATCCACCGCGACTATTATCATCTGTCTTCCATCCGGGGCCAGTGGCAGCGGTCTTTACTAACTCAATCCCTCAAAAATTGAATGGTTAGCTTCGGTAATAGACTCAAGCCCAATGGCGGATGTATGAGTAAAATTTGAAAACTATTGACATGTCTCATATCTTTTGACCAAATATCTAGCATCAACTACTATAGTGGACCAATAAAACCGTTCTAGTCATGGCCTTAAACTCATAATAAGCTAACCATTCCCCATTATGGAGTTTAGAGAAGACTATTTCTGATTCATTGTTACTGAGGCACCGCAACAAAGGTCTGTTTAAGGATTTCGCGTAAAGTATTTCACCAAGGACCATGAAATCATAGGCTTTGAAATGCACCCTTTTTGCCATCATCTTATCCGGTGGTAAAGTGTTGTTAACTAAAAATGTCCTTACATTGTACCTCCAATAATTTTCAGTAATTATCGATATCTGACAAGTCACCTCCGAGTAGAGTGTCTGCTATGAACTTTTTACTATCGACGTGATTTCATGTGTTAGGATCCATGGGTAGTCTCTGGTATATGTCATGTTTGCTAACGAGTCAATTATCGTGTTCTCTTCTATGTGGATGTGTTCGTATGCAATCCTCTCAAACGCTAAAATTAAGGCCTTCAACATTGTCAAATATTTAATCAAATATTCTTTGCGAGCATCATATTATCTTCTAGCACGATTAACCAATAGTTAGGAATCGGTTATCAACCGAACTATCATTCCCCCACAAATAAGTGAAAGTTTTAATCATGCCAACGCTACTTCATATTCGGCTTCTTGTTTGAGACTAGGAGATCAAACCATATGGCCTAGTGTATTGCTACCCATAGTGGATAAGTTTTAATCGTCCTAGTGTATAGCTTAGTGCTCGACCCCCCATCGGTTTGGATAATTCACTTAATTGGTTCATCTTCTTGTTGTGTATATCCATGTCTGATCGCTCATAGTGAAATTCAAGCAAAATGTCGGCCAAAGCCTGACCTTTAATCGTTATCCTAAGATTGAAATGGATGTCGAATTCTCCCAATTCCACAGACCATTTAGTCATTATACCCGAAATGTTAGGCTGTTGTAATATATTTTTCAATGGGAACAATGTTGGAACCACTTTTGAATGGGCCTAAAATAAGGTCACATTTTTCTAGTTGCGGTTACCACTACAAGGGCAATCTTTTATAACTTCAAATACCTCTTATTCACATGTAAGAGGCTTTTACTCGCATAGTATACTGGCCGAGGGTAGTTTTCTGCCTCACAAATGATTGATGCGCTTACTGCGTGGTATGATACTGCGACATATATAAATAACGTTTTTTCCTCACAAGAAAGGGGCACATTTATATGATGAATAGTATATTTGATGAGTGAATAAATGACTAGGATAAAGGATCTTGGATCTCGAACCTGATGTGACTAGAGCTCAAAGTGTAGAGAGAGAAAGCAGAAAGAGAATATAATATTCAATTGTCCTCCACCAAGAATAAATGGGCTCCCTTTTATAATGGGGAAGGTGGGTCCCATTTATGTCCTTGGTGGTCTTACATTATTTCACTATTAGCCCTTTACAAACTACTTTATTTACAAATAGTTTCCAAATAAATAATAAATACAATAAGGGGCATATTACCTTTCTCCTGTTTACAATTAACTCCTTTTATATTAAGATCGGAAAATTACTCCCTTATCAGTAGCCCCCTAGTCTTCAAGAGCGTCGGGAATGAAGACTCGGAAAATGAGTTGGTCCGAAACGCCTCTGTCCCCTATGCCCCGGTACCGAACGATTGAATAGCCTCGGTGTTGATTGCCCCGGGATTCCCCGATTGACCGCTCTCTCCAATGATGGCTGCGAATCGCACCGATGCTAAAATCCTTATCATGGGTCTGTTACCGACCCTGATTGACAGACTCTTCATGGGCTCAAAAGGTTGATCATGCTTTTTAGACAACAAAAACGGGTATATGAAGCCCAACTAGCGTGTCCATTAGAGCTAGTTGTTGTAGACCAACGACGCTAGCCTGAGCAAGAGCTACACGTGTCATCCGAGTATTCGAAGCGTTCCCATCTGCACATTTTTCCAAGAGGCCCTTCGACTTCCCGCTGCTTTTCGTCGTTTGGACTCCCACATACGTGAAGCGGTTAAGTGAGGGTGCCTATAAATACCTCATAAGCAAGAATCACTCTCAGAGGAATTCTAGAGAGAGAAAGTGCTGTCCGGACCATTCTAGAGAGAGAGAGCAAGTTTTATGAAAGATAGGAACCCGAAGCTAAACCAAAAACGAAGAAGAAGAAAGAGCCTACGTTTGGATTTTTCGATTGGGCTAGTACTGGTGACCGTGCTGAAGAGTATCGAGCCGCGGGACTAATTTGAAGTTCTCACACAAAGCCCTTTACGCCTGTGCCGCTTCCCCACGACCCCGTCCTTCCTGATCCGATCCCTGCCGAATCCTTTATTATACCCGAACCGTCTGGCGCTCAAACCCCCGAAGCCCATTGTTATTACCTCTAGCAGCAGCTCTTCACACTCCTCGGCTATTCAGCTCAACCGCCCGACGCCTTCGTCGGTGAATTCTTATACTGTTCCGACCCTTTTTCTTCCTCGACGTCGAGGCAAAGATAAATTTCTTTCCATGGGAGACTCAAACACCTCAACTTCGCCTACGGGAGATAATTCTCGCAAAATAGTCCAGCTTACACCCGACATACAAGGGTACCAGACCGGCGTTAATACTGCGCGTACCCATTTGGGCCTTACCCAACGAGATCAGGACCGTCAAGAACTGGAGACCGAGCGTGCTCGTCAAGAACGAAAATAGTCACAACTTGCTCGAACCAGAAGCAGTTCCGGTTTTGCAGATCCTCTTGCCCGACCGGCCGATCCTTCCGCGGCCAGCCCCCTAAACCTGATGCGGTCCCGGTAAAAAAAAGCGAAGAGCCAGAAGCGAACGATTTGGCTGTTGGGGAAAGTGTTGCCGCTGTTGGCAACACTGCTGCTCCTCCCGTAGAGCCTTTTCTCGAGGAGATTAAGTCGGTCATAACTACAACCTACCATCGCCGGTTGCCCAGGGACAACGTCATTTCCCTGTTTGAGGGAAAGTACCTTTACTTCTCTGCCGCGGAGCAGGAAGAGCTTCTGATCCGATGGGTAATCCCGGAATGCGTCACTGTTTGATTCCCCGCACCTAGGGAGACGCTCGTGCATGTTCGGTCGCGGGAGATCATCATTTTCACAGAGTTCTTCAATTGGGGGCTCAGGTTTCCTCTGGATCCTGAGATTGTTTTGTATTTCAAGACCCTCAACATCTGCCCCTCACAGCTAAAGCCCAACGCGTGGTATACGTTGATGTCATGCATAATGGCTTCACGTCTAACAGGTCGGGTTATGCCGATGACTAAATACATAGCCATGTATGGGCTCTCAAAATCTCCCAAGTCACCCTTCTTCAATTCTTCCTTGGCCAATACTTGGAAGATTGTGAATGACTTCCTCGAGGGAGAAAAAGGTTGGAAGCATCGGTTTGTCTTCCTTAGTGGCTACTGGGAAAATGGCCGCCCATATAGCAAGGAGAACCCGAGGCAATTACAGCGGACCTGGGTTCCTGATGGTATATATATATACATAATGGACCGATCCTTTGTGCAGTGTCGAAGGAGTTTATCCAGGAGCTGAAAAATGATTACTTCAAACCCGGCAAAGTGACCTTCCAAATTTTGAAGGACTATGTCAGGCAGCACTAGGGGTCGGGCGTTCCATCGCGACTTCAAGAATACGAACCTGATCACGAGTAACCTCTAGCGTTTCTCGTCTGAACCGCTCACGATTGAGCAGCTGCGCCAACCACCCAGCTTGGTGGACTTGGTCGCGAAGACGGACGCGCCTGACGCACACCTGTTTCTTCTGAAGCGCAATAAAGCTCCCAGCAAGCGCCCCAAATCGGATGAAGAGGCCAAGCAGGCAAATGTCAAGGCTGAAGGGGTCAAAGCTGTTGGACAAAAAGATGAAGTTGCCGCAGAGTATGGCGAGGCCCATCGGTCTGAGGAGCTAGCCAAGAAACGAAAGGGGAAGGCTGAGGCAGACGGTGCTCATGCCAAAAGACCGAAACGCTGAAGGAGAAGGGCGGATTTGCCGCTGCGTCTGCTTTTGTGGATAATGCAACCGTCCCGGAGCTTTTTGAGCAATATGGGGGGGTTAAGGGTGTGAATGTAGTCGACCCCGTAGTGGTGGTCCCTAAAGATGACGATGCTTGTCTCTTAAAGGCATAAAAAAATGTTGTGGCGTCATCGAGCAGTACTAAGCTGCATGTGCTTTCCGTGTCTCGGATTTTTCATACCTTTCCTTTGCGGATAACAGACGGGTTGTCCTTGTCTTTGTATAACATGATCGTGCCGTTGGCGATGAAAGAGCGGCGGGCAGGGGAGCTAAGCCAGAAGCTGATGGACGCGGAGGGGAAAGTTGCTGCGCTTGAAGAGGAACTGAATAAAGGAAAGACAGCACAGAAGCTCTTGGAAGAGATGCTGAAGACGGCCGAAAAAACCTTGGCGCAAGTCAGAAAATACCGGGACGACCATGCTGGACAGTTGGGTAAAGAAATTGTCGACCTGAAGAATGTTAATGCCCTTTTTGCTGATAAGTGCAGAAGTGGATAGACAAGGAGACACCAAGGCAAGGCCGCTTATGTGCTGACCTTTCATCACCGTTTCCCCGATCTTCCCCTTGGGTCAATGTGGCTAGATGTTCCCGAGGTCGATTGCCCTGCCGGTATGGTCTACGAGGACGAAGAGTCGGACGACACCGAAACCGAGTCGGATGATGAGGACGTTTGACTCCCTCTGTTGCATGTATTTAAATTTTTAACCTATGGGTATGTGGAACCCTTTTAAACCGTTTTTGTAACCCACGCTTCGGCAAATCTATATCCACAATCGCGACGTTATTTCTACTATGTTTTTGCAAATTCTTATCCGGTCGGTAATAAAATGTAGACTGGTTTAAAACCACAAAAATCATTTAAGGTTCTGTGGATCAATGTCTAATTGAAAAATTCTCGTAGGGTCGGAAATAAAATGTACATCGGTTAAACACCGGAAAACCCTTTTAAGGTTCTGTCGATTAATGTAAAATTGAAAATTTTCCCATAGGGTCGGGAATAAAAATGTGGATCAGTTTAAACACGGAAAAACCTATTAAGGTTCTGTTGATCAATGTAAAATTGAAAATTTTCCCTCAGGGTCGGGAATAAAAATCTGGATTAGTTTAAACACTGAAAAATCTATTAAGGTTCTATTGATCAATGTAAAATTGAAAATTTTCCCATATGGTCGGGAATAAAAATGTGGATCAGTTTAAACAATGAAAACCCTATTAAGGTTCTGTTGATCAATGTAAAATTGAAAATTTTCCCATAGGGAAATGTAGATCAGTTTAAACACTGAAAAACCTTTTACGGTTCTGTTGATCAATGTAAAATTGAAAATTTTCCCATAGGGTCGGAAATAAAATATAGATCGGTTAAACACCGAAAACCCCTTTTAAGGTTCTGTCGATCAATGTAAAATTGAAAATTTTCCCATAGGGTCGGGAATAAAAATGTGGATCAGTTTAAACACTGAAAAACCTATTACGGTTCCGTTGATCAATTATGATCGCCAAACGTTATGCACGAGCTCGTCACCTAAAGTACTCATTTTTAATACTTCTGAGAATTAAGGGCAAAATTTTGGATTAAAAAGGTCGGTTGCTATGGATGCCTCATTAAAACCTTCTCGCGCCACCGAGGTAGGAAAGAGTACATCCCCGACCAAAGGTTCTTACAGAGACAATGATTATAAAGAAGTTATAGATATCAACAAAATTACTCGAAATATAGCTTCAAATGTTCAATTTTCCACGGGAGCCTCAACAAACGCCAGTGCTTGTCTTGCAATCGATATGTTCCACTCTTAATTATTTCCATTACTTTGTACGGTCCTTCCCAGGTCAGGGCGAGCTTGTCGAGGATTTTGTCTTTGGTATGCAGAAAAACTCTTCTCAAAACCCGATCTCCGAGTTTGAACTCTCGTCGACGTACTTTTGACGCATATCGACTCGTCATTAAAGTCTGATTATGTAAAGAATTTAGTTGAGCCCAATGCCTTTTTTATTCTATTCTGTCTAGAGCTAGTCGTCTGTCATCTTCATTTTTATTTTCATCATAGTTACCGACCCTAAAAGATGAGAAGATTGACTCTGCTGGGGTGACCGCGTCCATTTCATATACCAAGGCATAAGGCGATTCTTTAGTCGATGTTCGAGGTGTAGTTCGGTAAGCCCACAATACTTCCTGCAAGTAATTCGGCCATTTGCCAGCTTTTCCTTCTAGATTCTTTTTAAGCCCGTCCAAGATGGTTCGGTTCGTAGCTTCAACTTGCCCGTTCGCTTGGGGGTGGAAAGGGGCAGAAAATCATTGCCTAATCCTATGGGTCGTACATAAAGATTTCATCTCGCTGGTGTCAATATGGGGTCCGTTATCCATTGTGAGCTTCTGAGGTACCCCGAATCTACAGCAGATGTTCGACCAAATAAATTTGATGATATCTTTAGTTCTTGTTCCCGATAATGGCTCGGCTTCTACCCATTTGGAAAAGTAATCCACAGCCACCACAATCGTTTGTCTTCCACCTGATGTCATCGGTAACGGCCCTACGAGATCGATTCCCCATCGGTCAAAAGGTAAGCCTTCAGATATTGAATCTAAAGGGGCCGCAGGCATATGTATCGCATTCGCGAATCTTTGACAGGTGTCGCAGGTTTTTACTATCTGCTGAGCATCAGCCGTTACCATTAGCCAATAAAAACCGGCGAGAAAAATTCTTATTATCAGCGCTTTGTAACCGCAATAAGCCGCGCCTTCTCCGTCACGTAACTCGGATACAATTATTTGTGACTCATTTACCCCCAAACATCTTAGTAAAGGCCTGCTAAACGACTTTTTGTATAGTATGTCCCCCAACAAAACATAGCCCCGGGCTTTGTTCCGTATCTTCCGAGTCGAGATACTATCGTCTGGTAATAATCCTTCGGCCAGGAAAGCTATAATATCCCTCCTCCAGTCTGAAATAGTTACAGAAGATACCTGACAAGTCATTTCTGGTCGATTATCCAGCTCTGTCCTCTTTATAATCGACGGGTTTTCTTGTTCGGTTATCCTGGGGTAACTGCTTGAGCAAGATGCCGACGCTAGGGAGTCGGCGATCACATTTTCGGTTCTAGGGACATGCTCATATGTTATTTTTGCAAATGACGCGGCTAATACTCGCAATGCTGCTAAGTATTGGACTAGGTTCTCTTTCCTAGCTTCCGACGCTCTTGAGTCTTGATTAATCAAAAGTTGAGAATTGCTAACAAGTCGTACGTGCGTAGCCCCGCACACCTGCGCTAGTCTCAAACCGGTCAGGGCAGCTTCATATTCAGCTTTGTTTTTAGAAGTGGGAAAACCAAATCGGATTGCCTGATGCATACTTATGCCCGTAGGGGTGACTATCTGTATGCCCGCGCCGCACCCATTGACGTTTGACCAACCATCGGTTCGGATGACCCACTCAACTGGCTCGTCTTTTTCGGGCGGCGCTTCTTGGTTTGGTCGGTCGGAATGGAATTCGACTATAAAATCAGCCATAGCCTGGCCTTTGATAGTTGTTCTCGGCTCAAAATTGATATCGAAATTACCTAACTCGACCGACCATTCAGACATTCTTCCTGACATGTCCGATCGCTGAAGTACGTACTTGAGTGGAAACGAGGTACGGACGACAATGAGGTGGCCCTAAAAATATGGTCGCATTTTTTGTGTTGCGGTTACCAAAGCCAAGGCCATTTTTTCCAACTTTAAATACCGTGTCTCCGCATCCAATAGGCTTTTGCTCACGGAGTATACCGATTTGGGAACCGTTCCCGACTCACTGATCAGAGCCACACTCACTGCAAAATCTGAAACCGCTATGTAAAGAAAAAGAGTCTCCCCTGCCAGGGGCTTTGTTAGAAGGTTCGGGGATGATAAATAAGTTTTGATCCCCAAAAAGGCGGTGTCGCAAGCCGGCGTCCAAATAAATTTCTTAGCGTTTCTTAAGACCTGAAAAAATAGAGCGCACTTGTCAGATGAACGAGAAATAAATCGATTCAAGGCCGCTTGGCCCCCGATTAATATCTGGACCTCCTTAATATTCTTAGGTGGTGTCATGTCGGTAAGAGCTCGCAATTGGATCGGGTCTGCCTCGATTCCTTTTTTGCTAATACAGAATCCTAGGAACTTGCCCGGCCTTACCCCGAAGGAGCACTTCTCCGGGTTTAACTTGAGATCTATACCCCTTAGATTGTCAAAGTTTTCCCTCAAATCAGCGAGATGGTCCTCGTCTGTGCCGCTCTTCACTAGCATGTCATCGATGTAAACTTCCATGTTTCTCCAAATCTGGGAGTCCAAAGTCTTGTTAACCAATCATTGGTAAGTTGCTCCTGCGTTTTTCAACCCGAACGGCATAACCTTATAACAGTATAAGCATTGGCCCGTGATAAATGTTGTGCTTTCCTGATCCGCTGGGTGCAACTTGATTTGATTGTAGCCTGCATATGCATCCATAAAAGAAAGCAATCTGTTTCCCGAAGTGGAATCCACCAACTGATCAATTCTCGCCATCGGGAAGGGATCCTTTGGGCATGCTTGATTAAGGTCGGTAAAGTCCACACACATCCTCCACTTCCCGTTCTTCTTCTTGTCCAGGACGGGATAGGATGTCCAGAGTGGGTAACTTGATTCTTTTATGTGCCCGACGCTGAGCATTCTCTCAACCTCTCTCAGAATGATTTCTGCCTTTCGCGAGGATAAGGCCCGTCGCTTTTGTGAGATGGGTCTGACATTCTTATTGATAGTTAGCTTGTAAATTACATAGTTCTCTAGGACTCCAGACACGTCCTTCGAGCACCATGCGAACAAATTCAAATTTTCCTGTAGCAACAATACCAACTGTTTCTTGAAGCCCGGTGATAATTTGATTCCTATCTGTAAAATTCTTCCTTCGGTAAATTGGTATTTTTCACATTCTTCGTCGGTGGTTAAAAAACTGGGAGCTTTGCTGGGATCGTCGACGGGTAGCGACCCCAAGGGAAGTCCCACTAATTGCTAGTCCCGCGCTTGCTCCATCTCCTGATCTCTTTTTGGCGCTAAAACCGGTCGGTAGCATTCTCTTGCCACTTTTTGGCTGCTTTGCACTACCCCCACATTATTCCCGACCACATATTTCAAGCATTAATGAACAGTGGACGTTACCGTGTGCATCCGGGACAGCCACGACCTGCCAAAGATCGCATTATGGGAGGTCGGTGCGTCTACCACGACGAATAAAATGGTGACCTCCTTCTTGAATGGCCCGCGGCCCAGCTGAACGATGTCTTCAAATTCTCCAACCAAATCCGCTTCCGAACCTGTGAAACCTACAATAGTTCGGTCCAAACGTGTAATTACTGGGGGTGCCCTGAACTTAGCGAATGTAGATGCAAAGATTATGTTGGCTGAGCTTCCGGTGTCTACGAGGATGTGTTAGACCTCTTCCCCTGCAATGGCTGCCCCAATAACGACGGCATCTTCATGAGGACCGGCTACGTCTCGCATGTCGTCGTCCTCGAAAAACAAAATCGGTGAAGAGATACCTTTTGAATGGAGATAGGGCCGAGCTTCTAACTGAGTAGCCAAGGTTTACGATATGTCACTTTCGGGAGGAGTGCGTGATTCCTGCCATGGAATTACCCCCAAAATAGTTAATGATTCAAAAAATTGATAAAGGTTTCTTACGTCCCCGTTATTTTCCGCAACTTCTTCTTCGATGACCCCGATAAGGTTACGATTTACATCTGGAGCGAGATATTCGACGGAGACATCAAAAGGGTTAGTCACTTCGGAAATCGCCATGGTCGTCTCGGGTTTCTGTATCGTCAAAATTTCTTTCGAAGTTGCGCCCTGATGCGCTTTCTTTTTCACATACTTGAGTAGGTTTTCGTGCTCTACCAGCATCTGTATCTCCTTTTTGAGAGCGATTGAATATTTAGTATCGTGTCCCACGTCTTCATGGTATCGACAGTATCAGTTATTCATGTGCAGCCGAGGTGTTGGTATGGGGAAAGGCCTCTGATACATCCCGCTCTTCTTAGTCTTTTCGTAGATTTAATACACGCACTCTGTCAAATCAGCGAAGCAAGTAGGTCGGATCCACTTGTTAGACATGGGCTGCGAAACCACTTGGTTCGTCTGCTTTGCTTTTTGACCATGGGACGCCATAGGCTTGTTCGGTAAGGACTGGGTCGGTGGTATTGTGTTGACTGGCTGGACTTGCTGAGCATAGTGAGATTGAGCACCCTGTTTTATAACGACCGACGCTTGCGCGCTCTGCTGAATTTGCGCAGGCAATTCAGACGCCTCGGTTTCTTCTATCAATATCTGCTTTTCTACCTGAGCTAGAAGGGCGGAAAAAGTAAAAGCTTGTTCTTTTAGTGACCGCTTGCTTCATCGGTCCTGGAAGCAACCTTAAGTGATATACTGTTAGAGCCACGTTCTCTTCACAATGATCCAAGTCGGTTTTAGCATCGATAAAATGCCTGGTGTAATCCCGAAAACTTTTGTTTCCCACAAAGTGTTGACGGAACATCATCCAGAACATCCCAAAGTTTTTAATACAACCTTATGGTAGTCGGTTGTACCACTTAGACGCCCGATCCTTGAAAGTCATCGAGAACGCCCGACATAATAACTTATCGTCATTATCAAAACTCAACATAAAGTTCTTAAAGACTTCTAAATGGTTATCTGGATCCCTCTTACCGTCATACTTCTCCAATTTGGAAAGATCAAACCTCTTCGGGAGATGTCCCGACAATATTTCGTCGGACAGTGGTGAAGCTCTCCAATTAATTCTGAATCCGAACGATCCGCCTCCAAGCCCCTCAATCTGAATCCCATATAAACCTCTATCTCTCGGGTTGATAAACTGGCTACTGACCCGGTACCCCTGGGTCTGGCTATTTGATGGTTGCCACTGGACCTGGGTTAGTACTACCTGATCCTCTCGGATGCCCGTCAGCATCTCTTCTTTCTCGAATGGCACTGGCGTTCTCTTCTCAGTGCTACCCTTTTTTAACTTAAGAGAGTCAGAACGGGGCACCCTATTCCATCGGGAATTTCTCTTCTGGGCGCGTTTGTTTAACCTTGCCTTGCGTCGGTACTCTCTTCCCGACGAGTCATCCGAAGTATACTCAGCAGAGATTCCCCGGTTATCCTTTTGGTATTGCTCTGCTCTCCCATCGTGCCTGTCTTCTAGGCGAGACTCCCGATAATATCGTGCGGGTCGGGCATCGATACGATGGTCAATAGTCGGATAGCCTTCTCTGCGGTTGTCTATGACCGGTTCTTTTCCTTTGCCTTCCCGAACTCTTTTATCATCTAGTGCCCGCTCTTTTTCAGTGTTTAACTTCGCGATATCTTCCAGGAGCTGTCTCCTGGTCATGATAAGAGTCGATCGCTTGTCTCAACCTTGCGTGTAATACTCCCGACCCAGAGCTTCATCGCCCTCAGATAACGAAACGGTTCGGGCCACTTCTCTCCCGACCCTTTCCCCGATTGCTTCGTCATTCATTCTTTAAGATCAGATCGCGATTTTTAAAGAAAAAGATTCCTTTTTGGTATCACATGTTCCCATAGACGGCGCCAATTATGAGTGAATAAATGACTAGGATAAAGGTTCTTGGATCTCGAACCTGATGTGACTAGAGCTCAAAGTGTAGAGAGAGAAAGTAGAAAGAGAATATAATATTCAATTGTCCCCCACCAAGAATAAATGGGCTCCCTTTTATAGTGGGGAAGGTGAGTCACATTTATGTCCTTGGTGGTCTTACATTATTTCACTATTAGTCATTTATAAACTACTTTATTTACAAATAGTTTTCCAATAAATAATAAATACAATAAGGGACATATATCATTTCTCCTGTTTACAATTAACTCCTTTTCTATTAAGATCGGCGAATTACTCCCTTATCAATATTAACCTGCTTAGAGCTGTCAAACACCCTGTCAAAATTTGTACCTCTTTGATAGTTTGTAGCAGAGCCATCATATTTAAAGCATTTAACTATACCAGATTTTTATTTATCCATTTCTTGCTAATTATGTAACTTAAGAATTTCCCAAATCAGATTCCAAACGTGCACTTCTCCGGGTTTAGTTTCATATTTATCTTCTTCAAATTACCGAATGTATCCTCAGGATCTACAAAATGGTCATCACCCCTAACGCTTTTGACTAAAATGTCATCGATATATACTTTGATGTTACGCCTAATCTGCCCCTCAAAATATTTGTGTACCTGCATAACTTTATAACAATGCAAGCCTCTCCATGTTATGAACGAAGTGTTATTTCAATCTTTAAGGTCCAATATGATCTGGTTATACCTCGCATATGTGTCCATGAACGACTATAATTTGTTTCGTGATGTGGAGTCCACCAATTGATCAATATAAGGGATCAGGAACGGATCCTTTGGGCACGCAATGTTGAGATCCGAAACGTCCACACATATTCTCCATATGTTTTTTATTTTTTACCATGACGGGGTTAGCTGTCCATAAAGTGTACTAAGATTCACGGATGTAGCCCACTTTTGATAATCTATTCACCTCTTATATGATAGCCTCAGATTTCTCATGAGAAAATTATCGTCTTTTCTGAATAATCGGTCGTACATTTCGCTGAATTGCAAGATTGTGATAAATTACGCTCTCGCAAACTCCTGACATATCCTCAGTGCACCAAGCGAACATATATAATATTTTAAACAAAAAGGAATTCAATTTCTCCCAAACCTATGGAGACAAATTAGTTCTAGTTTTCAATATTTTTCCTCCCGGGAAAGTATGGTCGTCACAGTGTCATCAGAAACCAAGAATTCGGGGACCTCCCTTGCACCTTCTAAAACATTGGACCCAAAAGTTGGACCGACTGTCTGCTAATCCTTTTTAGGTTCAATTGCTCTATCGGGCTTCAAATCTAAAGTTTTTTGGTAGCACTCCCTGATTGTCTTTTGGTTGCTTCACACAGTCCCCATGTTATTACCCACAACATACTTCAAACATTAGTGGACCATTAAAGCCGATGCATGCAATCAAGACAACCAAGATCTGCTAAAAATTTGAGGTCGGAGCGTCTATAATAACAAAGATCACCAACACCTCTTTTCTAAAAGGCCCCCAACCTAACTCTAACACTCCTTCGAATTCTCCAACCACTTTTACGGTTGCCCCGATAAAACCTATGATTACCCTCCCGGATTGGAGAATGACCAGAGGGCTCTTGAACTTCTTATATGTCGTCATGAAAATGATATTAACATAACTACCATTGTAAATTACACTCTACGGAGTTCATCTTCGGCAATTTCAGTCATAATTACCACCGAATCCTAGTGCAGCCCACCATATCTCTCATATCATCATCTTCAAAACATAATATCATGGACGAATTTCTATAGAAGTGAGGCGAAGCCCCTACTTCCAACTGCGTGGCTAATCTTATAATGTGTCTTTTACGAGAGAAATGTGTCATCTCTATCATGGTATAACTTATGATTAAAAAAAATTGTTGTAACAAACGTTGTTAATTTCCCTTTTTCCATCAACACTTATCTTTCTTTCTTTAATGCAATCCAATCCTTCGTATCGTACTCGATGTCATTGTGATACTTACAATGCATGTGACTAAGATTTTCCCAAATGATCTGAACATAGAAATCCTTTTGGAAATGGATTTGATTCCTTACTTTAACATAATCGACGGGACACTTAGTTAACTCAACAAAGTGAGTCGGTCGGATCTATATTTTGGACATGGGTCTGACCATTGTTTGTACGCTGGTTACCTACTAACACATCCTCGTTCGAGGCGGTTGAGGGTTTGATGCTGTTGGTTAGAATTGTTGAGTCATCGGGTAAGTCTTGATCGGCTGTGTTGAGCAATTGGTGCAGGGGCATGCTTGTATACCACAACCGAAGATTTCAAATTTTGCTGCAGCTGAGCTACGGGTTCTAATGCTTGAGTCTCCTCAATCAAAATCTATTATTTGACATGAGCTAAAAGAATGCCAAATGTGAAAGGTTGTTTTTTGGTGACATTTTCCTTCATGGGTCGAGCCAACAAACCTAATTTGAATCGTATCAACGCCACAATCTCTTCAAATGAGTTAAGATTTTTTTTACCTCCATAAAACGTTTAGTATAGTCCCTCAAACTTTCTCCGACCCTTTGCCGATAATTGATGATCGTATCCTCATTAGCCCTCAAATTTTTTCTATCCACAGACTGCTGCCATTACATGACCCAAAGCATTCTGAAATTTTTAATGCAGCCCGACAGTAAATGGTTATACCACTTGGAGGCCCTATCCTTGAATGTTTGTGAAAACGTTCGGCAAATCAATTTGTCTTCATTACCAAAATTTATCAAAAATAAAGAGGAGAAAATCTCCAATTATGCATGTCCCTAAACATATCGCCTACAAGTCCTTTTGCGGGGGTCACGTACAAACCTTTCTGAAACGGGTTAGCTAATGGCGCTCTTACCCTATACTTGAGGCTATAGCTGCCCGAAGGGAACTGAACATGCGAGGCTGCCTACTCTCTTCTGTTGACGGTGATAGCTCTTTCTTTATCTACTCAATCAGGGGTTCTCTTATCCATATTTTTTATTTTCTTCTTCGAATCTTTAGATCGGTGAGACACGCGACGTCGGTCTCCATGCTTTTTTAAATTCTTATTTTCAATTTTGCAAAGTTAGTATTTATGGTGTGCGGACGAAGACTCATTTGAATCATAAATCGAATAATCAATGGAATCCAAATCATATCATCGTCTAGTTTTTTCTCTTTACTTAACGAGTAACGCTCCTGAAACCCCACATCTTCTCGACCCTGAGTCCGATTTTCCTCTTCGTCTCGACCCTGCGCCTGATTTTTCTCTTGTTCCTCATCCCAATCAGGTAATCGCTCTATTCATATTTCCGATCTGAGTCTTCTCTCAACCAGGGCTACTTGTTGTTTAACGTTTAGCTTTACAATATCGTCCAATAGTTGTTGTCGAGTCATTACCAAAGTTGATCGTTTGCTTCGTTGTCGGGCGTACTGGTCGTCGTAATGTTGCTCTTCGATTTTTTTTTCTTCAAGTCGGTATTTCTCGGAGTAGGATACGACCCCGACGCCCTCTAATCCCACAGTCGGTCCCTCTAAGGAATCTGTGTTCATCTCATTTTTCAAACTTGTGATTTGGGAATAGTGACTTTAGAGAATCTATCTTCGGGTGTCACTTGTTTCTACATACGGGACCAATGATAGCTCCAGAAATATACGGACTTGGTTCCAAACAACACTGGAACAGAATTTAGAGAGAGAAATACAAGATATATATATATATAGAGAGAGAGAGAGAGAGAGAAAGAGAGAGAAAATGCAAAGTTATTGTATCTTAATTATTTACCTCTCTCTATAAGAGAATCTTGCTTTATATAGTAAATATAGTGGGCCTAAAACCCACATGGGTGACCATTTTAGTATATTCTACCCTTTATTTACTCTAAATCTACTCATATACATATTATTAAAAGATAAGTCCTCCTTATTTCTTACTTTATCATTCTATATTACAAACTTATATGTTAATGCCAAAATACCCTGAACTTCCTAACCCATTTGGGACCAAATAATTTATACCCTTATCAGAGTCTATATATAAACATTGTTTAAAATTTATATGTCAATAAATATGATGTGTATATGTTTTTTCTTATGTATGTTGTTAAAATAGTAAAAGTAAAAATATTTAAACTATTAGGCAATAGACATCTAACTTTAGATGGGCCAAATATTTACAAAGAAAATAAGATATGAAAATGAATTTGAAGTGTCATGATTTTGACTTGACATTAGGACTTAACAACCCACACCCCTTACTGAAGATATTTATTCTAAAAATATAAAAGAATTTATAGTGTAAGAAAAGTCAAATAATTTGTCTTGGGAATTATGAAATTTTGAATACTTTTGGTATTCCAATGGGGTTGTCCTGACTAAGATCACCCGTGCAATTGAATTTCTCAAAGTAGTTGAGAAAAGCTTTTCCAAGATTAATAAGATGAAGATTAAGATGTTGTTGATGTAGCTCTCTGCCACAAAGTTTTATAATAAAAGAACAATACAGAAACATACAAGATATTTATGCTCGTCTCAAAGTTAAAGTCACTTAAGATTGACTTTGTTAAAAACGTTATGGTAGGGTTTGTGTCTTATTGTTTTCCTCAACGTGAGAGATTAAAAATTAGTGAATTTATTTAGTTTGTTACTTAGAAGGAGGAAATGTTGAATCAAGAACATTCTAAGGTGCATATGGTGAGTTTTTAACGAAGTAAAATAGAGAAGATAAAATAGTATAAAGCTATTGATAAGGGTTTTGGTTCATGAGTAAAGAAATCTAAATAATTACTTGATATAGGTTTATGTTTATTTTTCAAAAGGACGGGCATCTCAAAAATATGAGTGAAAAGTACCAAGCTTATACGAAGGCTCAATATTGAGGAAATATCCATCTATCAATTTCAAAAAAAGTCTGTATTTATTTTCTTCCATTTGTATTTTTTACCTGATGAGTCCGAATTCGAAGTGCTCCCCGGGAGGCAGCCCAAAGTAAATCTCTCCGTAAACCGGAGAGGCTCCAAGAACTTAATTCGGACAGGACTTTTGAACCGGGCAGATGACTTCGAACACTGTGAGCCTAAGGTTGTTCGAACTATGACAAAAGTACTAAAAAACCTAAACACTTCTTGACTAAGCTACCTGTCCTCCTGCTTAGAACTCATGGGTCTTTAAACATGACCCGGGTCCATTAAACTTGACCCGAAAGCCCATAAGGGCCCAAATTTCATACTATAAATACCCAACCACCAGCATTAACTATGGGTAAGAAAAATTTACTGCTGCCAAGCTGCTCAATTCTCTCTCCACCTTGAAACACCTTGAAACACCTTCACACCATCCTGAAACACCCTTACTCCGTTTTGAAACTCCACTTGAAATTACCAGCCTACCCTCAGGCTACTTTTATCCACATCAAATTGGCGACCACAGTGGGAGGCGACGGTGCCTGAATCAAGTATTCGAAACCAAGTAAAGAAATTCTGTCCGAATGAATCCGGATAATCCAGAGCTTCCACCAGCTTTGCTCGAAGTGGTGGAAGAGAACGATGAGTATACTGTCCAAGAGCGCGACAGGTTAAAACTTGAGATAGAAGCTCTGAGGGCTGAAAAAGCCAAGATGGGCGTGAAAGAGAAATCCAAAGCATCAGCTGCTCACCATACCGATAACCCAAGAGAGCATGGGGTTTCCAAAACTCATGAGAGCACTAAGAAGACGCATGCCAGCTCTAAAAAATCTCACCGGTCCAAGCCTGTGGAGAGTTCTGACTCGAGTTCAGAGTCTTCGGACAGCTCTTCGGACAGTGAGGGAAATGAAAAGTCCTTGTCCTCTAGCAGTGATGAGGGACGAACCAAGAAGAAACAAAAGCAAGTTAAAAAGTATTCCAGAAAAAGAGATCACCATGGAAGAATGAAGAGGCATATTGGAAAAGGGTCATCTCACACCCGGAGGCATGTAGACCGGATGCTGATGGATCCTTTTGCCTTCCATGATGAGCCAGGTATCTTTGCAACTCCTAATGAGGATACCGTGTTCAGTCGTGGAAGGAATTGGAGGCAGTCTTCACTGTCTTCTAAAATCCTGTCCGGAAACCTCCCCAAGAGGTTTGACAGCACCAAGATGGAGAAGTATGATGGTAGTACTGATCCAGACAATCATCTGGAGCAATTCAAGAACTTCATGATGAACTTTGATGATGATGATAAACTACTCTGTAGGGCATTCTCCCAGTCTTTTACGGGGAGTGCTTTGAAATGGTACAACAGCCTGCCTCAGGGTTGTATCAGAGACTTTGATACTTTTTGGGTGGCCTTTCGAAGGCAATTTGTGGGGAGTAAGGAGTTGAAGGGTAATGGAGATACCATAATCCATTGTGCCCAGGAACCAAACGAATCATTAAAAGAGTACATAAGTCGTTTTGTAAACACAAAAAAATGGGTTGGCTGATTGCTTTGAACAGGTAGCAATAGCATCCCTGAGACAAGGTTTGAACCCAGGCAACCTGGCCGATTCGGTGACCAGGAAGAAAGCCATGACCTGGGGAGGATTGCTGAACCAAGTTGGCAAGCAAATAAATGTTGATGAAACGAAAAAGACCAGGGTGCACAGACAGGTGAGATCCACCCTGGTGGCACCAACTCCAAATCAAAACCAGTCCGGGAACAAAGCAAGAGAAACCGGACAGGGGCATGGAAGGGGAAAAGCTCAGTCTCAACCAGCTGCTCCTGCACAAAGTCAACAGTCTAGAAACAAAAGAGGGCCATGGGTCCAACCGGAGTGGTTTGCAGAGCTCAAAGAAAGTGTGGCAACCATTTTCGATAAAACAAAAGATGAAGTACACTATCGGAGACCGGCAACCTTGCAGTCTCCCAGAGAACATCGAAATAATTCCTTTGCCAATACCATAATGATATTGGCCATACCACCGATGATTGCATAGCGTTGAAACAAGAGGTACAAAACTTGCTTGAAAGAGGGAAGTTGGGTGCATACGTTAAAAGGAGAGGAGGCAACAGGCCTGACAACACTCATAGGGTTGGTCCAAGCAACGCTGCCCCGGAGGGGGCTATGGTAATAGTTGAAAGGTTTGATGTGGAGTCTGAGTACTTGGATCCTGATCCAACAAGAAACAGAGTGGGTGCTATAGAGGAGCGTTCCAGATCGGTCTCCGGGCTCATTAAATTCTTTGAGTCACTGACAATTTTCGGAGGGGACACTGTAACGGCTCCTACCACTTCGTCAAGAAAAAAGCATGTTCATAATTTGGCTTCCCAGCTAGAAGGGGGCATGACCTCTTATCAATCATCGACTTCATTCCCATTCATTGTCTTTGATGGAGATTATTTAAGAGACATTGATGGCCCTCATGAGGATGCTGTTGTTATAGGAGCATCAGTAGGGGGCAATGAGATAAGGCGAATTCTGGTAGATACTGGAAGTTCTGCTAATATCCTTTTTTTAGACACTTACAAGAAAATTAAAAATCCAGCTGTGATTCAAAAGTCGGACAGGTCGATCGTGGGCTTCACGGGCAGCTCAGCCGATGTAATCGGAGAGTTTGAAGAAGAAGTGTTGTTGGGCAGGAGCCCTTTCAAGAAAACGGTCAGAATACTCTTCATTGTGGTGGATTGTCCCACTTGCTACAATGTTATTCTAGGGAGATCTTGGCTCTCTAGGATGCATGCAGTGGCTTCGACAGTCCATCAGTGTCTAAAATATGCTGTTCAGGGGCAGGTTGGGGTTGTCCGGAGCAGCCAAAAAGTTGCAAGGGAATGCTATGCCACTGCCTTGGCTCCACGAACGCTGGAGGCAGTCCGTATAAATGACCAATAGCAGTTTGAGGGCCTTTCTGGGGGTGAGGGTGAAATTGATGACCCCAGGGAGACCCCCGGAGTGTTGATTCCAATTGAGGAGGTTGAAACACACTGCTTGGAAGAGGGAAAAAATGTCAAGATAGGGTCCAGAATGCCACCAATGTTGAAAGAAGAGATGTTGAAATTCTTGAAAGACCATCAGCATGTTTTTGCTTGGTGCAACGCTGATGGTACTGGAGTTCCATCAGAGGTGATTTCCCATCACCTATCTGTCCGGAGAGATGTGGCACCAGTGGTACAAAAAAGGAGAGCTTTCTCAAAAGAAAAGGCTGATGTCATTGTACAAGAGGTTGACAGACTCACAAAGATGGGGCACACTAAAGAATCTCAGTACCCTTTGTGGACTGCCAATCCTGTCTTGGTGAAAAAAAAAGAATGGTAAATGGCGTATGTGCATTGACTTCACAGACCTCAATCGAGCTTGCCCAAAAGACTTGTATCTGGTTCCCCGGATAGATCAGTTAGTAGACTCTACTTCTAGGAACAAGCTACTCTCCTTCATGGATGCCTTCTCCGGGTACAATCAGATCCAGGTGGATCCAAAAGATCAAGAGCATACCACTTTTGTCACTGATAGAGGTTTACACTGCTACAAGGTGATGCCCTTTGGCTTGAAAAATGCTGGGGCTACTTATCAAAGGTTAGTCAATAAGGCATTTGCTGATCAAATTGGAAGAAATATGGAGGTTTACATTGACGATATGATGGTGAAAAGCATGGATGATCAGTTGCACTTGTCCGACCTCCAAGAGACTTTTGCCAACCTGGCCAAAGTAAATTTAAAACTAAACCTTGAAAAGTGTGTGTTCGGAGTGCAGTCCGGGAAGTTCTTAGGGTATATCATAAGTGAGCATGGAATACAGCCCGACCCGGACCAACTCAATGCTTTGTTCCAAATGGAGCCTCCTCGAAACATTAAAGAAGTACAGCGATTAACGGGAAGGTTGGCAGCCTTGAACAGATTCATCTCCAGGTCTTCGGACAGATGTGCTCCATTCTTTCAAACCCTGAAAGGTGCAAAGGGGTTTGAGTGGACACCACAGTGTGATGAGGCATTCAATGAAATCAAGAAGCATCTGTCCTCTCCCAAGACTTTGTTCAAACTAGTCGATGGGGAGACTCTCTTTGTATATCTGGCTGTTTCAAGTTGTGCCATCAGTGCTGTGTTAGTAAGGGAGGTTGATGGGTATCCTCACCCAGTCTACTACATCAGCAAAAGCCTGATTGATGCTGAGAAGCGTTACTTGAAACTCGAAAAACTAGCATTGGCCTTGGTGATAGCTGCAAGAAAGATGAGGCCCTACTTCCAGGCTCATCATATCGTTGTCCGGACATCTTTCCCTTTAAAGAATGTCCTTCAAAAAGCAGACATTTCAAGCAGAATGACAAAGTGGTCAGTAGAGTTTGGGGACTTCGACATAGACTTCGCTCCCCGGACAGCAGTAAAAGCTCAAGCTGTGGCTGACTTTCTAGTTGAGTTCCATTCTGATAGGGATTCAGAACAACCTGCTGATTCAAAAGACAAAAAAGTGTGGATTGTCCGAACAGACGGAGGATCCAGTACCATGGGATCTGGGGCCGGAATATGTCTCACTTCTCCCTACGGGGACAACATGTTCCAAGCTATTTGTTTTGCTTTCAGGGCATCCAATAATGAGTCCAAATACGAGGCGGCTATAGCTGGGTTGAAATTGGCCTACATCTGTGGAGCTAAAAGGGTCAAGCTACTAAGTGATTCCCAGTTGCTAGTCCACCATGCCTTGGGCATATCAGAAGCTAGAAAAGAACAATTGGTCAAGTACTTACTCCTCCTGAAAAATGAGGCGTTGAAATTTAAAGCTGTTGTCTATGAGCACATCCCCCGGGCAGAGAATGAGTTAGCAGACTCATTGGCAACGATAGCATATACGGAGTCCTACCCATGGATCCATGTGCTTGAAAGCCCTTCTATTCAACTCGATAAAGGTGAAAAAGAGGAAGTCTTTGAAATACAAGTAAATCGGCCTCAAGACTGGAGGTCTCCTCTTATACAATATCTGTCCGATGGCGTCGTGCCCTTGGATAAATCACAAGCCAGAACGTTGAAACACAGGGCTCGTGGTTTCATTATGATTAGAGAAGTCTTGTACAAAAAGTCCTATAGCAAACCTCTCCTACGTTGTTTAGGGGATCACGAGTCACAAATAGTTCTCTCCGAATTGCATGATGGTGAGGGATCAGCCCATTGTGGATTTAGAGCTTTGACAAGAAGAGTGCTTCTCTCCGGATATTATTGGCCATCAATTATGAAAGATGCTAAGGAGCTGGTAAGGAGGTGTGACCCATGCCAGAGGTACAGCAATGAAATTCATGTACCAGCCATTCCTTTGGAATCAATTTCTGAGCCCATCCCTTTTGCTCGATGGGGATTGGACTTAGTTGGGCCTCTCCCTGTGGCGTCCGGAGGGCGTAAAACCATAATTGTAGCCATTGACTACTTCTCGAAGTGGATAGAAGCAGCCCCCTTGGCAGGGACAACATCAGAAGCTATTATAAAGTTCATTCTATCCAACATATGTTGCAGATTTGGTGTCCCCCAGAAAATAACAACAGACAATGGGCCACAGTTTGATAATAGAGAGATGGAGAGCTTGGTATTCAGCACTGCTTTTCTTCACCTTTCCACCCACAGGCCAATGGGCAAGTTGAGGTGGCTAATAGAACAATACTGTCCGGTTTAAAGAAAAACTTAGAAGGGGCTGCTGGGAAGTGGCCTAGTTATCTACAAGAAGTCCTGTGAGCCTACCGGACAACACCTGGGGCTGCAACACAAGAATCCCCCTTTGCCTTGGTCTATGGGATGGATGCAGTAGCTCCCATAGAGAAGACACTCCCCTCCTTTCGTGTTCATAACTTCTCCGGACAGGCTAATGAGATGACAATTAGAAATCAACTTGATTTAATTGAAGAAAGGCGGGTAAAAGCTCATCTTAGAATGGCACACTATCAGGGCTTGATGAGAAGCAGGTTTGCTTCTAAAGTTAAAAGAAGGGATTTTCAACCAGGAGATAAAGTATTAAGAAAATTTTTCTTGCATACTAAGGAAAAGCTCTTCGGAAAGCTGGCCCCAACTTGGGAGGGTCCATATACTGTGATTGAAAGAATCAAGCCTGGGACATACTGGTTGGAAGACAAAGATGGCAGGGTTTTAACTCACCCTTGGAATATTGAACACCTTCGAATGTACTTGGAATAAAGCTTATGTAAATATTTACTTGTTTAAACATCCATGTAAATATTTGGGGGCATACCACTTCCTCTCTTCGGCGCCACGGAGAGCTTTCAATAAAACTTGATGCCTTCTTCAATAATTTTCTAAGTTTTTGCAAAATTCTGTTGCTTGTCATACTACCCGGACTGAAAGGTCTAAGGGCTACTTAAATTCTAGCCAGAGAAACTAAACACTCTCACATTACAATAACTCAAAGCTACTTAAATTCTAGCTGTCTAAAGTAAGACAAATAATAAAAGAAGAAGATGGTTGAGTAAAATAAAAGCATTCATTCAACAACTTAAAGTTGCCTTGGCCTTCCAAGGACTTTTTGAACAAGTTTGGGCACAGTGCAAAAATCTGTCCGAATAATACGGACGCCATCACAAAAAAAAGGTGCCTTGGCCTTCCAAGGACTTTAGTTCAAACAAAAGATAAACAGAACAAATTATAAATTAAGGTTGAGCCTTTGAAGATGGCTCACCCTCATCCTTTTTCTTGCCCTTGATGTCGCTCTTCTCCTCGACTATCTTCTTACCCTTGGGATCGATCTCTTCCTCACCTGGGCTCTCTCCGGTTTCCTCTTCATCACCAGACGAGGACTCGCCGGAGTACCTCTCATCGTCAGCCATGGTCCAGTGTGGGAGATCATCGTCATCCACATAGCGCCATAAGTCCCCTAGTCTCCTCTTCGGGAATTTTTCGTGAAACAGGAGGACCATATCAGACTTCACTTTTTCAATCATTAATTCTTCACTCCGTATCATCTCCCTGGCATAAGCATTAATCTTGGCTTTGATTGTGGCCTCTTGATCCCTCACCAAAGCAGCTTTCTCTTCAACAGCCTGATTCATTGCATCCTCTAAAGCAAGTTTGTCAGTGGTCAGATTGGTGACAAGCTTCTCCTTTACTGCAGTCTCTCCTCTTGAGGCTGTCAGGTCCTTCTCCAGTCCGGACAGCTTAGCCCAGAGATCTTTTACAATCAATT
Source organism: Limnanthes douglasii subsp. nivea (assembly GCA_036936605.1). Classification (NCBI taxonomy): domain Eukaryota; kingdom Viridiplantae; phylum Streptophyta; class Magnoliopsida; order Brassicales; family Limnanthaceae; genus Limnanthes; species Limnanthes douglasii. Next base: position 186,149,447 of record JAUPFV010000003.1, read on the forward strand.
TTAAGGAAGCAGCTTTTGTATTACTTTCATCTTGATTCTTCTTTAGCTGATCATTTGCCTCCTTGAGCAAATCAACCTTATTGGCAGCAACCCGGAGGTCTTCGGACAGTTTTTCCTTCTCCGATTTGAGCTCTTTGATGGTGTCCGCCTGACTCCGGACTTGCCTTTCCAGGGTAAGTATTGGTTGCACATTGCTAAGGATAGAATGGGCTATAACATCCCTCTCGTTGGAGACCATAAAAGTTTTACCGTTGAAGTTGACTGTGTTAGAGCTGCTTGGAGGGACATAGGGCCCTGCAAACTCGTCTCTGGACAGCCCAAGAAAATATTCACCAAGTCCACCGAGACCGGTGATGTCCATTTCATCTAAGTTGAGCTCCCCCCTCTCAACTTCATCTGTAGTAAACTCCCTTTGAATCTCTCCGTGCAAGTCCCTTGGGATCTCTTCAGCCAAGGTTGGATCAGTAGGAAAAGAGGGCTCCGGGTCCCGGAGAGCAACTTCATCTTCTTGGGAAGACTTCTTCTTCTTGGCCTCCCTGTCAGCGCTCTCACTTGTTTGCTTGCGAGTCCTCTTAGAGGCCCTTGTAGGCTTAGGGAGGTTCACTTCCTGCTTCTCGCTCTCCTGTTCCACCACCTGTAGAAGGGTTGCATCAATCTGAGTCTGTGCCAGTCCTTCTGTATCTGTTGGGGCCTCCTTCTCATCGTCACCTGCTGCCCTCTTGCCTTTCTTCTTCTTGCCCTTCATTTTACTCGGGGCTTTGGCCCGGACAGGAAGGAAGAGAGTCCCATCCAGTTCGTGAGACCTTCTCAGCACGATATCTTCATCAGGTTGGGTGGAGAACTCCTCCCAAGTTAAGTCTCTTCGACTTGTGGTGTTCCACAGGTGAGACCTTGCTAAGTTCCCAGCAGTGAAGGATTTATGGAACCGGTTCTCCCAGTTCTCTGCAGCCCAAGCGTTAATGTTTCCACAGGTAGTCTGTCCGGTCTTTAGGTAGTCCCCGAACTCCTTTGGCAGCTCTGTTAAAACGAAAAGAAACTAATTAGCATAAACTTGAAGAAAAGAAAGATTCGAACAGAAGCTTAAAGTAAAAACTTACGATCACTCCTCCATCTGCTTCGAAGAAGGCTAGGATTCTCCTTGACCTTGATTTTCTTGCCATTCTCCCATGAGCCACTGACAAATAAGAATTGGCTCCTCCATTTGCTCTCCGACTCCAGGAGATCATCGACAGCTTTAAGATCGTTCCCCAAGTTGAAATGGTAGAAGGGGAACTGATGGTGTTTGCACAAGTTGGCCACAGCTGCAAACTCTTCCATAGGAAGAGGGATTCCAGATAACCTAGACGCCATAATACATGACATCAAGGTGAACCAGCCATTGGGGCTTAACTGTGATGGGCAGAGTTTAACTAGATGAAAATAGCGCACTATCTCCGGGTCCAGTGGGAACCTGAGTCCCCAATTGAATAGCTCTGTGAAGAAGACTATCTCATTTCTTTTGCAATCCATCGAGGTCTCTGGATCGATGGGAATCCTTATTTTTACGTTCTCAGGGATTCCCCACTTTGTGCGCAATCTGCCCAGATCTGAAGTATGGATGAACGCGTACTTGGGTTTCAACAAAGCCAAAAGGTACTTGAACTCCACCTTATGAAAGCATGGCCCCACTCTCCCTTCAAGGCTCTCCGGCAGGTCCGGACGCCTCAGATACAAGTCCTCTTTTCCCTTTTTGGCAACAACGATAGCAGTTTCAGCCTGTCCGGAGGACTCGGACTCAAATCTAACCTCCTCAGTGGAGTCCTCCATCCTCTCCTCCATTATTGTTGGGGGAGCTTCTGTAGAAACCGCCCGGGGAGGGTTGAAGCTTGGCATAACTGATCCTCCGGACTGTTGACCCTCTGAATGTTTTCGACTTATCACCTCAGTTTGAGTTTCTGAGGTTGAAGTTTCTTTGGGAGGTAGAGGACTGCTAGCCTCCGGACCAGCCGGCCTTTCCCGGAGAGTCCTAATAGTTGCCCCGGACCCTGATTCGCTAGTATTTTTGGAAGAAAGCCCTTTAACCAACCTACTTGTCCTTTTCATGATTAGTTTATCTGGGGAGTGGTCAGAATCAGACCCCATAGCGATAAAAGAGGATTTTTTCCTAACACTTGTGGCAGTGACCCCCGGTTCAACAATAGGGATCGACTCTTGAACTGAAGAGCCAGATACTATGGGGGAAAGTGTTGATTGAAAGAGTTTTTTAGGTTTTGTACCTTTAGAAGAAGATGAACCTCTGTCAGATTCTTCGATTGAAGGGGCTGGTTTCTCAACAGGCGACGCCGGAAGCCCTGCTGCAAGTCTTTTTTCCTTTTCAACTCTTTGAGCTTTCTCCAATTCTGAGAGGTTAAGCCAGCCGCCCTTGATCAGTGTTGTTCTTGCTGTGAACATAAAACAGCGAAGGAAATTTTGAAGTTTTAGAGAGATAAAGCTTTGGGTAAAATGGCAGAGTAAAGTTTGAAAGAGATAATGAGACAGTGAAAAGTGAATAGAATTTATAGTAAATGTGAAAAAAGGAGTTGATTCCTAGGAGAATCCGAAAAGTTGGGCAATGATTAAAAGACGGCGCTGATGCCATTAATGACATTTAAAAGAGGTAACTTGTTCGAGAAAGTGGTGCGAATTTCAAGGTGAAAAAACGGCTAAAGTGACCAACCAGAGAGTGACACGTGTCCCATTAACTCTGACAAGAACCGTTTGGAATTCGTAACGATTGGTCTGTCTGGGTCCGTCCTCAACTCTCTTCGAATTGAAAAACCACTTCCTAAATCGGACTGTTTTTCAGTTCTTTGACAAGGACACTTGTTCAAATACCTAAAAAATGGGCTCCTGATGAGTCCGAATTCGAAGTGCTCCCCGGGAGGGCAGCCCAAAGTAAATCTCTCCGTAAACCGGACAGGCTCCAAGAACTTAATTCGGACAGGACTTTTGAACCGGGCAGATGACTTCGAACACTGTGAGCCTAAGGCTGTTCGAACTATGACAAAAGTACTAAAAAACCTAAACACTTCTTGACTAAGCTACCTGTCCTCCTGCTTAGAACTCATGGGTCTTTAAACATGACCCGGGTCCATTAAACTTGACCCGAAAGCCCATAAGGGCCCAAATTTCATACTATAAATACCCAACCACCAGCATTAACTATGGGTAAGAAAAATTTATTGCTGCCAAGATGCTCAATTCTCTCTCCACCTTGAAACACCTTGAAACACCTTCACACCATCCTGAAACACCCTTACTCCGTTTTGAAACTCCACTTGAAATTACCAGCCTACCCTCAGGCTACTTTTATCCACATCATTACTTATTGTTTTCTAGCGGACATTTCTTATAATTAAAAGATGTTAGAATGAATTTGATATTTTTCTCCTAAAATAAAATTTTAGATATTCAAGTTTTTTTAGAATAATAGAATGATTCTTTATTTTAAATATTATTATGTATCACAAATAAGCAATAAACATATATGTATCTAATAAACTAAATTTTGTAAGGTTGAAAATTCTGGAATCTTTGGCACAAAAACTTAAATAATATATTTGAGGAAATAATGAACATGCTTATTGTTGAAGGTTTATTAGGTTTATTTGATTATCCAGACTACCGTGCTTGCATTGAATATATCAAGAGACAATAAATTAAAGTGAAAAGCTTAGTTACATATATTTTAGAATGAGTCTTGAAGTTAATACTTACCTATGTGGAATGTTCCGAGAAGAATCATGGGATGACCAACAATATTATATATAATTTTTAAACGAGTTCTCTTGATATGGGTATATCTACCTTATTTTTTAGAATCAAAAGCCTTAGACAAGTTCATAGTATTTAAGATAAAAAAAACTAGAAAAAAATAACTTGGTAAGAGAAATAAGTACGTCTAATCTGGTTGTGGTGGTAATTACTATGGTTGATGTGATAGTTTGGGTGAACAACTTTATGGATCATTTTCGAAGGACAAAAAAAAATATGGAATAATCAGTGGTATGCAAATGATTTTTCTTATTGTTGACCTAGAGCTTCATCAAATGAATGTTAATGTTGTTTTTCTTATTTGTGATATTGAGGAAACAATTTATATGGTGCAGTCTCAGAACTTTGTAATTGGTGATTCAAAATCAGTTATATGCAAACTTAGAAAATTCACAAACTGTGCTCAAACATGCTTCTCTATAGTGGCTTCATAAGTTCATGAAGGTAATAGTCTATTTTAGTATTAAGATAAACTTGGTTGCAAACTATGTATATCAAAAGTTTAGTGGAAGTAAATTAACATTGTTAATGAGGTATGTTGATGATATATTGTTGGTCATGAATAATAAGGAATTCTTATATACTACAAAGATATATATATATATATATATATCAGAGAAATTATATATGAAAGATCTTGGAGATGTAGCTTTCGTATTTGGAGTCCAAATTCATCAATATTTTTCGTATGGAATTCTAAGATTCTCAAAAAGGACATATATAGAAAGTATGTTGAAACATTGTGGAATGTTAAATAATATACCCTTAATACCCTTATTACAAAATAAGATAAATTAAGTTTAAGTCAATGTTCAATGATAAAATTTGAGATTAAGAAAATATTAAATATTTCAAATGCTTTGGCAGATGGGATTTTGATGTACGCTCAAGTTTGTACAAATCACATATTACCTTTGTTAGGTTTTTAAGAAGGTATGTAAGTAATTCGGGGATCTCTCATTCGAACGTAGTCAAAATGGTTCTCAAGTATTTACAGTGCACAAAAGGACACATATTGACATATATGAAGCCAGATAATCTAGAGGTTATTTGGTATTTCGACCCAGATTTTGGTAAGTTTTATGAAAATATTTTGAATTAATTTATACAATATTTTACCTATTTGGTGGAGGTGTAACATTATAGATAGAATATAATAAACACTAATTGTATCCTCCATTATGCAAGGAATTTGTTGCATACTTTGAGGTATCTAACTATGCACTATAGTTGCATCTCACGAGACTATTCATTGACTAAGGGATTTGAAAATATCCTAAGGCTATATTGTGATGATAGTTTTACAGAGGACCACTAAGTCCAGTTATATATCTATCAAGTTCATTTATATTAAAAAATAAATCTAATCATCAAATCAACATAGAGCACATCGAGATAAACACCATGGTGGTACGTCCTTTTATTAAAGCATTGGTATCTACATTTTTCAGGAGAGCTCTATTAGGATGGATGTTATTTAGAAGATTGTGAAATTCATTGGTAGTTTGTAATAGGTTCTGCGATATGTTTGTTGTTTGTCGTATACACCTAAGTTTTAGAGGATAACATATATAATAAATATGTATATTTAGTTTTATTGAATTTTCTTACTAATTATGTATATCTTTTACTTAATTTAGGACCATTTGAGAATAAATATGTATGATTATATTTCATATTATTCTTATGATACACATTACAATAAATCTATGTACTTGATGGTGCGATTATTGTTTACATACATTTGCGTATATTAATGCAATGAAGATGTCTTTACTCTTTTATCGTTAATCTTCGGGTACAATATTGTTCATTTTATAAATGAACAATAGAAATTATAGAAGATTCATTTATTAAATACATTATTTAGTAGCATACGATAATCTAAATGAGAAATTGTTAGAATTGTTCTCTTAATATTAATCGTGATATGCTTATTAATACATTTGTTATTTTTAATAAAGGTGTGGCTAATAATTAATGCATAGCCAAGATTAAACTAATAAATAAAGTCTCTTTATAAAATTATATGATATAATAAAAGTGACGAAAAATTGAAAAAAATATTTTAATTAAGAGTAAAAACAATCTAAAATAAGCTCAATAACATTATTTTATAACAAAATAATATTTGTTAAAAATAATAAAGTAATAATTCAATATCATATTTGTTTTTAAAATATGTATATATAAATATAATATAAAACTTCGTATGGACATTATATATATATAGAACTGTTAGTTAAAAGGACAATTTCGTTAAAAAAAGTTATTTAAATTTTTTTGAACTACGGTACCAATCAATCACAAATATCAATATATATGATATTCGAATAAAATATACCGATATTTGGTATTTGAATCAAATTTAAGAAGTTACAAAGCAATGTTACAAAACAATGTTACAAAGTAATGAATTTAGAGAAACCCCTCAATCTGATAATAAGTTGTCTAGATATTTGAGCAATAGGTTTGATTTAACGAATTTTTCCGACCATATCATAAGATGGGGGGTACTTAAAACTGATAAGTATCCTATTCTTTGCAGGTTTGTGAACGACTAAATAAACAAAAAGAATATTCACCTTTTAAATATATTTTTTAAATATAACTTAAAGTATGATTTTGGTTTATAAAATAATTACAACACTTATAATATTTATAAACATATAATAATAATCAAACTTTAAACAGGTCTAACAGATTGCAGGTCTAACAGGTTGCAGGTCTGGCATGTCTGACAGGTCGCAGGTCTGTCAGGTTACTGCTAATACAGGTATAACAGGTCTAACAGGTTGCAGGTCTGGCAGGTTGCAAGTCTGGCGGGCCAGGTCTGCAGTTACCCATTTAAATTTTGACAGGTCCCCATTTATTTGCCGCAGGTCCAGACTCATTTGCCACCCTTAGGAACAATGATAAATACGAGATATTGTAAGATATGTTTTGGACAAATACATAACCATTGATAAATAATAAATATGATATATTGAATAAATAGATGCGGGAGGAATTTAAAGTTGCAACAAAAAAACTATATACGAAACTAATGGAAAACAAATCTAAGTATTATGAATGAATTTAATCTTATACGTTTTAAGAGATAAAATTAATTATATTTTCAAATTTTGCTCTCGTGTTATTATTAACAATACAAAAAAATTTAAATTTAAGTTAACAATATAAAAAATTGTATACATATATTTAAGAATTTTATTATAAAAAATATATTAAATACGAATTTGTTGAAAGTTTTATGTTAATTTATAATAAATTTGTAAACCAAATTTTAATCTCTATTTAACTCAGCCCTAAATTATAAGTAAGTTTTATTTTTATTTTTAAATACAATTTACGACATTTCATGAGTGTGAAACTTTTGTTGGATAGGTTTATACTTTTTGTTAAGTATTTTTGAACTTATATCTAAATGAATTCTTAATCAGAGCAGTTGTTTGACGTTTTGAAAGGGGTAACCGGATTGGTGGACTAAAGTATATTTGTGACCAAAAGTCACGAGTTCGAGTCCTTCTATAAATGTTTTTTTATTGAGTCTGTCATCTTGTATGGGTTCGAGTCCCTCTACAAACAGTTTTGTTACTCAGTCTGTCACCTTGTGTGGTTTACCTTCTAGCGTTGGTTTGCATGTTATTGTGTCAGATTGAGAGTTTACCTTGTGCGCACTCGTTGAGTAGCGACTGCGGGTTCCTTCAGAAAAAAAAACAGTTTGGCACGCTGCAAATTTAATTTTTGTTTTTCGTATTGTTCTATTCTTTTGAAATTTAATATGTGTTTGTTTGGATATGTGTTTTTTCTTGTATATTATATTCTTGAACCTTTTAATTTAAATTGATAATATTTATTAGATAATAGTAGTATTTAAGATTATAGTTATTTTATTTTTTCGGATATATATTAAATTTTAATATTTATTTGGTTGTTAAGTTATATTAAAAAAAAGCAAATATATTAATAAAATAATATTAAATAAAAAAAATCCAAAACATTATTCGAATTTAAAATTTTAAAGCCATGGTAATATGAGCAAATTTCAAAAAATAGTATTTAAAACGCCACAAAACTTTAAAATCACAAAAAACTCTATTTTTTTAAATATTCATAATTTCATTTTATCTTTATTTAATTTTTTAGTTTTTTAGTATTCATGTTAAGCCGCTTATAAAAAACCAATAGATATAGTAACCGATTTGATTCAGATAAAAAAACATACGAACAAAGAAAAAAATATAAAAATCTCTATCATAAAAATCTAAACACATCATTTTTAAGATATGAGTGTTTTTCAAAATAAAATTAATTTTTCACCTTTTGTTTTTCAACCCTACAAAAATAGTACAAAAACAGCTGCTTGTAATCACTTGTTCGTAGTTTACTACATTTATCTCGTGTCTGCATTCGCTCCAATATCTATCAAATACCAACCAAACAGCATCCTCCCCTTTATATGTGTTTCCTGCATTTTGGTTAAACCCAATGATATATTAAACTCTACCATCAAGCAACAGACTATATCCCTCATCATAAGCTATCTTTAATATCTGGAAATCAGTCTCAAAGCCTACCCCAAGGAAAGTAATCCTGCCCTTTACCCAAAATACTCTCAGCTTCCTAATAACCTAAGCCCTACCACATTGATACTAAACCTACCAATGTTCGGTCATTTTCACACAAACTCATCTGTAATATCATCCTCTTATCTATAAATATCGTTTTTTATATCTTGACTCCTATTCTCAAAATCTTAAAAAAAACCTAGCACATTTAATCTCCATATTGTCTTAACCAAAACAAAAATAAAATAAACTTACCTTTCTCAATTGTTATGGCTTCCTCCTCCTATGATGGCCGAATCTAACTCATTAAATATGTTCTTTTTACGAGCCAAGTCTATTGGTCTTCAATCTTCCTTCTACCTTCAAGGATCTTGAAAAAACTTTCCAATTACCTTCGTCACTTGCTCTAGTATGGCACGAAGATGAAAATCTTGGAGGATAAAGTGGCATGGTCTAATGTTACATTTCCCGTATTTGAGGGCAGCCTTGGGATTCTCGACCTAAAAATCTGGAATCATTCGGTTGTCGTTTAACTTTTGTATACGTTATTAGTAAAAAAACTCTAACTCTATTTGGCGTGAATCTATTAATACCAAGAAAATCAAATATAACATATTCTGGATTGTTGATCCTGGTTGTTCTCCCTCGTGGACTTGGAGGAAATTTGTTTCTCTTAGACCTCTGGCTAGTAAGTTATTTAAAATATAAACTAGCAATGGGGAAAATACCTTCGTATGGTATAATCCATGGTTGCTCTCTACTTGTCGTGTGACCCATTACAAGCCGAATATTATCTACAACTCTACATTGGGTAAAAACCTTAAAATTTATGGCATCATCTCTTATGGGCTCTTGAATTGGCTTATTATCTTAAGATCAACAAGCGCAAGAAAATACAACAACCTCTAGGAAATTTGTAACATTATCTTGTCACTCCCTCCTCCCAGCGACGCTTTCAACGATGTACACTCCTGAATCACCAAGAGTGGATCCTAAATTTCACGATTAAGGACACCTACAACTTTATTTGTAAGCTCATTCCATGTGTCGAATAGGCGGGGTTATTATGATATAAATTTAATAATTCTCGTCATTCTTTATCTTATGGCTAACCATCCATGGAAAAACTGACCACTCATGATAAACTTACGAGTTGGGATTTAATACTCCCTCAACTTCCGTCCTCTCTAACTCTGATTATTAAACTATCCATCATAATCTCTATGACTATATATTTTCTCAAAGCATCTAAAATTTTGTAAGTTCTATACTTGGTTCTCTCTTTAATAATAACGCAAATTGGGTCTCTTGGTTTCAAGTAACAACTAACTCGTCCCCATCCAGCTCTCACCACATATAGTGTGTATGCTTTGGTGCATTTATATACCACATTTGGAGAAAAATGAACGATAAAATTGTTTGCTCCCCTTCCTCTCTTGTGTATGCGGTTTCTTATCGTATACTCTTGAATATTTGGTTCATATTCATTGGAACCATTAAATTTTTTCCTTCCTAACCCATATAGTCACTAACGTAATTTTTTTTACTATATTTTCTTTGCTATATGCTGTCATCTGGTTTGCTTAGAAGTAGCCCCAATTCATTATTTTACTTCGATGGTCCTTTTATTTCATTATCTGTTGTTTTCTCTCTTTTTTATGTTACAGCCTATTTAAACAGGTATTGGTTTTTTACTTTGATTCTTAAAACCATTTTTGAGATATATCATATATACATGTTGTTAAATAGTGAACAAAAGAGAGAAAAGAGAACGACTAGGGTTTTGTATTATTTAGAAAGCGTGTATTACATAGAGTCTAAACTATTATTTATAGATAAACTATATGGGCTAATGGGCTTAGGCCTTATATCTCTAACACCCTCTCTCAAACTTGCAATGCTTATTCTTGCATTGTGAGTTTGTTACACAAAATAAAATAAAAACAAAATTGAAACATAAACGAATCAAAACAAAACATCAAAACCAAAATCGAAACGTCAAAAACCAAAATCGAAACGTTAAAAACCAAAAATCGAACTCTAATCTTCAAGCTCCAATCTTCAAACTCCAATCTTCAAACTCCAATCGTCAAGCTTCAATCTCCAAACTCCAAAACTCAAAACTAATCCAAACGAAATCCAAACACCAAACAAATCTAAATGAAGTCAAGCAAAGCCAAACAAAGCCAAAACAAACCAAACAAGTCCAAACGAATCCAAACGAAGCCGAACCAAGCCAAACGATGCCAGAACAAAGCCAAACAAATCCAAACGAATCCAAAACAAAGTCAAACAAGTTCAAACAAAGTCAAAACGAATCCAAACGAAGCCAAACGAAGCCAAACTAATCCAAACGAAACCAAACGAATCCAAACAAAGCCAAACAAAACCAAACAAATCCAAAACAAAGCTAAACAAATCCAAATGAATCCAAAGCAAGCCAAACCAAGCCAAACAAACCCACACGAAGCCAAAACGAATCCAAACAACTTCAAACGAAGCTAAACGAAATCTATAAACGAACAACGATATTTAAACACCAAAACGAAATCCAGACGAAATCTCAATGCCAAATACCCAAACAAATCCAATCTCAACTCCAAATATCAAACTAATATCCAAAAACCAAACTAAATTCAATTTCTAATTTCTAATTGCCAATTTTAAATTTCCAAAATCAAAATCAAAATCAATTTGAATTCACGGTTTTACCAACAAGACTGCTGCACTGTTCCAGTTGAGACTTCTCCCAAACCGTAGCACCGAATCATAACCCGACCAGTCATATTGAAGGGTTGGATGTCCCGAACATGCTCTCCAAAATTCAGTAAAAACGGACATCGTTTGCCTTTCGACCGGACCGTTTTATTGGAGCTGCACACAGCAGATCCGAAAACCGAAAACTATATTTATTCTGACGAAAAGCAGATCAAAATTTCTAACACAAATCCAATCGAAAATCAAGATAAAAAAAAATTAGAAATCACACAAAAGCAGATCCAAAAAATATCAATACATAATCCAAAATTTTCGAACAGATCCAAGATTTCCAAATAAATCCAATTCCAAACTGAAATCCGATACTACTACGAAATTGAATATCTGGTAGATCTACAAAACAGGGGGATCGCGACGGTTCCCCGATCAGATCAACCTGGCTCTGATACCATGTTAAATAGTGAACAAAAGAGAGAAAATAGAACGACTAGGGTTTTGTATTATTTAGAAAGCGTGTATTACATAGAGTCTAAATCTATTATTTATAGATAAACTATATGGGCTAATGGGCTTAGGCCTTATATCTCTAAGGCATGTAAGATTTTTTTTGTTTTTGTTTAATATATTTATTGGAAAAACACATAGTTAGTAAATTAATAATATAGAAATTAAATCTAATCTTTTTACTTATGTACTTGTATCTATAAAATATTTCGTTAGTATGAAATGTTTTTTTTTTTTTGGAGGGAACCCGCAGCCGCTACTCAGAGTGCAATGAGTGCGCACAGGGTAAACCCTCAGTCTGACGCGATAGCCTGCAAACCAACGCCAGAAGGTAAACCACACAAGGTGACAGGCTCAGCCGAGAAAGCGTATGTAGAGGGACTCGAACTCGTGACCTTTTGGTCATAAGAATGCCATACTCAACCAACTCGGCTACCCCCTTGGGGGCTGTATGAAATGTTATATTAAAACAATGAATGTTGGAGAGGAAATGTGAGAGTGTAACATAAATATATTCGAAATGTTTGTATACATTAGACCAAAACATAACATATGAGGAATTAGAAATGTTTTTAACATTTGAAATTAAAGTTATAAATTATAACAGAGATGATACTAAAGGGTGCCACCAACGTTTTTCTAATAAGTTATAAAAAAAATAAAATGATTAAAATAACTAAAGAATACCATTTTGATAGCGTAGCATAAATTTGAAGAAAGAAACAGTAGATAAAACTATAATCCTAGATAAATTTAAAGAAAGAAATAATAGGTAAAGCCATAATCATACAATAGAGGTAAAAAGAGACTTAGATAAATAATTCCCAAAACTTATTAATCGAAGTTTTGCGGCGTTTAATGGTCCTTTCTTCTTTTTTTCTAAAAAAATGTAAGATATAATAAGTCAAAATAAGGTATAAAATGCTTGATATAACAACTATCCAAAATCATAATAAAAAGGTATTTTAAAATAAAATAAACATATAAAAATAACAATTAAATATTCGAAAAATGCGTATATATAAAAAGTCTGTTTTTGAATACTTTATCGGTCGGATTTGGATATCAAAATTGGTGACGAGTCACATTTTTTAAATCTGACAGGATCGTCAAAATATTCGATTTGATTTCTATTTGATCTAATTCTGAAACCTGAATAGAAAAACCAGTTTGTCTGCGCATTTAGCTACATCAACTTTTCCCGATTGGAAAGAATTCAACCTCGAATTCAAAATGACGAAACATTAAAAGAACGGCCTCATGAAAAACAATTTTAGTAGTCTTTTATGTTGGCTCCTCCCCCTTTCAAAAGATATGGGAAATTGCTTTCTGCAGCTTTTGAGCAATTCCAGAACGAGCAGGGTCACTTGTGATATTCCCTGCTACAACTATATCTAGCTTCCATACCTATTTTTGTAGTTTCAGTAACTGGACCAGTCAGTTTATTTATTATCTCTTCTTCCGAGAAGATCTCAATTAAACACCATGGTCTAGCTGCCATCCCTGCTAACATTCTATATCCCCCAGATGAATTTATGCAGCCTGTTGAAGAACTGAATTTCTGCACCCATTTTACATCGGAAATATTGCATTCTTCAATGTCGAACTCAAATCTATCGTCTATATATTCAGATTTATCTACTTTATCTTTTACAGTTTGGTCATCCCGGATAAGAACCGTCACAAGGATATGCTCTACTTGCCTTATGTCCTTTTCGAAAATCTGAAACATTTTCAGTTTCTAATGATTTCTTATCCGGCACGTTGTCCACAAGTTGTTTTCTATTTTGCATATTTGTAATAACATTTTTGGGTTTTTTAAGTTTAAGAAGTATTGGTGGTGGTAAAAGATGTCCAAATATTTTAGAATTTTTAAGAATTACATTTTTTGTAATATTTTTTTGCCTGATGTTAAATTATACCGAGTATGTTAAAAATAGGACTTTTATCCACTAAATTAATAGAAGAAGAAATATTTTTACCTATTGTTGATGAATTATTGATTTCAATTGTTTTTTGAAAAATTTGGTTTCAAAATTTTTAAATTTTATGAGGTTTTTATTTCAGTAGCATCAACGCTCTTATCTTCGACCTCATCATCATACTTATCATAGAACGTCTTGTCAAAAGTGGGCTAAAATATAGTTTGAGCATCAAAACTACGATCAGTAGTTGGTGCATATGAGCATGAAACTCCTTTAACAAGTAGTGGTTTTGGAAACACTACTCTAGATGGCACCAATATAAACTTGCTACCATCTGTTCGTCTTACCATCATAAGTATAATTCTTCTTAAATCGACATGTACGTCTTAAAACTAGGTGATAGACATCCATAGTAACTACGCCACACCATGATGTATCTCTGTAATTACCAACAAAAAACTTAATTAGACAGCGTTTAGATACGATTGTTTTAGTGTACTCTATAATTCCTGACATTATGTACAGGTATGGAAGAACTTCAGTTTTCAAAGAAGATTCTGAACAGCCTCCTTTGAAATGAGATTCTCATAACCATTTGAATTGATTATAAAGTTGCAAATTTTTCCCCCAATTGTGCAAGTAGACTCAGAGATTTTATTCAGATTAAATCTGTATTAATGACTCACATGTTGGAGTCTTTTTTCATTAACGTACTCAGTTTTCGGATTTTCTATATAATAGTCCAGTAGTGCCAGCCTGGAGACTTGTACTCTTTTTCCTTATACCGCGTTTTAACCCACGGGGTTTTTCCTGGTTAAGTTTTTTAAGGAGGCAAGTACTCTAGACCTTTATTAAGGAACTATTTAGACATGTTTTTTTTCATTTAGGTACACTGTTACCCGTCATTGTACTCACTTGAGAGATCATATGACTCTCTAGACGATTGTAACCTTGTATATATATATATATATATACACCCACAGTTATCCAAAAAAAATGAAAGATATCGTTCTCTATTATAGTCCTCAAATTAATGAGTGTCCGGAACATGATTCATGTATATGCATAACATGAATTGTTGTGCTCCAATACCAACTGATAGAGTGGTGGAAATCGGAAGAAAGAAATTGTAGATAAAACACTAACCCTAGATTAGAGAATAAAAGAAACTCTAATAAATAATTTCCAAAATTTACATAAAAGTAAAAAGGACAATAGGTTTTATGATGTTTTATATAGCAACTACCCAAAATCATAATAAAAAAGAAATTACATAAATGTGAAAAGAAATATATAAAATAACAACTAAATATTTAAAAAGCACGTAAATATAAAAACTAATTTTTAAAAACATTATATGTCGAATAAGGGTATCAAACGGTGACAAATCACATTTTGAAAATCCATCAGACTCGTCGAAATCTTCAATTTGAATACTTGTTTGGTCCAATTCTAATACCACAACAAGAAACCAGTCTCATTCTTAGCTACCTCACTCATTTTATTAAATTATAAAAAAATAACAAAAAAAAAAAAATTAAAAAAAAATTATTAAAATAAGGAAATGACATTTAAGTACAAATTTTCCAAAAGAGAAATTACATAAATGTGAAAAGAAATATATAAAATAACAACTAAATATTTAAAAAGCACGTAAATATAAAAACTATTTTTAAAAAATATTATCTGTCGAATAAGGGTATCAAAATATTTTAAAAATATTTATTAAAATAATGAAATGACATTTAAGTACAAATTTTCCAAAAGAAATAATGACAAAAATTATATAAAATGACAAAAATAACTAAAATAAGTAAACCAGTATAAATGGAAAAAGATTTGTCAGAAGTGGGATTTGAACCCACGCCCTCTTTCGAAGACCAGAACTTGAGTCTGGCGCCTTAGACCACTCGGCCATCCTGACGTCTTGTTAAGTATTTCCTCCTGTTACAATATGAATATTATACTATGATTAATTTGATAAATTGACCAATAAAATATTAAAACAAAATTAAAGTAATGACCAATAAAATATTAAAACAAAATTAAAATAATGAACAATTATATATATATAATCAACATACATGTCTCCAAAGTCAAATTAAAATTACTTCACGAAAATAACATATATGATCAACATAAATACATGCATGTTTAACAACCAATGAATAGGTTTTATAACAATTAAATAAAATTAACAAATGAATACTACATTTAAGGGTCTAATAATTTCACATTGTTATTGATTACTGTTTTAATTCAAAATGAATATTTATATTCTAAATAAAGTAATTAATTAATAATATTAATTTGAAGTAATATTTTGAGATCATTTAAAAAAACAAAGCCTTAAACTTTTTACAAAATTTAAAATAAAACAATACAAGATTTTATATATGTCCTCAATTTAAAATATCATGTAAATTTATAATAGGGAGGTATGATTTCATTTGTTAATTAAATAAAAATAATTTATATATAATATATAATATTAATTATATGGTAATAATTATATATATAATTGAGTTATAAAATTTATATATTAGTTTGGTTAATTGTGAATTTTAAGAGAGAATTTATTTATCCAACTCCTTAGTTATTTGGTTATAATAATTCAATAAAAATTATAACACTTCATAGTAATATCAGACAAGAGTTCTGTTAAAATGAAGAATTAATAAATTTAAAACTATTCAGTGAGATCAAATAATTAAATACAAATAGTCGTCTAATAACCTTATTTCGGTATTTGTGCATTTTAAACATCCAAGATTTATCATTGTGAATTTTAGTTGTTGTTTCATCGAGACTCTTGTCTTTGTCATTTGGAGACCAAAATCAAGGTCTAACAAATGTAGGATTGTTATAGCCGGTTCATCACCACAGAATCAATACAATTACCTTATAGATCTTGAGATATAGAAGAGGTGAAACAATATTTTTTCTCTCTATTTTATCCTTGTTCATTTTTAGAGTTGGCGGGAGTAGCCATCAATCGTTGTTTTTGGTGTATAATCTTACCATGAATGGTATATTAACGAGCTTAGTATATATGATACTACAGAATCCAAAAGAATCATATATTCATAAATTATAATTATTGAGAATCTATGATTCGAGAAACTTCTCCAAGAAACTATTTCTTCTTCTTCCTCTAGTTCTGATTTGATTGCTATTTTGATGGTGGTTTCTTCCACAATCATCTTCTCTTCTTTTTCTTAATTCTTTCATTGTTGTTGTCATCTCCATCATGGAGATCTATAATAATGAAATATTTGAGGAAGATGACTTCCCTGTTCTTACCTCAAGAAACAGAGGTCAAGATAAAAATGGTGTAAGTTTAAAGACATTTGTTGATACCGTTAAAGATAGGAATGTAGAGTCTTCTATGAACTTGATTTTGGCACCGGAAAGAGTTACCAGCAATGGGGATCATATCTCCATTCAGGTTTCAAATGATGTTAAAGATTACCTGAATTTATCGGCAAAAATCACGATTGTTGGAAAAATTTCGCTTGGATTACCGAAGAAGAGTACTATAGATCAGTTCGTGTCTTCTTTTAAATTTAAATATATTTATAGTATAAGAAAATAGGACTCGAGGCATCTCATCATGGAATTTGATTCGAAGGAAGATGTTATCAAGGTTTGGGCTAAGAGTGTTTGGCGAATAGGCAGCTCAACGATGAGTCCCCTGTTTCTCTGGTTTGGGTTAAGCTGGGACGGGTTCCAGAATTTCCTTACAACAAGAAGGATCTAAATGATATATTGGCTACTCTAGGTACTCCTTACAAGATCGATTTTTCAGAAAAGAATAGAAGTTTGAACAATGCAGTGTTTGGTTTGGTAGAGATGGATGTTTCAGCTAAAATACACAACAAAATATGGGTTGGTTTTGGTAGAAATGATGGTTGTTGGATTCCGGTTTCTTATAAAAATCTGCCCAATTATTGTTCAGCTTGTTATCATCTTGGATATATGGTTGATAGCTGTTTGAAAAAGAAAAAGATATAAGAAAGTAGAAACACTGAAACAGGAAAAAAAAAGAATCAGAAATATATTGTATTTCCTGTTAATGTGAAGGATTACAAGAATAATGAAGAGAGTAACAATGGTAACCCTAAGTTCAATCAGGTTTATGTTCCCAAATAAAGTCTATGGTGGTTGATAAGAATATTGCGCCTTCAAATGTGTCTGGAAACTTGGATATCTGCAAAGATGGCCTGAGCTCCAGCAATGTCCTTCATAATTCTGATGGTGTTAGTTTGGTTCAAGAATGCCAACAAGACTCTGTTAACGATAATACTAATCAGATTGAAGATATTGAATTAATAGATGCCTTAAAGAATCTCAACAAGGATATGGACTCTAAGTTATCTCAAGATTGCCTCTATGTAGAAGATAACTCACCAAAAATAGATAACATAGAAAGTGAGTGTACGTCTCCTACCAACCAGGGGTTTAACAACATCCTGAAAAAGAAGCTAAAAGCTGTGAGTAAAGGTAAAAGACAAACGAAAAGAGCCCTTAAATCTCTGATTATTTCAAGGATAAAAAAAAGGTACAAGTTTGTATTTGATCATGATTAATATTCTGAATTGGAATGTTTGGGGCATTAATAACATATCTATTATCAGTAGATTGAAATAAATTATCCTAAATAAGAATGTGAAGATACTTGCTATTCAAGAACCTATGGCTAGTTTAGAGGTTATTAGTGAGGTAGCTGCTAAATTAGGGCTTCCTAATTATTCTGCTAATCATACTAATAAGATTTGGGTTTTCTGGATTAGAGATATTAACATGGAAATTATTACTAATCATGATCAATGCCTTAACCTTGAGGTTAGCTATAGTAATGTTAGTAGCTACTTTATGTTAACGGTGGTTTATGATAAGTGTAATAGGCACTTACGGGGTGAGCTATGGACTGAGCTTATCAACATCTCTACTAAGAATAAAGCATGGATTACCATGGGGGACTTCAACGTCGTGGCTACTCTTGACGAGAAAATTGGGTGTACCTCTCTTTGCCAGAATAGCATTCAAGATTTTGTCAACACTATTAATGAGTGTAATCTTGAAGATGCTAGGATGGTTGGCTCCAAGTTCACCTGGAACAAAAACTTTAAGTGGAAAAGATTAGACCGTGTGATGATAAACAGCAACTGCTCTAAGCTCTTCAACTATACTCAGGTTATTGGCATGTCAGAACTTGCTCTGACCATGCTCCTCTTCTTATCTCTGCATTTACTCTAAACAATAACTATACTAACAGAAAGAAAAGCTTTAAAATTTAAATGTTTGGACTTACGATGAATCTTTTTTTAATGTTGTTTAGGAAAACTGGAGACAAAACATTAATGCTCTTTCAAATGAGGTTTTCTGGTTTAAGATGAGGAGATTAAAAAACTGTTTAAAATGTTGGAACATAAAGTGTTTTGGAAATATCTTTAGCAAAGTAAAAGAGGCTGAGGATAATGTTAATAAATTGAACATTATTCATCAAAATGAAAATAGTTTATGTTCTAATGCTAACCTTAAAAAAGCTACTGCTCTTCACCTTAAGGCTCTTAGATGTGAGGAGTTTATTGGAGGCAAAAATGCTATAATGCTTGGCTTAAAGAGGGTGATGGAAACACTAAATTGTATCATGCTTATGTCAATAAGAAAAGAAGACGTAATACTATACATGGCATTAAACATGATAATATTTGGTTATATGATGATATTAACATTGGTACATTAGCTGTTAGTTATTTTACCTCTTACCTTTCTTGTGATTCCTTTGATAGCAAGGATGATGAAGATGCCTTAATGGCTGGTTCCATCTTTGACTCCATCCCAAAGATGGTTTCCAGAAATGAAAATGTTCTCCTTATAATGCCTGCAAGTGATCAAGAAGTATGAAATATTATTAAAAGTATGAAAGCAGATAGTGTTGTTGGTTTAGATGGGTATAATATCTTATTTTATAAATCATGTTGGGAGGTCATAAAATATATTCTATTTGTACTTCTATTAATGCCTTTTTGCAGGGTCACGGCATGCCTAATGGCATGTTTGCCACTGGGATCAGTCTGATTCCAAAAACTACTAACCCTATTGGCTGGTCAAATTTCAGGCCAATCAGCTTTTATACTATGCTGAATAGTGGTGTGGTTTATTTTTGTCTGAGGGTAAGTTTGTACCTTTTGTCTAGAGTTTTGTGGAATTTTGAGAGTATTTAATGTTTGGGTAGAATGTTGAGGGAGAATTGAGCTGTCTGGTTGTATTTAATTTTCATTACCCTCATTTAATGTAGGTGGTTGGGTATTTATGCCCTAACTTTGGGCCATATGGGCTTTCAGGTTGTGTTTAATGGATTTGGGTTGAGTTTAAAGACCAATTAGCTTTAAGTAAGTAAATAGGCAGCTTAGTCAAAAAGTGATTAGGTTTTAAGTACTTTAGTTCTGTTCTGATAGTTCAGTAAATGAAAGTTATCCGAACTACCCCTGTCTGGTAAAATGGACATTTTCCGAATTAACCCTGTCCGGTTCCCATAAGGTGTGGTGATAGAATCCGGACTCATCAGTAGCCCCTTTTTTAGGTGGTGTTCAAAGGCCTTTGGCAAGACCTAAAAATAGTCTACAGCTGGTCACAGTCATGTCCGGACAGGTCCTTCGAACTTTGTTATAGCTTTATC
This sequence comes from Limnanthes douglasii subsp. nivea, assembly GCA_036936605.1. NCBI lineage: Eukaryota > Viridiplantae > Streptophyta > Magnoliopsida > Brassicales > Limnanthaceae > Limnanthes > Limnanthes douglasii. Next base: position 186,169,642 of record JAUPFV010000003.1, read on the forward strand.
AGAACTGAAAAAGTTCTTGAAAACTAAACGGTTTCTTTCCAGGATTCGTGGGACACGTATCTTTCTCTGGTTCGCTGCATCATCCGTTTTTTCACCTAGAATGGCGCTCCCACCTTCTCCAAAAAGTAACCTCTTTATTTAATGAAGATGACATCAGCGTCGTTCCTTAATCATTGCAACCCTTTCGAATTCTCATAGGTATTTAAGCATCTTTTGTGTGTTTACTATAAATTAATCACTCCTTTACTGTTTTATCATCCTCTTCACCTTGTTTAATCTTCAAAGCTTTCTCTCAAAAACAAAAACTTTTTCTCTGTGTGAGTTTATGTTCACAACTAGGAACACTTTAATCAAAGGTGGGTGGCTTAATTTATCATAGTTAGAGAAGGCCTAGAAGGTTGAACGTGAGAGGCGCATTGTTGCAGGCCTCCCTGTTTTCCATGTCGACAAACAGTAATACCCAGCATAGAGCCTGACCAGGGTTCTTCTTTAACCAAAAGTGTTAAACCTAGGAGGTTGTTTCAAACCAACCTCTCACCAATCGTTTCAGGCTCGTCGGTTTAGGAATCAGAGCCCACTATTGAACCAGGGCAAGCAGTTACCAGTTTTAAGAAGCCTTCTCCATTTATTGCTATGGGATCAGATGCTGATGTATCGCCAGATAAGTTAGTTGATCGGAGAAGAGGCCGCTTGGTAAAAGGGCAGGCTTCAAAAGGTACACCTTCCAAATCAGGGGCCAAAGACAGCAACAAAGGGTCAGAGGCACCCATGAAAATTCCTAAGGACAAGCTGTCCGGACCGGAGGCATCTAGCTCAAGTCTCCGAAAATAAACTACTGCATCTGAGCCCCAGCCGGAGGCCAGAGTTCAAGGGACCAGTGAAACCCAACAATCTGGAGGGAATGTTGAGCCAATTTCTAACTCCCCTCACCCAAAACAACTGAAAACCCCTCCCGGGTTATGGAAGAAGTGATGGAGGACTCTGTCGAAGGATCTCCCTTTGAGTCCGAAGTCTCCGGGCAGGAAAGTGAGGCTGTTGCTTCCAAGAAGGATAAAGGCAAAGAAAAACTATGCCTAAGGCATCCAGACTTGTCGGAGGTCCTTGTGGGAAAAGTGGGACCTTGCTTTCACAAGGTTAGTGTTAAGTAATTAATTGCTTTGCAACAAATTAATTATGCCTTCATCCACACAGCCGAACTTTGTCGGATGCGAACAAAGTGAGGGATTCCGGAGAATGTAAAAATAATGATCCCAATAGACCCTGAAACATCGATGGACTGCAAGCTTAGTGAAATAGTTATCTTCACTGAACTCTTTAAGTGGGGACTAAGATTTCCCTTAGATCCGGAGATAGTCAAATACTTCCACCTCATCAAGCTTTGCCCAAGTCAACTGAGCCCTAATGCCTGGTACACTCTCATGGCATGTATCATGGCCTCCAGGCTTTCCGGAATTCCTCTTTCAATGGAGGAATTCGCAGCTGTGGCCAGCCTCTGCAGAAACCACCATATTGCCTTCTATCACTTCAACATGGGTGATATCTATAAAGTAGTGGATGACCTGCTCGAGTCGGAGAGAAATTGGAGGACTCACTTTTTGTTTGTGAGTGGTGCTTGGGAGAATGGGAGGAAGATCAAAGCCGGAGTCAACCCGAGTCTCCTCACCAGCAGATGGCGAAGCGATGGTAAGAATCCTACCTCACATTCTCATTTTTATTTTTATCAAACTTGTTTAACTGACTTGTCTTGTCTCTTTTCTCTCTCTTTTTTTACAGTGCTGTCTAAAGACTTCAATGACCACTTGAAGGCCGGGCAGACCACCTGTGCCAAGATAAACGCTTGGTCTGCCGAAAGATGGGAAAATCGCTTCCACAACGCCTTTACCGGAGGAAATCTTGCAAGGTCCTATCTGTGGAACACCACTGACTGGAGGGACTTATCCTGGGAGGAACTTACCACTCCACCCCCTCCGGAAGTAGTCCTCAAGAGAACACACGCACCGGACGGGGCATTGTATCTGCCTGGTCGAGCCAAGGCCCCAAGTAAGATGAAAGGCAAAAAAGGAAAGGGAAAGAAGAGTGCGGTTGAAGCTAACCCCACTGAAGCGGAGGAAACTGCTCCAACAAACCAAGAGAAGCCAGTTCCAAGTCAGATTGATGCTGCTCTTTTAGAAGTAGTGGAGCACGAGAATACTAGGGAAGAGGCAGGATCTCCAAAACCTCCAAGGGTTCCTAAGAGAGACAGGAAACGGGGAGTAGAGTGCAAGGATAGGAAGGCTAAGAAGAAAAAGACCTCCAGGGGTGATGAGATTTCTCTCCGGCCCCCGGAGCCCCTACCTCCTGTTGACCCTATTGATCGAACAAGAGCAGAAGAGATCCCTGGTGACTTTCGAACTGATGAGGTTGAAGAAGGAGACATCATTATTGACAGTGTCGACATTACTTGGCTTGAGGGGTTGGTGACTATTTTGAAAACCTCCCAGAGATGATTTTGCTGGGCCCTACCTCCCTCCAAGCACTTCGAACATTGTTACCTTCAATGGTAAGTCTTTCACTGTTTCAAGTGAAAGGGATATTATAAATCACTCGATATTGAGTAATATTCAGCCAGTGTTGGTCTGGAGAAACAAGTGTGAGGTCAGTCAGCAATCATTACTTCCCTTAGTTCTGACAAGGAGAGATTGTCCAGAGACCTCCTCATTGTCAACCAAAATGCTGATGTTCTAAAGAGGGAAAATGAGGAGTTAAAGAAGAATCAGGAGGGTTGGGCCACAAAAGTAACTACCTTAGAAGATACTATTAAAGAGATCCGGTCAAAGCAGTCTGAGTTGGAGAAAGCTCTCTCCTATTCGAAAGAGGAGGTGAAGGCTAAGGACATGATCATTCATACTTTGACCAATGACAAGATTTCGCTCGAGGATTCAGTGTCCCAGGCTGCAAAGGGAAAAGCTGATCTGCTAAGGGTGCAAGAGGCAAAAATTCAAGCCAAAATTGATGCTTACGCCAACAATGTGATAGATACTCAGGAAGAAATGTATGCCAAAATGAAGTTGGACATGGTCTTGCTCTTTCACGAGAAGTTCCCGAAGAGGAATCTGGGAGTTTATGGACTTATGTAGAGTACGAAGACCTTCCCTTTCATACTATGGCTGATGGAGACTTGCATGATTATTCTAGTGCTGATTCATCCGATGAGGAAGAGAACACCGGGGAGAGTCCAAATGAGGAGAATGATGACCTCAAGAAGAAGAAAACGAGTGAGGCTGAGCCATCTTCAAAGGCTCAGTCTTAGAGTAATTATCTTACTTTTGTTTTAATTAAACCAAAGTCCTTGGATGGCCAAGGCATTTTTGTAACTGTGTCCGGTCCTTGATCGGATAGACCTTTTTGTTTTGACAACTTAAAGTCCTTGGATGGCCAAGGCACTTCAGTTATTTTAATGAATATCTTTATTTTGCACAGCTCTTGCATTGTTTCATAGTTTTTTCAATTTTGGCGGCTAATGTTTAAACAACCCTTAGTTATTTCATAAATATTCTAAAGTGAGAGTGTTTAAATTCTCCGATGACAAATGTTTAAGTAGTCATCACTCCTTCAATTCAATCCAGCCGGTGTTTAAACAAAAATTTGACAAGAAACACAGTAAGAACACTCCGAATTTTTAAGAAGGCATCAAATTTTATAAAAGAGCCCGGACACCTCATTAAAACCTCCCCGCGCCACCAGGGTAGGAAAGAGTATGCCCCCAAATATTTACATGGACTTTTAAACAAGTAAATGTTTACATAGTTTCTACTCCAAGTACATCAGGAGGTGCTCAATATTCCAAGGGTGATTCAAAATCCTTCCATCTTTGTCTTGGAGCCGGTATGTTCCACGCTTAAGCTTTTCAATGACCACATAGGGTCCTTCCCAAGTTGGAGCCAATTTACCGAACTGCCTCTCTTTAGTGTGTGTAGGAAAAATTTTCTCAATACCTTATCCCCCGGTTGAAAATCCCTTCTCTTGATTTTAGAAGCAAACATGTTTCTCATCAAACTTTGATAGTGCATAGCTCTAAGGTGAGCCTTAACTCTTCTTTCCTCTATTTAATCATGTTGACTTCAGATAGCCCCCTCGTTAGCGTGTTTAGAGAAATTATGAACTCGAAATGAAGGGAGAGTTGCTTCTATGGGAGCTATGGCATTCATCCCATAGACCAAAGCAAAATGTGACTCTTGTGTTGCAGCCCCAGAGGTAGTCCGGTAAGCCCACAAAACTTCTTGCAAATAACTGGGCCATTTTCCAGCAGTCCCTTCTAAATTTTTCTTCAAACCGGACAGTATAGTTTTGTTAGGCACCTCAACGTGAACATTTGCTTGTGGGTGGAAAGGTGAAGAGAAACAATTTTGTATACCTATAGAGGCACAGAAACTCTCCATTTCCTTGTTGTCGAACTGTGGCCCATTGTCCGTTGTTATCTTCTGTGGAATTCCAAATCTACAACAGATATTGGATAAAATGAATTTTATGACAGCTTTTGATGTTGTTCCTGCTAATGGAGCTGCTTCGATCCACTTCAAAAAATAATCAATAGCAAAAATTATTGTCCTGCGTCCTCTGGATACCATAGGTAGAGGTCCCACCAAATCCAACCCCCATCGCGCAAAAGGTATAGGCTCGGAAATTGACTCTAAAGGGATGGCTGGGACATGAATTTCATTGCTATATCTCTGGCATGGGTCACACCTCCTCACCAGCTCCTTAGCATCTTGCATTATAGAGGGCCAGTAATAACCAGCCAACAAAACTCTCCTTGTTAGAGCCCTAAATCCACAGTGAGCTGATCCCTCACTATCATGTAATTCGGAGAGCACTATTTGAGATTCATCAACCCCCAAACATCGTAAGAGGGGTTTACTGTAATACTTCTTATAAATAACATCTCCTAGTATGATAAAACCACGAGCCTTGTACTTTACTTTTCTTGTTATTGACTTATCCGGAGGCAAGATGCCATCGGAGAGATATTGAAGGAGAGGAAACCTCCAATCTTGGGGCTGTTTCATCTGTATATCGAAGCTTTCTTCCTCCTTACCCATATTGAGTTGAATGGAAGGGAACTCCAGCACATGGATCCAAGGGTATGATTCAGTATAGGCTATGGTTGCCAAGGAGTCTGCTAGTTCATTTTCTGTTCGGGGTATGTGCTCATAAACAATACTCTTGAACTTAAGTGCCACATCTTTGAGAAGAAGCAAGTATTTTATTAGATGTTCCTTTTTGGCTTCAGATTAACCTTGCGCATGATGGATAAGAAGCTGAAAATCACTCATCAACTTGACCATTTTGGCTCCACAAATAAGAGCTAACTTTAAACCAGCTATAGCAGCTTCATATTCGGACTCATTATTAGAAGCCCTAAAAGCAAAACATATAGCTTGGTACATTTTGTCACCATACGGAGAGGTCAAGCATACCCCTGCACCACATCCCATAGTACTTGATCCACCATCAGTCCGGACGACCCAGACCTTTTTATCTTTCACATCAGTTGTTTGCTCTGTATCCCTATCTGAATGGAATTCAACTAAGAAATCAGCCACAGCTTGGGCTTTGATTGTTGTCCGAGGAGCAAAATCAATATCGAAGCCCCCCAGTTCCACTGACCACTTAGTCATTCTACTCGAAATGTCTACCTTTTGAAGAACGTTTTTCAGGGGATAGGATGTTCGGACAATAATAGGATGAGCCTGAAAATAAGGCCTCATCTTCCTCGCAGCAATTACCAGGGCTAATGCTAACTTTTCAAGCTTTAGATAGTGTTTTTCTGCATCTATCAAGCTCTTGCTGATGTAATACACTAGACGGGGATAATTATCCACCTCCCTCACCAATACAGTACTTATGGCACAACTGGAAACTGCCAAGTATATAAAAAGAGTCTCTCCATCAACAGGTTTATATAAAGTCTTGGGGGAGGACAAATGTTTTTTAATTTCATTAATAGCCTCATCACATTGTGAAGTCCAATCGAATCCCTTTGCACCTTTTAAAGTTTGAAAGAACGGGGCACACCTGTCCGAAGACCTTGAAATGAATCGATTTAACACAGCCAACCTCCCAGTCAACCTTTGTACTTCTTTAATATTCCAAAGAGGCTCCATTTGGAATAAAGCATTAAGCTGGTCTGGATCAGGCTGTATCCCTTGCTCACTTATTATATACCCTAGGAATTTTCCGGACTGTACTCCGAACACACACTTCTCTGGATTTAGTTTCAAATTTACTTTCACTAAGTTAGTAAAAGTTTCTTGGAGATCTTTCAAGTGTAGCTCTTCGTCCATACTTTTTACCATCATGCCATCGATGTATACTTCCATGTTTCTTCCAATTTGATCAGCAAAATATTTGTTTACCAACCTCTGTAGCCCCAGTATTTTTTAACCCAAACGACATCACCTTGTAACAATGAAGGTCTAACAAACGTAGTATGCTCTTGATCCCTCGGATCAACTTGAATCTGATTGTATCCGGAGAAGGCATCCATGAAAGACATCAGCTTGTTCCCAGATGTGGAATCTACCAACTGATCAATCCGGGGGACTGGGTACAAATCCTTTGGGCAAGCTCTGTTGAAATCTGTGAAATCGATACACATGCACCACTTGCCATTTTTCTTTTTCACCAAGACCGGATTGGCTGTCCATAAAGGATATTGAGACTCCTTTATGTGCCCCATTTTAGTAAGTCTATCGACTTCTTGAACTATGACATCGGCCTTTTCCTTGGAAAAAGCTCTCCTCTTTTGTACCACAGGTGCTATGTCTCTTCGGATGGACAGTTGGTGTGATATAATAGTTGCTGGTACTCCGGTAACATAAGCATTGCATCAAGCAAAAACATGCTGATGGTCTTTTAAGAACTTCAACATTTTACCATTTAGTTCGGATGTCCCTCAAACTGCTATTCTTCATTGATACGAACTACCCCCAACGTCCGAGGAGCCAGTGCTGTTGCATAACACTCTCTTGCTATCTTTTGGCTGATCCGAACAACTCCCACTTGTCCTTGCACAGCGTATTTCAAACATTGGTGGACTGTTGAGGCCACTGCATGCATCCTAGAGAGCCAAGACCTCCCTAGAATATCATTATAACAAGTGGGACAATCCACTACGACAAACAGTATTCTAACCATCTTCTTAAAAAGGACCTTGCCCAACAAAACTTCCTCTTCGAACTCCCCAATCACATCTGCTGAGCTTCCAATGAAACCCACAATTGATCTGTTCGAACGCTGAATTACCGCAGGAGTTTTCATCTTTTTGTAGGAAGCTAAAAAGAGGATATTGGCTGAACTCCCAGTATCCACCAAAATTCGTCTTATGCCATTGCCCCCAATGGATGCTCCTATGACAACAACATCTTCGTGAGGACCTGCTATATCCCTTAAGTCATCCTCATCGAAAACAATGAAGGGAAATGGAATATGCGATTGATAGGAAGTCATGCCTCCTTCCAGTTGGGTAGCTAAAGTATGAACATGCCTCTTCCTCGAAGAAGTAGTGGGTGTTGTCATGGTATCCCCTCCGAAAATTGTGAGTGACTCAAAATAGTTAATAAGCCCGGACACTGTTTTACAACGTTCCTCAATGGAACCCACTCTGTTTCGAGTTGGATCGGGGTCCAAGTATTCTGACTCTACATCGAATCTCTCGATTATCACCATATCTCCCTCTGGAGCGGATGCACCTGCATTGTTTGGTCCAGCCCGATGAGCATTATCAGGCCTATTTCCTCATCTTGTTTTAACATATGCTCCCAATTTTCATCTTTCAATTAAATTCTGGACTTCTTGCTTTAAAGCAATACAATCCTCAGTGGTATGGCCAGTATTATGATACTGACAGAAGCAATTGTTATGATGCTCCCTAGGAGATTGTAGTGCAGTCGGCCTTCTATAGTGTCCTTCTTCCTTTGTTTTGTCATAGATGGTGGCTACACTTTCTTTTAACTCAGCAAACCACTCTGGTTGAACCCAAGTCCCTCTCTTATTTCTAGATTGCTGACTCTGGGCAGGCGCAGCTGGCTGAGACTGAGCTTTAGCTCTGTTATGACCCTGCCCGACCTCCCTTGCCTTTTTCCCGGACTGATTTTGGTTGGGGTTTGGTGCAGCCGGGGCAGATCTCACCTGCCTGTGCACCCTAGTTTTCTTTGTTTCATCCACGTTAATTTGCTTTCCAACCTGATTCAGTAAACCTCCCCATGTCATGGCCTTTTTTATGGTCACTGAATCAGCCAAATTTCCAGGGTTTAAACCCAGCCTCGGAGAAGCTATTGCTACTTGTTCGAAGCAATTAGCCAACCCATTTTTGGTGTTTACAAAGCGACTTATATATTCCTTCAGAGATTCATTCGGTTCTTGGGCACAATGTATAATTGTGTCTCTATTTCCCTTCACCTCCTTACTTCCAACAAACTACCTCCGGAAAGCCACCCAAAAGGTATCGAAATTTCTGATGCACCCATGTGGTAGGTTGTTATACCACTTTAGGGCACTCCCCGTAAAAGACTGGGAGAATTCTCTACAAAGAAACTTATCATCATCATCGAAATTCATCATGAAATTTTTGAATTGTTCCAAGTGATTGTTCGAGTCTTTACTGCCATCGTATTTTTCCATCTTCGTACTATCGAACCTCTTGGGGAGGTTCCCGGACAGGATCTTGGATGACAATGGAGATTGTCTCCAATTCCGGCCACGACTGAAAGCGGTATCCTCGTTAGGAGTTGCAAAAATACCTTGTTCATCATGGAAGGCAAAAGGATCCACCAGCATCCGGTCTATGTGTCTTCGGCTATAAGATGACCGTTTGCCTATATGCCTCTTTAACTTTCCATGCCTATCCCTTTTTATTGAATACTTCTTAACCAACTTTTGTTTCTTTTTTTATCGGCACTCATCATTGTTGGATGACAAAGATTCTTCAACTCCATCTTCGCCCGAGGAGCTACTGGAAGATTCTGAGTCTGAATCAGAGCTCTCCATTGGCCTAGACCGGTGAGACTTTTTAGAGCTAGCATGAGTCTTCTTTGTACTCACATGGGTTTTCGAAGGCTCATGCTCTCTAGGTTTGTCAGTATGATGAGCAAGTGATGCCTTTGACTTTTCTTCTATGCCCATATTTGCCCTCTCTTCCCTCAGGGCTTCTATCTCGCCTTTTAATCTATCACGCTCTTCGATGGTATATTCATCATTTTCTCCCACCACTTCAAGCAAAGCTGGTGGTACTTCGGGGGCGTCCGGATTCATTCGGACTGGTTTTTCTGATGGTTTTGAATGCTAAATTCAGGCACCGTCGTTCTCCCACTGTGGTCGCCAATTTGGTGTGGTTTATTTTTGTCTGAGGGTAAGTTTGTAACTTTTGTCTAGATTTTTGTGGAATTTTGAGAGTATTTAATGTTTGGGTAGAATGTAGAGGGATAATTGAGTTGCCTGGTTGTATTTAATTTTCATTACCCTCATTTAATGTAGGTGGTTGGGTATTTATACCCTTAACTTTGGGCCATATGGGACTTCGGGTTGTGTTTAATGTATTTGGGTCGAGTTTAAAGACCCATTAGCTTTAAGTAAGTAAATAAGAAGCTTAGTCAAAAAGTGATTAGGTTTTAAGTTCTTTAGTTCTGTTCGGATAGTTCAGTGAATGAAAGTTGTCCGAACTACGCATGTCCGATAAAATGGACATTGTCCGAATTAACCCTGTCTGGTTCCCATAAGGTGTGGTGACAGAATCCGGACTCATCAAATAGAATCTTTGCTAGACTAATTAATACTAGACTTTCTCGCTATTCTGCCAAATATTATCTCTGAATTTCAAGCTGCTTTTATTAAAAATAGATCTATCCATGATAATATCCGTGTTGCTAAAGAATTAACCTTTGACATTAATAGAAAGCCTAAGAAGGGTAATATCATGATTAAGTTGGACATGTCAAAAGCTTTTGACAAAATGTCCTTCAAATTTATTTTGAATGTTTTAACTCACTTTGGTTTTTCTAATAGGTTTATTAGTCTTATTTCTAAGATGATTAATAAGGTTAATCTTTCTATTATTATTAATGGCAACAACTATGGGTATTTTCGTACTAAAAGAGGCTTGAGGCAGGGTGATTCCCTATCTTTAAGCCTCTTAATTATTAGTGAAGAGGTTATGATCTGTGGCTTATATAATCTGTTTAAGATGAATAAATCTATGCAATATGCAACTACAACGAAAATTTTGGTTCCTTGTACTACTTTTGCGGATGATATTATCATATATACCAATAGTCATCCTAATACTATTAGTATTTTAAGTAGTTTTTTATAAATGTATCAACATGCTTCAGGCCAAAGTATAAATAAAGAAAAAACTGCAATTATTACCTCTGGTAAGCTACAGCAGTGCAGAATTCAGACTCTTGAAACCAATACTGGATTCAGCACTATAAACCTTCCAACCTGCTACCCTGGCATCACCTTACACATAAACAACAAGGCTAAGAGCTTTATACCTTTAATTAATAAGATTAATGCTAAAATTTTAGAGTGGGATTCTAAATATCTATCATATGGGGGCAGACTGTCTTCGATTACTAATATTCTTATGCAAATAACCTATTATTGGATGCAAAATTCAGTTTTACCAAATTGTATTATCAAAATACTTGAAAAAATCTTCAACAGATTCTTATGGAGGTCAAAATTTAACGAAAAAAATAATTCATTGGGCATATTGGGAAAATCTTTGTTTCCTTTTTTACTAAGGTGGACTAAAAATCAGGAATCTTACTAATATTCAGTCCACTTTCTCTAAAACATTATGGTTTATTTATAGGAAGAATGAGGGCCTCTGGAGTAGAATCATGAATGATATCTACAACAGAGATTCTCATCATTTAAAAGTCAATAAAAATACTAAAGGCTCACTAACCTGGAAATGTCTTGTAGGTATAAAGGATGTAGCAGAGAAAAACATCAAGTGGATACCCGGGTGTGGTGATATGGACTTCTGGTCTCAAAACTGGCATCGTCGGCCTCCTATCTTGGACTAAAAGCTTGATACCAATAATTGGTACCTTGAGGCCAAGGTGAAGTCCTTCTGGAAGGGTGATTCTTTGGATGAGATGACTTTATCCAATGTTGTTCTTGAAAATAGAATGAAAAATATAAGAAATTTCAAAGTTGATTCTAATAAAAAACATGTTATGAGTTGGGATTTATCTCCTGATAACAATTTTAACATGAAAACTACTTGGAACTCTATCAGGAAAACTAACACTCCTTCTAGTTTTTACAAAAAAAAATCTGGATTGCTATTACCCCTAGAAAGTTTTGCATTTATATTATGGAAAATTTTAAAAAGCTTTATTCCTATTAACGTAATTTTACAAAACAGGCATGTTCATCTAGCCTTTAAATGTCAATTTTGTTTAAATGGGGAAGACATAAACCATCTGCTTGTTAGTTGTACCTATGCTTGGGGTATTTGGAGCCATTTCAGTAAACTTTTTAATATAAGAATTGAAAGGTTTATGACTTTAAAACATGTTGTATATAATTGTTTCTGGTTTTCTAGTCTCAAAGTCCATATCACCTATTCTTTACCAGCTTTAATCTGTTGGGTAATATGGAAGAATCGTAACTCTGTAAAGTTTAAAAATGTTGGGTTTAATATTAACACTAGTATTAACTCTAGTATTTATTTTGTTAATAGAATTATCCAGGGTCTAGATTTTGCTAATGTCTTGACCAGAAAGCACTGGGCAAATGTCTTTGCTGCTGGTCAATCTTTAGGTTGTTGTTCTTCTGAAAATAATTGCAGGAATAACAGGATAACTTATCTTAATTGGGTGGCTCCTGCTGATGGAAGAATCAAACTCAATGTGGATGCTTCCTGTCTTAGCAATGGGGAAGTTGGTGGAGCCATGATCTTCAGAGACAAAGAGGGATCTATTGTATCTCGCTTCAACAATCTTTTCGGTAAAATTACGCCTCTGGTTGTTGAAACCAGAGCGTTTAACGAAGGCTTATTAATATGCATAATCAATAGTTGGGTTAATATTGATATAGAAATCGATTGTTTAGCGTTGGTCAATATAATTAAAAATCAAAAGTAACCTATTTACCTTAAATCTCTCATACCGATTTGTAGAGAGCTAATTCTTCCTTTTATGCCAATCTCATACATCCCTAGGACTCAGAATAGAGCTATGGATTGGCTCGCCAAGTGGACATTGAAATGCAAAGAGAAACTTTTATTCTCCCATTTCAATGCCCCGAATCCTCTGCTTGCCATTATGCTGCTGGAAAACCTAGGTTTAGGTGATGTATCTACTAATTGAAATTTTGCTCAAAAATCTGTTGGAGTTCTGTCTTCTTTACATGTACAATTGGGAGAATATGGGATGTGGTTGGTGAAATTGTGGTTCGAGAGGCTGATTTGGAGAGATTGTAATGGTTTATGAGAAGAGAGTCTAGACGTATTACAGTATAACTGAAGAAGAGAAATCGAAGATTGCTTCTAGATCGTTTTTGCATGAGCTTATTGAGGTAATTGATGGAATTTGGCACAAAATTTTCATCAATTATTTGGTCAAGTCAGTGTTTCGTCTATGGTGATTTGGGGATTTTGAAAGAAGCAAAAAGAATTAGCGTTTTGGAGTTTCGATTGGTGTCGAAGTGCCTGAAATAGTCTTGATTTTTTGGGAATTAGGCTTTTTTAGGTTGTGTTGTCCTTAAGCCCCTCAATTTGTTCTCTGTCTTAATTAGACACCTAAATCTTTGTAAATTTTCAATTTAGTAATAAAATTCTTTGTTTAAATTTTTTTATTGAGAATCTAGACGTATATTCTTACATTTGAATCTTTGTAAACTTTCAATTTAGTAATAAAATTCTCTTTGCTATATATGTAGTTATATTATAAAATATTTATAAAATATCAGCTTATAAATTCAGTTTTTACAGAAATCCAAAAGAGATAGGATAAGATAAACTATATAGCGAAATTATTTTTAGGCTACGTTATAACTGGGCACTAAATTGTTATTCCCCTCTACCTGGTTTTTCTAACAATTTATTTTTTAATAAAAAATATTTTCGTTCTTTTAATTTTTATTATTTACGAATGCGTCATTGAAAACAAAAATAACCATAGCAAGAAATACTAACCTTATCCTGGTTCAAAATCTAAAAGACTAAATCTATATCTAACCCAATCTACCTTTTGATAATTTCAAATTCAATTTAACTATAAACAAATGCATATATATATATATATATATATATGTGGAAGATACTGTGAATGACTTTGAACTTTAAAAAGTTATATATATAAAGATCAATGGATTATAACATGAATGCTTTCATTGGACTAGAGTAGTGTAATATCGGTTAAAGCCGAAGTAGTTCAGCCATAATCAACCTTTGTTATGGCTTAATTCGCTCCAGTTTCGAAACGGAGACCAATTTTAGTTAAACCACGTCTCCACTCATAAAGAATGAGGACCAATTCTGGTTCAACCATGTTTTGGTTCAACCGAAATTGGAGCTAATTTTGGTTGAATTAGAATATAGTCCGATTCGAATTGGTCATGGTTTAGCCAATATTTATGTAATATTGTACTACGAGGAAAATGCCACAGATCGATTAAACTTGAAAATTATTGTCAGTTGTATTTTCATAAAATTTTATTATACGATAAAAGAATTGTGCGTAGATTAAAAAGAATATATAAATAAAACGAGTTTAGTATTATTTTAAGACATTGTAAATAAAATCATCGACTATTTTTCGAATGTTAGACCCTTAAAATTTATAAAATATTAATTGATCAAGAAGATATCAAAAGAAAGTCGATCGGGTAAAAATAAATCAATGTGTCTTTTCAAATTTAGAAGTTTTTTTTTGTCTGGATCAATGGCTGTGAGAGGTTATAAGTGAAACACGTGATCATCTTATAATGAAATATTTTGAAGGTCATTACAACACGAGTAAATTATCAAGAATGAGTTAGAATTTGTAAAACAACTTACCGTAATGTATATTCACCCTAGAGAAATTTGAAATAGATTAAAGTAGTTTAACACTAGAAATATGTCAAACATGCGTACTATATACAACAATAAAAAAAAACACCGTTGTATAAAGAAAGTTGGTCAATCATAACTAGTACCATAAGGGGTCATGATTCAACCCTTTATCTTACTTCATTTTGATTGTCTAGCGAAGCAAACTCGTTAAAAGTCATATCCCTACTGATGAGAAAACCTGAAGACTTTGAAGAGGTACCATAACCTATATCACTTCACTCTAGTACCATATCCTAGATATATACATCTATTTTCCATCGGTTCAAGTTTATCATTTCTCACATGAGCATAAGCCGGACAACCCAACGCCCTCAATTATTCGTAATCAGCTGAAGATTGAGACCAAATCTCAAACGGAATTATAAAATCAATAGTCGTCGATAGAGATTGATTCAACAAGTAATACGTCGTATTGATAGCTTCAGTCGAAAATCGTTTTCCACACTGGAATGCAAGAGCATGTTTCGTGCATTGTCCCAAAGTATTCTGTTCATTCTTTTTATGCGACCTCTTTATGTTGTGGTGTTCAAGAACAAGTGCGATAACGAACTATTCCCTCAACTTTGCAGAACTCATTGAACTCATGATTGTGAAATTCTAACCCATTATATGTCCTAAAACGCTTGATCTTTCTTCACCTCTGCTTCTCAATCATCATTTTCTATTTGAAAAAGGTTGAATATGCCTCATATTTGATTTTCATAAATAAACCCGCATCATCTTTGAATAATTATCGATCAAACTCATGTAGTTTCTGGTTATACTCTTCGACAAAACTATGTTTGATCCCAAAGATCAGAGTGAATGTAGTCAGTTGTCCATTTAATCTCTCTTACAGCCGACTTACTGAATCTGAATCTAGTTTGATTACCAAACACACAATAGTCATAAAATCCCAATGACTCTACTTTATACCCTTTCAAAAAAATGTCTTTTTCCCAAAAACATTTAGTCTTCTTTCACTTATGTGATCGAGACACTAATGTCATAACTGATTCTCATCCTACTATATAAGGGAAGAATTATATCAATAAATGAGATCGGAAAATAAAGGAGTAGTTTGGTGTAAGAAACCTCATAAGAGAATTATGAAAATTGTATATTGTAAAATGATCTCTTCGTAATTAATTATAAGTTTGGGATAATAACAATAATTAGTTATTGTCTATACATGTGGGACCTAACGAATATACTATAAAAGGAAACCTTCTCTCATGGGAAAACTGAATGATTAATGATTATAAAAGGTCATTCGGCTAGTTTCTCTCTCTAAGAATTCGATCATCCAAATATTGCTTTATCACTAGATTCACTCTAAATAATACTTGGAACTATCATTGGCGCTGTCTGTGGGAATGCTTGGTACCCTGAATTATTTTTCCAAAACTATTATTGTAATGTCAAATATTTTGAAACAAGCGGACGTGGGAGTCCATGGCGAGCCAAGTATTTTCGTTAATAATCTTGAATCTAAGGAGGGTCATCCCATCGCAGAAAAAATGGAAGAGGATCAACAGTATGATGATCAGTATGCTGGTGAGCTATTAGAGGAGTCTATTTTAGTGGCTCGAAGAAAAGAATTCTTAGTTGAAATTAAAAAAATTAGTGATGAAAGGGAAGTTGTATTGACTTTTAAGAAAACTAGATTAGAGGTTCGAAGGGAATATGCTGAGAGGGATGATGGGTATGACGAGTATCAAACTGATGACATGAAAAATGATTATCGAAGGCTTAGTCGTTATTTTTCGAGGAGGAAAATGAAACTCAGGTGTTGTTATTGCTCATTTGAGTCTAGCGACTATTTGCTCTATGATTCAAGCGAGTTATATTCCCTGGAACGGACTAGTCAATGAGCAAGAAATGATAAGATAAGATATTCAAGGAAGTATAGAAGCTTTCATCGAGTGTTTCATCGGAATAAATATTTGAGGAAAGATAAGAAAATGCAAAGGTGTGAGGGTCGTGAAAAAACATTAAATTTGTTACAACACATGTTCAAATTCAATCAGGAAATAAAAAAAATTGAATATCGAGTGAGTAACCAGTATACTATTCCAACCGAATAAGGATTGTACATAATGGCGGATGAAGGTTTGAGCAGGCTTAAGGTTTTTCCACATCTGTGGGGAGAAATAATCTGCTTGGTAACTGACTCACAACTCTTGATAAATCATATATCATGCATTTCTAAGGCAAGAAAATATCATCTTGTCAAATACCTCAAGGCTTTAAAAAGTTTGGCAGTGGTTTTTGAAAGCATTAAATCGGAACATGTTCATATGGTTGATAATTTTATAGCAGATTCATTGACTACAATTGCATCTTCCGATGGATATCCATGGATCATCACACAAGAAAACCCTTCAATTGTAAGAGGTTCATAGCATATTAAAGGGATCGATGAAGCTTTCCATATTTCAATGAGCAATATTGGAGTTTCGATATCAAAGAATGTTTAGTATACAATGTGTTTCTAGTTGATAAATTGATGTGTAAAAATAATATTCAAAGTCCCATAGTTACGTGGTCCTTGGAGGAATCTTATACAAAAAATATTTTAGCAGACCTTTACTTCTATGTTTAGGAAAATATTAGTCACAAATGATATTATCAGAATTGCACGATGAAGAATGGTCTACACACTATGGGTATAAAATGTTGATACGAAGAGTATTTATGGAAGGATATTATTAGCCTACGATCTCATTCGACACCAAAGAGCTGGTTAAAATATGTGATACTTGCCAAAGTTTTGGTAATATAATTCGTAAACCGGGGGTCCCTCTCAAATCTAGATCTGAAGCTTTACCATTTGACCGATGGGGTATCGACCTCGTCAGACCAGTGGCAATGGCATATGGTGGTTGATAGACGATAATTGTGGCAATGGATTATTTTTAGAAGTGGGTAGAGCCAAACCACTAGCTGGAGCAAAAGCCAAAGATGTAGTTAAGTTTATCAACTCGAATATATGTTGTCGTTTTGGGGTTCCGAGGCGGATTACTGTAGACAATGGGACGCAATTTGATAATCAATTCATGAATATTTTTTGCTTATCTCGAGGGATACAATAATGTTTTTCGCCTCCTTTCCATCATCAAGGGAATAGTTAAGTTGAGGTGACTAATCGGAAAATCCTCGATGACTTAAAAAATAATTTTGAAGGGAAAGCCAGAAAATGACCAGATTATTTACAATAAGGCATTTGGGCATATCAAACTATTCCTCGAACTGCAACCTTAGAATCTTTGTTTGCTTTAGTGTATGGGATAGATGTGGTAGTATCTTCTAAAGTAATTTTTCCTTTATATCGTGTTACTGGGTATTCTGAGGACACTAATGATGAAGGAATGCGAATTGAATTGGATTTAATTGAAGAAAATATAATGCAGGCACAATTAAATTTATTGCATTACCAAAAATTAATGAGAAGCAGATATGCCTCAAAGGTTAAACTGAGATAGTTTAAAATAAGAGACCAATTGTTAAGAATGATATATCTGCACACAAAAGAAAAGCACCTCGGAAAGTTATGACCTAATTAGAAAGGCTCATATGTGGTAATAGAAAAAGTAAAGTTGGGAACATATATGATCAAGGATAAAGAAGGAAGAAATCTCTAACACCCATGAAATATTAAGCATCTCAAGTTGTATCTTAAATGACTGTAAAAGATTGAATGTTGAAACATGTAAAATATCGGTGGCATACTATTTCCTAACATGGTGGTGCACGAAGGATATAATGAGGTGTCCTATTAGCTGATCTATATATATAAAGTTCTTATTCCATCTTAAAAATTCTTTATTAATCTTTGACTTAAAGGGTTTTCCAACAAAATTTGGTCTCTAACTATTAATCTTGGACCTAAAGGGTCTTCCAACAAAAATTGGTCTCTAACTATCAATCTTGGACCTAAAGGGTCTTCCAACAGAAGTTGGTCTCTAACTATTAATCTTGGACTGAAAGGTTCTTCCAACAAAAATTGTTCTGTAACTATTAATTTTGAACCTAAAGGGTCCAACGAAGTTGGTCTTTAAACTTTCAGTTTTGAGTCAAAAGATCAATAAAAATAAGGAAAATCTGATTATCATTCACAAAATTGTCTCGAACAAAAGTGAGCACTTCACAAAATTTCCTCGAAAAAAGTGAGGACTTCACAAAATACAGTTAGAACATGAAAACATTTAAAACTTTCTACTTTGAAGGAGATCTGAATGGATCGTTATCAAAAGATTATGATTAAATTTCATCATCATCTAAAGAAACTCATGTAGGACAAAATTAGACTTGAACTAGATTCCGAAAAATACCCAACTTTAAGTTAGGGTAGCGTTCATTAATCTCCAAAATTGACTTTTGGTAGCATAGACTTCAAGAGCAGTTTTTTATCAATCTCAATTTTGACTTGAAGGGCCTGTTTTTCTTTCAACTCTTTCTCCAAGTCTTTAACAGCTCATTCGAACTATGACGAGACCTTATCATTCCCCTCTTTGTAAGCCTAGAGGAGAAACTCATTCCTAGAATTTTGCTACGGGTCAAGATCTCTTACTTCTTGACAACACTTCTCGGAAATCATGATATCATATTATACACAAATGTGCTTCTCGTAAATCGCATCAGTTTGTTTTTGAAGTGTGAAAAGTTCTTGTTAAGCTCCTCGACCTTTAACTCTGATTTCAAAACTTTTGATTTGTAATAGTTCTTTAAATCTCTCCAATACCATATTTTATTTCCAATTATAACCAATGATCGAAGAATTTGACGAATCTAAAGAAGAAATACATCATCGAGAGAGATTTCGAATGACTCGGATAAGGAGCCAGCTTAGAATGAAACATTCGTCAAAGAATTATCCTCTTGAGAAATATTACCGTTATTTTCTTGAACAAACAGCTCGTCATTTGGAAGCTGAGAGGAATCTGATTCAATGATAACTCTTTCTAGGGAGGGCAAATTAGGGTCAGCAGCTTCATTATCACTTGACATATTGTTTTGGGCAACGGTGTTTTTTGTATCTTGTTGTACATCTTCCTTCATTTTATGTTGACGTTTTTTGGGAAGGTTACCTTAAGATGGTGTTTTCAAAATTTCACTCTCCACATAACTTGTTTTCTCAAATTCAAAATCAGTATCTTGGGCTACCGCTCCAGAAGTCTCTAGGGCTTCACCTTTTCTCGAAACATCACCAATGTTTTTTTGTGATGGCGTTAAGCTCTAGCCCTTAAAGGTAGAAAGAGAGTACATCCTAAGCTTCTAATATATTCACCACCTCGTCATAAGTAGGAAGAACCAAGAGTTCTTATAAAGACATAAATTTGTTAGGATTAGCCTTCCAAAGATGACTCTTAGCGAGATTGGTTGGAATAAAGCAACGATGAAAGTCGTTGGACCAAAAAGTCTTACCCAATTGCTCATCTTTTCAAAAATTTGTGTCGCTTTGGGTATATGATTTACCAATAATTTGGACACCCATGTGATTGTTTTTTTAATAAGGAAAAACATTAGATGAGAAGAAGAAAGATTGATAATATATAAAAAAAAATGATGTATGTCGGTTCGTCCATTTTAGATACAGTCTGTGTGGTCTATCAGTTGTGGTATCGAATTTAGTCTCCCAATGACCAGAGATAAAGAAAAACCTTTTCTTCTATTTCTTATCAGTTTCAAGCAGGTCGTCCACAATTTTGAATATGTTCTCAAGTGTTAAGGAATAGAATCGAAAATAAAGTTTTTTTCACAACCCAAGTAAGTCCGATAAATTGCTCGAGTGAAAATACTAACCCTAAATCCTGGAGGCCATTATACAAGTCATTAAAGTAGATCACATATTGGACCCATCTTGGGTCGGACACATGCCAATCAACATTAAATATTTTACCAAGAAAAGATCCAAAGGAAATTGGGACCCCCAATTCAAAATTTCTGGATAGACTATTAGTTCATCATCTTGAACTGATAAATAGGTCTCCCTAATAGTCGGAAATCAGATGGTAATAGAAGTACGGATTCCCCATCGGGCCCTAAACTTAGTCTCCTCGGATGCATCATAATACTTGTACTATACCTTATACAAGGCTAAAATATGTTTATTCTCAATAGCTCGGACATTCTTACCAATGAGAGCGACGATGTATGAGGGAAGTTCAACATGATCTTCCTTTGATTTGGATTTCATTTTTAGAGGAGAGCTTTCCTCAGCAATTCGAGGGCTCAAGACTAGTAATTCATCTTCACCATATGTGGTACTATGAATTTCTCAGCATCAACAATTTATTTGGATTAAGTGTTGTTGGTAATATTTTGGTCTTCGTTTACAAGCTTGCCAGTAAAGGAATTTGACTCCACTTTTTGGATAGGTTCGAGGGATCTTTTTGCTATATGATCCATAATTATAGTCTATAACTTCTGAGGGGGGGGGGATTTGGGACTAGGATGCTGAGTGGTTTGTGGTGTATTAGATAAAGTAGTCGGAATGTCAGAGGGGACTTCGATATGAGTTTTTCCCGCAGGTTTACGAAATCGTTTTCGCTTTGGATCGTATCCTTTTTTAGGATCCAGCGTCATTTTTCTTGTTACGCATTGGAGTATTGTAGTCACCCTTGACGATTGTTGAGAAAATATGATTAGGGGGCTGAGGAGTAATATTCGAGGAACTTGTCGTGTCGAATAAGCTGTTGGTTGAAGACCACGTACCGTAATATGTGGTAACAATTGGTTGTGGCTCTGGTTCAACGTATAATCCAGCAGCTCATCATTCGTTGGCTTTTTTACTTATAGAAAACCACACTAAAATGGGAAATCCTCTAGGCATAAACTTTGGAAGAACTCTTTGAGGAATTGGAAGTAAACCAAAGCACTTCTCTCTCTAATAATTGTTTAACGATTCTCTCTCTAAAAATTTCTAAGTGAAGACAATAAATAGGTATTAGAGTATTTATAGAAAAATTTTGGGATTCAAAACACTTCAAGCCCAGAAGCTTATGGAGATAGTTTTCTAGGGGCAATAAGGGCCTACGATATGAGGCAATGAGTACCTAGGGAAGGAGTGAGCCGCTTTGAGTTGCTTCTATGGCAGATTAAAGGCCATGCATCGACCATGTCAATCACTAGTTGACATCATGACCAAAAAATATATTTGTTGGTTGTGTTAGAGATTCATGACGTTACGATCAAAAAATGTTGGAAGACACCCGTTAGTAATTATGGCAATTATCCGATACGCGCAAAAAATCCAACAAAAGAATTCTTTGAAATTAAGGTCGATAAAATCTAATGAAGAGTTAATAAAAACAACATAAATATGATGAGGGAAATAGCGTTGGATAAATCGAAGAATTTGCAAACTAAATTCCTTTGAGTAAAACCCTTAGCGACCAGTCTTGCCTTGAATCGAGATGAATCAACCTCTAGATTACCTTCCTTTTTCATGAACACCTATTTACTACCTCTACATTCTATCTTTTAGGCAAGTCAATAAGTTTACTTGTTTGATTCTTATAAAAAGATCCAATCTCTTTTCACATAGCACCATTCCACCAATCTGCCTCTGAACTTGCTATAACTTCCTAATAGCTACTAGTTTCTTGCATCTCAACTTCTTCTGCAACTAACAGAGCATATGCAACTAGATTCTCATACTTTTTTGTAGTTTAATCTCTCTTATTTATCTGCCCAATGTTATGGTAAACGTTGTTTTTCAGGTTTGGGTGAATCATCCTCACTATCATCCGATGTTGGCACTTCACCTCCCGATTCTGGATCCACCTTAATACCACTTGAATTATTAGACCTTCTAGGAAATGGATCTAATTCAAACTCCACCTGTGAACTCACAAGCAATCGTGATTCAACAATTTCTCTTAATTCCTTATGATTGTCTAGCAAAGCAGACTCGTAAAAATTCATGTCATTATTGATGAAAAAACCTGAAGACTTTGGGGATGTACACCTATATCCCTTCACTTCAGTAGCATATCCTAGAAATGCATATATTTTCCATATGCTCCAGTTTACCATCTCTTACATGAATATACACAGGACAACCCAGCACTCTCAATTATTTGTAATCAGCCAAAGATCCAAATCAAATCTCAAATGAAATTTTACAATCAATAGTCATTGATAGAGATCGATTCACCAAGTAACACGCCGCATTGATAGATTCAGCTCAAAAATCCTTTCCCACATCGGAATGCAAGAACATTTTTCGTATATTGTCACAAAGTGTTCTGTTCATTCTTTCTGCGACCTCGTTCTGTTGTGGTGTTCTAGAACAAGTGCGATAACGAACTATTCCATCAGCTTTGAAGAACTCGTTGAACTCACTACTGTGAAATTTTAACTCATTATTTGTCTTAAGACGTTTGATCTTTCTTCACATATGCTTCTCAATCATCGTCTTCCATTTTATAAAGGTTGAATATGCCTCATATTTTATTTTCAAAAAATAAACCCACACCATCCTTGAATAATTATCGATCAAATTCATGTATTTTTTGGCTTAACAACTGATTCTGATCCTACCGAATTTGGTTATTATTTCTACTGTAGCATCGCACATAACAACACTCCCACGGAGAATGTAAATCCTATTCTGCAAACTACCTTTCATAAACACCATTGAGCTTTTTGTCACTTTGATTACACTATCGTCTGCATGATACTTGTAACCCCAAGAGTCTAGTGTCCCAAGAGATATCAGGTTTATCTTCAACCCAGGAACATTTCAACACATCACGATTCCAACAGTCCCATCAAACATTCGAATTATGATGTTACAGATACTACCAACAAGCAATGAATGATTGTTCCCTAAATAGACAGTTCGTTGCATTGGCTTAGAAGTGTCAAACCATTGCTTGAATTAAAAAATGTGATACGTAGAACTAGTATCATATACTCAATATTTTTTCCTACAGTCTCATCTACCACTGTTTTCACTAGCGTCAGAATCATTCACACCTTTTACTAGGTTTGCTACATTTTCCTTTTGATTTCTCTTATTACCTCTCAGCTTTGAGCAGTCTCTGATGTAATGACCATGATCACCGCATGCATAATTGTTTGAGTTATTGGCTCTTAATTTGGACCTTCAATTATTCTTCTTTGAAGAACTCGCCTTGTTTCTAGATTTTTCTCTAATCATAAGACATATCCATTCTGCTTGATTGTCTTGCTGCAACTGTCTCAAATCCTCTGACTTCAACGTCCCTTTGGCATTAGCTAGAAATAACTTATCCTTACCATACATTATGGTATTCACTAAGTTTTCATAGGGAGCTAGTAACGATCTTAAGGAAAGCAAAGCTTGATCATCATCCTCAATGATGATACCAATATTCTCCAAGTCCATAACAATTTATTTAAAATTATCTAAGTGTTCAGTTATGGGCATACCTTTTTTCAATTTGAAAGTGTATAAACGCTTCTTCAAGCATAACTGGTTCACCACTGATTTCTCTGAGTAAATTTCTCTCAACTTCTTCCATGTGCAGGTAGCAGTCTTCTCACCACGAATCTCACAAAGAAATTTATCTTTTACACTCATCGAAATCCAGCATAAATCCCTTTCTTGAAGACCTTCCTTATCATCTTCTTGCATCTCTCATGGTAACTTATTCTCCACAACCTTCCATAACCCTTAGAGTACCAATGAATATTTCAACTTAGTCTTCCACAACAAAAAGCTGGATCTCCTATCAAATCTTTCAATTTTATACTTTATTGATGTAGACGCCGTTTTAAAACCCTAATTACAAACCTAATTTCACAACCTAAAAGCTTTGATACCAATTTTTTATGAATCACTATGCAATATCACAAATAGCTCAAGCACATACCAAAATAGGCATAAAAGAAAAAACACATGATTTAACGTGGTTCGAAAAATGTCTACGTCCACGGGCGCTGCAAGAGAAAAGTATTTCACTATGATAGAAAGGATTACAAAATTGTATGTCTTTTGTGTAGCCCTAGTAGTCTATGTTGGAATATGATTATTTAATATATTGATGAATCGACAATAATTTGGACTGATATGCTAAATAAACATAAAATAGTTAGTACTTTCTTCATAGGTTATTCCGAACATTCCATGGGTTTAAGTTTTATTATTCTCTCACTGGTATAATATTTAAGAACAACCAAGTTCTAAAGGATGTTGAGTTTAGGTGGATAACAAGGGAACATATGTTGATTTTGAGGAAAATTCTATATAGATTCATGAAGTTCTTAACAGGGATACTCATGTATCATAAGATTGGGCTGTAATGCCAATTATTTTGGCCCCATTAGAAAAAAGTAATCCTCAAATCAACATTGATGCTCCACTTGAGGGTTCCAACCAGGATACGAATATGATTCAGGTAGAACAAGAGGAATCTCAAGGTAATCTTCCGCAAGAAGATCAAAATGATATCATTCATAATGATCAAACTCTACCTCCTCAATAATTACGATAAGAAGAAATAATGCTCTTAAGAAGGTCCACGAGAGAAAGCAAGAGTATTATAGGTCCATATTTTATAGTATATCTTCAAGAACATGATGAGTCATGTGCTGGAACTGTAAATGATCCCTCATTTTAAAAACAGGCCATGGCAAGCTCTGACTCTTGGTAGTGGATTGACGCTATGTAGAAAGAGTATAAATAGATACATGACAATGCAATATTGGATTTTAACTCACCTTAAGGGAAAAGGTAACTAGTTGTAATTGAGTTTACAAAACCAAACGTAATTCCCTATGTAATGTGAGAATAGATAAAGCACATCTTGTAAGGAAAATTTATAATTAGCGTGAATGGATTGATTTTAAAGAAACCTTTGCTCCAGTATCGACGAAGGTATTCTTTAGAGAAATCGTGGCATTAGTTTCACATTTTGACCTTGAGCTCCATCAAATGGATGTTAAGGCCATTTTTTCTCAATGGTGATATTGAGGAAATAATCTATATGGTGAAACCATAACACTTTGTAGAAATTAAACCAAATGATCTGGTTAGCAGACTTAGAAAATCCATCTATGGGCTCAAAGAGCCCTCTTGTCAATGGTACCACAAATTCCTTGAGATGATAGTCAGTTATGACTTTGATATCAAATCGGTTGAGGATTATGTGTATCACAAGTTTAGTGAGAGTAATTTATATTTCTTATATTATATGTAGATGAAATATTGCTTGCCTCGAACAATAAGAAATTGTTAAACACTACAAAATGATTTTTATCAGACAAGTTTGATATGAAAGATCTTGGTGATACTAGTTTTGTATCAGGAAACCGGATACATCGGGATTTCTCCTGTGGTATTCTTGGATTATCATAAAATGCATACATTGATAGTGTGTTACAATGTTACACACTGGTAGATTAAAAACCCCTAAGTACCCTTATAGCAAAGGATGACAGACTTAGTCTGGATCAATGTTCTAAGACAAAACTTGAGATTGAGAACATGAAAATGGTCATTATGCTACAGCGCTTCAGAGTTGAATGTATGTTCAAGTTGTACTAGGTCGAACATTTCCTTTGCTGTAAATATGTTAGGAAGATATGTTAGTAACCCAGGCATGGATCACTGAAAATCAGTTAGAAGGGTACTCCAGTATCCGTAAGGAACAAATGGGAACTTGTTGACACATGGGAAGTTGGATAAACTGGAGATCATTGGGTATTCAGACTAGGATTTTGGTGCGTAGTCACACTAAAGAGCATGTCACAAAGCATATTCTTATTGGTTGGAGGTGCAATATCCTGGAAAAGTATAAATTAAACACTTATTGCATCGTCCACCATGGTGGAAGAATTTTTTGCGTGCTTTAAGGAATCGAACCGATAATTATGGCTGCAAAATTCTGCAGTGCAATATACTAACTGTAATAAGAACTTGTCTAGTTCCAAACACATAGATTAGCTCAGATGGGTCAGTTAAATATAGAATACATCAGCATACAATCCATGATAACTGATCATCTAATAAAAGCGGTTTTGCTTAAGGTTTTCCAAGAACACACCATTAGTAATGGTGTAGTTGATTTAGAGGATTGTTAGTTTCAGTGGGGGAGTTTGTAATATGATCTCATGTTATATTTTATAGTATTGTGCACATTAAATTTTATTGCAAAATATATATATGCTTGGAAATAATTATTGATATTTGTATTGTATTGAATCTCCAAAGGTAGGAACCAATTAAGAGTAGATATGTATGATTACAAGCCATATTACTCTTAGACTACGCTTCATAATCGGCCAAAGTAATTGATTAATAATGGTAATTTGATTACTATTGCATCATATTGGTCACATTATGAGAAAGAGGTCATTAGTCCTTTATTGTTATCAATCGTGTACGGGGTTGTAACATTTGCCCATTGACAATGACTATATCGATCTCATTAAAGTTAAATATGTATTCTTGAGTAAAATGTGATGGTCCAAGTGGGATATTGTTGGAATATATTTATTTAATATATTTCTGGGCCGACAATAATTTGGACTAACATACTTAATAAATATATTATGCCATCGTCTTAAAGAAGTCCAAATTAAAAGTAATTGAGTTAATTATTTAATTGACTAAACTCGGCCTGTGGGTGAAAAGGTGTTATGAGCTCAAGTGTGGTATCATGGTTGAATTTTAGCAATGTGATAATGAGGGTCCAAATCTCAACACTTAAGCACGAATTAATAAATCAAGGATATAAATTAAATTTTCAATTTATCAGGTCATGGTCTCGAGACACACGGAAGTATAATATGATGGGCTTTACAATGTTGGATTCACGCTGTAAATGCTATAAATAAGAGGTAAGGATTAAGAATTTCATCATCTGAAACCCTAAAGACAAATCTGCCACAATTTTGGAAAACCAACCCATTTTTTTTCTAACTTGGTTTTACATGTTATTTCAAGTTCATCTATAGAATATCTAAGGAACGAAAAGAAACAAACACAAGATGGATAGCTGCAGGCGAATCCATGAGTAATCTATTTTCGTTTATTTATTAGGTGAATCTCAATTAAGGGTTTAATTATTTTTCATAATTTTATTATATTTAATTTGATGAGATATCAAAATAAAATATATCATTCTATTTATAAGGAATGAATACGACTTACTAAACAATGGAACTAATAATTACGACCATCTATACAATATAGATCGTTAATGACACAAAACTATACTAACGAACACGATATACTTTCAGTCATCGCACAGTTACCATTACACTATCAAATATACACAACTACACTAGTGTATATTATTATTGATTTATTCGACTTATCTTCAACCTGCCGTAAGCATGTAATCATACAAATACATTCATAATTATAAAAAAATTCAATAATGAATCTTTTATTTGTAGGTACCTTTGAAATATATAAACTATATATTTAGTAACTTGTTTATAACATTATTTAAATAAATGCACAAATATTAAATAAACACAAAAATAAAAATCAAAGTCTTAAACATATTTATTATTGTTTGCTTCAAAATCATGAGTTATGTCTCAAACGTATATAGTGAGTACCATACAAAAAGATATACGAATATATGTGTGAATAAATAAATAAAACAACAAATAGATTAAAAACATCAGACTATAAATGATGTATTAAGAAAAAATTGGGTTAATTGTCTCCAATTTTTCATCACTAATCACGAATTCTCAGTTTTCCCAAGGACACTTTTTGGCTGGAGCCCGAATCCCTTTACCTCGGATTTCTTCATTATTCGCAACCTCTTGCAGGAATCAGTGAACATTCTACATAATTAATTATATATGAGATGGATTAGAATATTTATCTTAAAAAATAATGTTTAGTGGTAATACATCTAAAAGATTTTAAACATAAAAAAAAATTGATATTAACAAACATAAAATACTTACCTAAAAACATAATATTTTTAAATTTTAAAGATTTGACTACAGTTTGGGCTTACAAAATTTATTAAATCAGTAGGTGTTTTGAGTTATTTAATTTTTTTAATTTAATTACGTCTTCCCATCAAATATATCAAATTTGAGATGATCCAAATTTTTGATTCAAATTTACGGAATCGTATATTTTTCGGATTTGTGTTGAATCTGTGTCTACCATTCCTCTGTCCTAAAATATAGATCGTTCTAACAAAAATTATAATTGTTCCAAATTAAATGGCGTTTTTAAAATTTCGAAATGTTATATAAATTATTTGTAAAAAATATAAATACGTTTTATAACTTCAAAAATAATCACGAGATTCCTTAATTAAGTGCCGAGAGCGAGAACGGTCAAATAGAAAGAGACAAAAGGAGCATTTGTTTACCAAAAATTAAACTATGAGATATATTGCACGAAATGAACATTTGTATTTACAAATAGAATGGCAAAAGAAAACGTAGATATCATTCTTAAAGAAGACATATTAAAGCTAATTAATCATGTTGTCACCTATAATTGCCTCAATTAACCATAATTTATTCATGTTTTAAGGACATTTAATAAAGTCGTCAACTTTTGACATTATGTAGTGCATGAAATTGCTTGTGTCGGCACTTTGGTGGTCCAAAGTCCCGACACAAGCAATTGAGGTGCTCTAGCTTTTATAACAACTTGAGCTCTTGATTTTTGTGCAATGCAACTTTATTTATATTAGAAAAATATTTTAATAATTGAATGCACTCTTGAAACATGGAATAAATAATAAAGGTGGAATAAATAATAAAGGGAGACCCTAATCACTATTAAATTTGTACTCAATTGAATTAATGTAAAATTAAAATTTTATTTTATGATTTAGATCTAGTCTAGTTGGTGAAATCATTTGAACATATTTTATGAATATAAACTTTTTAATGCTTTTACGTTTTATTTTTGGTATCCAAATTTTATAATGACCCTTTTAGCAAAATGTTATGGTTGAAGATTTTGATATTTTTTTTATAAAAAAATATAATAAATAAATTTTGCGAACATGTAGGTGTTTGTGTTTGATATCTAATATATATTATATAATAAAAATTTATTGTTAATTAAAATTTAAATAGTTAGTAGGTGGAATTTTTTAATAAATCATGTAGAAATATGACTTATTTTTTAGACATGGATAGAAAAGTTTACATACTTTTTTGACATTTATAAAACTAAATATCCTCTCTAACCAAGAATTATAATTTCTAAATCAAATTGATTTTGAGCATCTCATATCTACATTTAATTATATGAAACAAATTAACAGCCAAAATTAAGATTAACAAATCTATTAATAAATTTAAGTGATAGATTAAGTAGTAGAAGCCAAGCAAGCATGACTTACTCCCAAGGTACGTCTCCTGCAAGCATCCAGTCACCATCTTTGTCTTCATATATTGGAACATACTCATCACTACTCTCTTCATCCTTAAAGCATCCACCTATCATATTATAATTAACAAAAATTCAATCATTTTATTTTCTTTCTTTATCATTATAAATTATAGTAAATTATAAAATATTAATATATCAGTAATAGGTATGATAAATAGGGTTTATGTTTTTATTAAAATAACTAAAAAAACCAAGAACATACCGATCCCAAAAGAACCAATGAGTTTTTCCAAGGCAGTAGCAAGATCACTGTAACCTTTGTAAATACCTAGATCAATCTTCCTTAAAAACGGAGCTCCATCCATGCTAACTTTCACGTTTAAACTATTTTTTCTCCGGTAAGAACACACCGGAGGCCACCCAACGACTTGAGTCTTTGCCGGGTTATTTTTCAGATCAGCCACCTCCATATTTCCATCTTCGGAAACTTCAGAGTATATCCTTTTCTTCTCGTTCGTCTTGCCAGTGACACCAGGAATACCGAGCCTCAGCTCAGTTATTTCGAGTTCCAGATTCTGCTTCTCCATCTTTTTTGTGTAGATGATTATTAGGGTTTGGTGTTTTTGTTTGTCTAAAAATGCTAGCTTAAACACTTAGGTTGAGTATATTGTTGCTAAACGTTGTATAGCTTTTATAAGTTTTAAGACTTTTCTTTCAAGTCTTGAATGGGCTAAAATGACATCTTGATCCTTTAGATTTTGAAACTATCAAAATTAGTCCACAAGGTTATAACATCTTGTTATAATTCATGTGATAAATTCGTCAATTATGTTTTTTTATGACTTGTTTAACTTAGAGTAGATAGATCAAACAGTTTTAAATTCAGATTCCGATATTAACCGACTTAGGAAATTTTGCTGATACAAGTTATTCGAAAAGAGTTTACTTCCAACTTATAAATTCATCAAAATCACTTCCAACTTATAAATTTATTTCAGATGGATAATATATTTTGAAGTATAATGAATAAAAATAACGAAATATATTATACTTGTACTTCTACATTTTATACGAGAGCCTAGTTTTAATTTATAAATTTATTTTGGATTGCAAATTATAAAATATAAATGATTAAATATAATACACTTGTATATTGTATTTATGTTGTATTTTTATATCTTGTTTACGTTTAATAAATATTTATGTTTTAATCCAATGATTCAACTCTCTCTTAAAAAAATAAAGTATTATCCATTTATTATCCATATATTTATATATCTTTAAAAAAAAATTATTTCAATCAAATCGAATGTTTACTATCTAACATTTAATAATATATTAAATGCTCTTAGTTAATTATATAAAATATTTTATATTTTTTAATTCAAATTTGTTTTCGTTAGTTGTTTCTCTCTTTTACGTGAATCTACTATAACATAACAATAACACGTACAATTGGACTTCCATTCGATTCTTTATTTTCCTTTTGTTTTCGTATGATTTTGATTGTATTTTTATTTGATTTTGACGTTTGATTCTGGATATCTGTTTAGGTAACTCGATTTTTATGTTTAGGTAACTCGATTTTTTATTTTTTTCGTGATTTTTGGTGTTCATCTGGTATTACTTTGATTTTGTAGCTGAATTGTTGTTTTGCAGTAAGTTTTGATCGTTTTCAGTGTATTTTTGTGTTTCTAGAAAATTCGGTTCGATAAAGGGTTCGCAGCTTAAACGAAAAAGATGAAGTTTTGAAGATGTGAAACCTGTTCACTTTGATGCAAAACACCTTTATTTTTTGTACTGATAAAACTTGTGTAATGGTAGATACAAAACGTTTTGTATTCTTTTTGTACTGATATATGCAAAACGTGTATTATTTATACTGATAGATGCGTATCATATTCTTTTTCTATAATGATAGATGCAAAACCTGTGTATTTTTCCGTCTAATGCACGTGCGCTTTTTTCAAAAGTCGATTGTATATTTTTAATGGGAAACTTACGATATGTGATCTTGGTTTGTGTTTGATGATTTTGAAGATATTGTTAAGTTTGTTTTAAGTAGATATGATGCATTGAGTCGGAGTAAATTCAGATTAATTTACTGTTGTTGTAAGCTAGAAAACGTTATTTTATGTTGCGATGGTGATTTAATTACTTTGGTATCAGTTGTTGATATTTTGGGTGTTACAACTAATACTTTTATGTTGAAGGTGATGTTGTTGTTGGTGATAATGTTAGAGAAATTTCTCAAAATATATTTGAAGCTTCAAATGAACATATTGTTTGTGGAGAAATTGATCAAAGTTTTGGTGTCAATGTTATTTATCATAAGAATAAAGCATTTTCTACTGTTGGTTAGGTTAATGAAATTAGTGGTTGTTGAGCAAGTCTTTGAAGATGGTGCAATAGGTTTAAGATTAGGTGTTAGTCGGTTGGCTTTACAAAAAGGTTTTACCTTTAAATATTTGCATAATAATAAACAAAAAGTAACTGTTTAGTGCACGAAACATGATTCAAAGGTCTGTCCTCAGAGATTTTATGCTAAAAAGGAGTATGTGGATTGGTTTTTGCAAAGAAAATAGAAATCAATTGTCATCGGATTTAATTGCGAACGAAATACGTGATTGTATTAGGAAGAATGTTGATGTTACAACTACAAACGTGAAATTATTTTTAAAAAATGATTATGGTTTAAATATATTTTACCGTGTTTCATGGATTACTTTAGAGAAATCTAAGATGGTTGTATATAGATTTCTACTTCCTATAAACTACTTAAGAATTATTTCAAAACATTGAATTTGTATACCAACAATGATTACATACTGGAGTATACTATGAAAACCAATGTTAAATAAGGTCGTTCATGGATAGTTCATTCATTTACTTCTCTTTTGCATGAAGTGTTTTGTGATCCTATTATGGTTTTTAATCTTAGTGTACGTACTTGTTCTTGTGGTGCGTGACAATAGGATTGTTTCCCATGATCTCATGGTTTAGCTGCCTTATTTTATATAGATGTGGATCCTATGATATATGTTGAGCCTATGCTATTTTTAAGCTCTTATAATGCAACATATTCATATGGTATTGCTACATTTACTATTTTTGGTCAAACATGTACTTCACTAACTTCTCTAGATGTACTTCCTCTAGTTTTAAAAAGAAGAGTTGGACGGGCTAAGAAAAAACGAATTTTATTTAGAGGAAAATTAAGTATTCGAACTATAATGTGTTCTTATGGTTCTAAATTTGTTCATAATAGAGATGTTTTGTAAGATTAATGTAATTTTTTATACTTTTAGTTTTTCTATCTTTTTTTCATAATAAAAATAGATGATGCACAATAGATGCGAAATCTTTTATGACGTACGAAGATGTGAAACTTTTTATAACCAAAATATATGAACTCTATAGAGGGGAAATAGCCATAAATAAATATATTGGTTTGATAGATACAAAACCTGTTTACACGAACTACATTTGTTTACGATAGATGTAAAACCTTTCATAACCAAATAAATGAATTTGATAGATGCTAAACCCGGTCATAACCAAATACATTAGATTGTGATAGATGTGAAACCTTGGATAACCAAATACATTGGTTTGATAGATGTTAAACCTAGTCATGACTAACTACAATTTTGGTGTGATAGATGCAAAACCTGTCATAACTAAAATATATGGTTTTGATAGATGGGTGAAAAAAATAAAAGGATATATATATATATACAAACATATAAATAAAAGGGTAGACTTCATTATGAAAAAGACAAATACATAGAAAGTTCAATATAACACAAACAAGCTAAACCAAATTGTAAAAACAGAGTCTCCTTAGTGAGACTCATATTCAAACTCTTCTTAATAAGTAATATATATAAACATTATGGTCAGCAAAAAGCAAAAACATGAACATACAAAAACGTAGAAATAACAAAAAGTAAAACCAGACCCTTCCTCATACCCTTAGTTAGAGTTTTCTTCTTTTTAATCTTCTTCTTCTTAATTTTCTTCCTCTAAATCTTATTCCTCCTCTTCTGAGTCTTTTTGTTCAGACTCTTCATCCTTATCTTCCTATTGGTCATGTTTAAATGGACAATAATAGGATCCTAATTTAGATTCTACTCATCTTGTGAAACTTCAATGCTTTGAGAGGAATAATGTTCATTATTGGAAGAATATGAAGAGATTTATTATGTTGTTATTTGTTTCCAGCTTTTAGTTATTTCTAGGAAAAGACGAAGTGGTGATAAATTACTGTAAATGGAGTCATCATCTAAAGAATAATTCAGAGTTTCTATTTTTCAAAACAACAATTTCTTTTGTGTATGAGAGCCTAAAGTATGAACTGGACTTTATAGCTAAAAATTTAGAAGTTGAAAAGTTTAGAAGCATCGACAATAATTAAAGCTTTCTTGTCACTGGTGAACTTTTGTAGTCATTGCACATTAATAATGAGTAAATCTACTTTTTTCAAATCATATAAGTAAATAACCAATCAAATATAAGTCACTAGTTTAAATTTTGATTTGACAAAATAAGTGGGAGTATGGTAAACTACATTAATTACAAAAGTAGAGAAATTTTCTACATATTAACTGGATAAAGAAGAAGAATTAGCCTAAAGTATGAACTGAACTTTATAGCTAAGAATTTAGAAGTTGAAAAGTTTAGAAGCATCGACAATAGTTAAAGTTTTCTTGTTGCTGATGAAATTTTGTAGTCATTGCACATTAATAATGAGTAAATCTACTTTTTTCAAATCATATAAGTAAATAACCAATCAAATATAAGTCATTAGTTTAAATTTTGATTTGACAAAATAAGTTGGAGTATGGTAAACTACATTAATTACAAAAGTCAGGACCTTCTCTACATATTAACTGGATAAAGAAAAATAATTAGACTAGAAGATGTGAAACTGCTTAACAAAATTAATGACTAGATGGACGCAAAACCAGGCATACAAAATTAACGATAGATGCGAAGTCTAGCCTACAAATGATACGATAAATGCAAATTTTTATTTATATTTTTTATAGATGTGAAACAAGGCCACAAATGATATAATAGATGCAAAAACTTTACGTTTATATATATGATAGATGTGGGACTATATAGATACATGGTGAGACTTGAGATACACTTATAAAATTATTCAACGTAAAACAATATATTGATTTTTGACAAATCGTACAACAAACAAAAAATACAAAAAAAATTACAAAATATTGTCTTAAATTCTGCTAGTGTTGTATTTATTAAGAAACATGTAAAACATTTTTTCTCTTCTTAATGGTAAAATGTCAGAATTTTTTTAAGGTCAAGTTTTCGGTACATAACATACTCTTTGAAGTAATGCCAGACCATTACTCCACAATTAAGTGATCCATGTTTTTGTTTATAAAGTTTTGTTTGGCATACGATTTTGATTTCTGCTTCTTCTCGTAAAATGGTTTTGCTTTGAAGGTATGAAATCTGTAAGTTAATAGACATACAAATAATTAGAGGAGATATATATATATATATATATATCGTATGAAAATACATTAGAAGAGAGACGCTTAATAATATTTTTACACTTCTTTTTATTGGATTCGGATATCTTGGTAATGGGTTTAGATTTACTGTTGTTTTATGTTCGACGTCTATTACCAGTGATGTCCAATGGGCAACATTCCTTCATCGGTCTTGTGTTAGAAACGGAAAGAAGATGTAACCTTCTGTGATGCCTTGTAACTTATTGTTAACATATAGTGTTACATCCGTATTTCGGTTTAGCATCGGCTACATTTAAGCAGTAACATTTAGAAACAAAATTGGTTTATTAATTAGTACATGTGTTGTAAAAGTACGTTATTATTACCATTAAGCTTCCAGATAAGTATGTTACTGGAATAAATTCTCCCAGACATTCAACAACTGAAATTTGATAATTGTGTTGTTTAATATGGATATACATATAACCGACTATTACGTGTGTTGTCAAAAATAGAAGCTAAGAGTTAGTTTATCAATATAATGGGAAGCAAGGCAAACAAAATAAATGTAAATTTAAATATTAACTTATATTTGATTTCATATTAACATAATATCTCCAACATATTACTGATACAAATATTAGATCATGTTATCTTTGGAACTGACCATACTGTTTGATCGTTGTTGTTTTCTCTTTTTAAATCAGTTCTAATTTGTAGTATCCGTCTATTTTAATTGCATCTGCTACTTTGTTTGTAAATGGATATTATTTTCTGATAATTTCCATGTGAGGGAGTTCATTATGGATTTGATATTATGAATGTTCTAAATATAGTTCAAATGAAGGCCCTTCATCCAACGCTTTTTGCAAAAATACGAAACAGTAAAACTGCAAGATGTGATAGATGCGAAACTTGTGCAATTATGATAGATGAGAATCAAGTGAAACTACGATAGATGCAAAACATATGGAAAATTGATAGATTAGAAACCAGTAAAAGTATGATAGATGCGAAACTAGTGAAAATCTGATATATGCGTAAACAATGCAATTTTGGTAGATACAAAAACAATTCAAATTTGATAAATGAAAAACAATGAAAGATTAGAGAAGAGAGGAAAGTTAATTGTCTTATTTGTTTCTTTTGTACATCCTTTTCAATCCTTATAATTTCCTTCTCAATAGTTGGGTCTAAGTCACTGATTTGTGGCGTTTTGATTTCTTGGACTTGAGCGACATGATCCTTTACCAAAATAATTTGCACATTATATGCGAAACAAGGGTAAAAACAATAGTTGAGAAAAAATAGTAAATATCATGCATTCTAAATGATAGATGCGAAATCATTAACAACTTTATAGATGCAAAAATAGTTAAACACTGATAGATGAGAAATGATATATTATACAAAATCATGCAGCTATGAGATATCAGACATTGAATAAAAATATACTATAATGTTACAATATTTAAGCCAAAAGAAAGATAATACACAAGAAAATATATGTCATAATACATAGGATTTTTAAAATAGGTTTTGTTAATTTTGAGTTATATATATCACCTCTTTGTCCACAGTACAAATACTTCAGCAATATTTTGTGTCACTCTAGATACTTACAAAACAGATACTTCAGCGATATCTACAGCAGCAGTAGGATCATAATTTTTGACAAAAGTAGTAACATGATCTTATTCTTGACAGCAACAGTAATATAAGTATTATGTTCTTTCACAACAACAACATCAATAGGAGGAACATCTTGGTGTTTAGCCCCAACATCAACAGGAGTATGAGCATCAATAGTAACAGTAACATTACGTGTAATAAGAGAAACATCAATATGGGGATCATCTTAGTTTTAAACCCCAACATCAACAGTAGTATGAGCATCAACAACAACAATAACTTTAGGTGTAAAAAGAATAATATCAATAGGGGGAACAACCCCATCATCAACATGAGTAACATGCTCCTCTCCTACAACAAAAATAATAGTAGGATTAATGTTCTTCTCTTCCATACCAACCGTAATTTAAGGATCTTGTTATTCCACACCAATATCATTGTTCTCTTGTGGTGGAGGTGGAGGTGGATCATGGACTTCCACAATTATATTAGGTGTAATGTCTAGGTTTTCTCTACCAACAACAGGGGTTTCAACACCAACAACTGTATTTGGGTCCTTGTCGGCTGAAGACTTACTTATATTAGAAGCAGGTTTATGTACACCAATTTGTTGATCATTCTGTCTTATACTTGTAATACATTATTATTTATTTGGTGAGTGTTGGGCTTGATCATTTAATCGTTTTTTATTTCATAAGTTTTAGTTTCTTTTAAGTTATTTTTTTTTAACTTTATCCTTTGTGTTTGGCTTCAACATAGACAGTTGAAGTGTCTTTTGTAGTTGGATATCTGTGTCCATATCTGCATCATATTTTATTTGTGAAATGATCTTGTATTTTTTATTGAGTTTCCTTTTTAGTTCTTCAATTTCATCTTGAAATTTTCTAAGGTTGAGTTTATTTCTCTCTATTCTATCTATTATTGATAAGTCAGTGTTGTGGCTAGAGATAGACTCTACTGGTGTTGGTGCTGGGGCAGGTAATATTTTGTTAATTATCTGTAAAAATAATAACTAATGTCAAATATGCGAAACCTTTTTATAAAGATGAAGAATGATAGATGCACAATCTTAATAAATATGATATATGTGAAACGTAAATAAATGTGATGTATTTGAAACCTTTTATGAGATTATTCATGATAGATGCGGAACCTTGATAGATATGATATATGTGAAACATGGATTAAAATTATAGATGTGAAACTTATTATGAGCTTATGGATGATAGATGCGCAACCTTAATAAATATGATAGATGTGAAACGTACATTGGATATAATAGATGTGAAGCCTATTATGAGATTATGGATAATAGATGCGGAACCTTTAGTATATATGATAGATGTGAAACCTACGTGACTATGATGGAAGCGAAATATATTTATAAGATGATCCATGATAGATGCAAAATATGATAAAAGGGAGATTTTTACCTTTTGTTTGTACAATAATCTCTCCACCTTCTAGTTTTTAGTATCAGATGGTACATTGTGTCATGTATTATTGTTTGGAGATTTTTTTCCCCAGGTCTCCTTAGATTTCAAAGACTCTACGATACTAGATTTTTCTTTCTTGCAATATGAGCACGTCCTGTTTGTACCATCATCTATTTATTGAGAGGAACACTTTTTATCGGCAAAGTTTTCTCTTCCACTTTCTTTATTCGTTTTCTTATTTTTGTTGCAGCCTTTTTAGTTTTTGTAACTTTCTAACGTGGTTTAACAATGTATTGATCTATTGCTCTTTCGGTATCAGTAGAATAATTTGCAGCAGATGTTTGGTTCGTATCTTAATCTGAACCATCGTCATCGTTGAGATTAACTTTTTCAGAATAAACATCATGTTGAACATCCTTTGTATCATGTGGTGGAATATCATCATGTTTTCAGCATTGTGTAACATCCTGTAGAATATCTTGTGAAACATCATCATTTTGTTGAGGAAACTCATTATTTTCTTCTTTCTCCAATGAATGTTCTTCTGGTATTTAGAAATTTCCTCCAAATTATTCTTATTCTTCTTGCTCTGTTAGGTTCAATTCTTCTTCCAGAACCTACAAAATTGTTAAAATATTAAAGTAAAGATATATATTTATGTAAAATAAAAAATCGACCCAACAACAATGTGTAAATATACATGTTCATCTGTGATCTCTGTTATAGTGTCAATAAAATTTAATTATTTTTTCCCTTAATACCCAACCATTTGAAGCATCTAGGTATCTTGTCTTTAATTTATTTTTGTTGACATATAGTTGTGTGTTCCATGATGAATGGTTATATATTAACATTAATTTAGATACTATTTTTTTACTAAATAATATTTAAAATAGAATAGAGAAAAATACTAACTAGTAAAAGAGCAACACAAACAACTACTTTTTTAGGTTAATTTTCATGACAAAGTTTTATTGAATTCATTAACTTCGCTCAGATTATTTCAGCCCAATCGTAGTTGTTTATTTTGTCTAGTTTTTCTACATAATAGACCACTATAGATGCTAGTTATCTCCAGATGTAGAGAAAAATAAGGTAGCGCATGCTAACCTTATGAAGTGTATCACAACATCTTGTATTGTGTGTTCTCTATGTTTTTTGTTTCTTTATTTATGGCATCCTATAAACATGCAAAAAAATTATTTATTACATAGATAATAGATGAGAAATAATTGGAAACCATAATAGATGCTAACCATAAAAACTATAATATATTATGCAAAACCTATACAAATGTTAACGAGGGGTAAAAGTGATAGATGTGGAACCTTTGCAAATGTTAAACAAGGGGAAAACTGATAGATGCGAAACTTATACTTATGTGCACATGGCTAAAGTGATAGACACGAAACCTATGCAAATGTGAGACCATAGTAAAAATGCTAGATGTGAAACCTATGAAAATTTGAAACTAAGTCAGAAGAGGTAGATGAGAAACTTATGCAAATATGAAACCATGGCAAAAGTGGTAAATGAGTAACCTATGAAAATGTGAAACCTATGGCAACGAGAAACTAGTGCAATAATGTAAGAAAAGTTGGAATTTCATATATTTATCATTTTATTTGTGACTGGTCTTGTTCAACTTTTATCAACTTTTCTTGATGTGTCATCAGAAAATTATATCGTGGTTATCCTGGATTGTTCTTCTTATTCTAATTCTGAATATCTTGGTTCAAAGTGTTTGGCTTGTAGTGGTATATGATGGTTTCCATGTTTTGAACCAAATATTATCTTGACATAATTGGTTTTAAGGCGTAGAAAATTTTGCCCCAATTTGAAAGCTTCATTTTCATCATCATACTTCTTTATTATATCTTCAATCAATTCCCGATTTTTTATAAGATCATATACTTCTTTCAGTATGGAATAAAATGGTATCATTTTTTCTTCTTCTATGTATTCTGGTCTTACTTTTGGCTCTTTCAACTGTTTTATCAATGCAAAGAGGCCTAACCTAAATAAACAAGTTTTTGGAGCCATTTTTCTTGTAAAATCAAAAATGAGAAAAATAGGCCAACTATGATAGATACAAAGTCATTAGAAGTACGATAAGTGATAAATATGAAACCTATGAAAATGTGAAACCATTGCAAAAGTGATAGATGTGAAACCTTTTGCGAATGTTAAACCAAGGGGTAATTTGATAGATGTGAAACCTAGGCTAATGTGTAACCAAGAAAAAGTAATAGATGTGAAACCTATATAAAACTGTAATCATGGCAAAAATGATGGCTACAAAATCTATACAACTGTAACAAAATTTAAGAATTTTATATGCCAAAAATAGGCTAACTATGATAGATGTTAAGTGATAGAGGTTAAACATCACCAACTATGACATATGTCAAATGCTAGATGCTAAACCAGAACAATATAGATTTCAAAAAACAATAGCACGGCTGTTTTGCAGTAACAATAACAAGGTTGTTCGGCAATAATGCAGGGCTGTTATGCAGTTAGTATGAGTAGGCAGTGTAACTGACTAAAAAATGAATTAAACAATCAAGTAAGGGTATACTCAAAAAGAAATAAGTAACTGAATAAATCACACAAAACTGATATAAATGAAGAAAATTATCACTACACTAACTGAAAAATTAAAAAAAAAACTTTCAATGAAACCCTAGATTTCTGAAAATTAATAAAATCGAACTGTTTTTTCGAAAAACAAGATGATCATAAGTAGATTTGTAATTGTTTTTAGCGTTGATTTTGTTCTGAAATAGTTTTAAGGTTTATCGGGAAGTGAACGGAAAGAAAATCTGAGTCAACTTCTTGATTTCCTATAAACGTAAAAAAAGTAGAAGAAAATAGACAAATATAAAAAAAAGGAGGGAATATTGGTCAGTTTTAAAATTTATGTTGGTTAGTTTAAAATTTTATATTTATATTAAAAATAAATTTAATCAAATAATTTTGGACATTTGTCTGTAATAAATTTTGTTAAACTAATATAAAAATAAGAGTTTATTTTATCGGTATATAATTTTAAATCCATATATTAGTTACCGTCTTACTATATACAAATAATTTACTTAATATATATGCCAATAAAATTAATTTTCGAATTTAAAAACAGTACTTTTTATTTTGTTTTGTTTCTGTCCAACTATTCATTTATTAATCATACTATGGGAATTATCAAACCAGAAAACTGATAAAACTTGAAGCACCAAAAATAAATGTAGGCACAAAAGATGAGAAGGGAGACATAGTTGGATAGTTGGGGCAGTGACAGGCTATGGAGGTCGGTCACTTGAAAGGCAACAGTGGGGGATAGGGTGCTCCCTCATTACACAATTAAACTCCGGCATTATAAGTTGGGTACAGAGACAGATCTACGGTTCTGCTTTTGTTTCGGATTTTATCGCGTCCGTTCGATCATGAAATATAAGGAACATCTCATGTGATCTGTCTAGTTTCAAAATATCAGATGTCTGTGCACTAATAAATTGTACAGCAAAAAGTACATACAACTAGACTGGAAAAAAAATCAAATAATTCAGTACATTAAACGATTAGTTAATTTTTAAAATTTCATAATTTTTTAAATTTTGATTAATAATAATTAAATATTTTTAAAGGCGGATAAAACAAAAATTATAGTTGATATTTAAAAAAATAGCACCAAATTGAACATAATTCCGTGATTAGAATGCAATTG
Organism: Limnanthes douglasii subsp. nivea; assembly: GCA_036936605.1. Taxonomy (NCBI): domain Eukaryota; kingdom Viridiplantae; phylum Streptophyta; class Magnoliopsida; order Brassicales; family Limnanthaceae; genus Limnanthes; species Limnanthes douglasii. The sequence continues at coordinate 186,211,334 of JAUPFV010000003.1, forward strand.
TTTTTTAACAACTAAATTATATGTAATTCTGTAGTTGGAATACATTTTTTTTTTCACGTTAATTTTACAATCAAATTACACGTATTTCCACAACTGGAACATAATTCAATTTTTATTTTAAAAAAATCAACACAAAATGCATATACTTTCGCAACTATAAAAAATGTTAGTTGTTTCACCCTCACTAACGTTTATTCGACAAAATAAGTTATATTTATTTTTTTCACGCAATCTGACTTATTTACTTATTTAGGAACCATAGTAATATTTCTGCAACTATTATTTTCTTATTTTTGCAACATATTTGTACACAATTTCGCAATTGAACACAATTATTTTTTAGCAACCAAATTACATGTAATTCTGCAAATGAAATACATTGTTAATAAACAAAGAGAAAGAAAAAAGAGAAGAAGAAGCCGGTAAGAAGCGGCTAGGGTTTTTGTTTATTTAGAAAGTCGTAAGAATTACATAGAACATATGCTCGTATTTATAGATAAAATAAAAAGCTAAGGGGCTCTGGCCTTATATCGACCACTATCTCTCAAACTCACAATGCAACAGTAATAAGCATTGAGAGTTTGTCACAAAGAAAACGAAATCGCGATGTTGACTGAGTCTTCGTGAAAATATCAGCAACGTGCAAAGTCGATGGAATATATGGAAGCGACATGGTGCCGATCTAGAGATGATGTCGAATAAAATGCAAATCTACTTCAATGTGCTTTGGTCTCTCATAAAATAACAGAATTATTTGATATTTGCATTACACTTTTGTTATCATAGTATAAGGAAGTGGTTTGGTAACATTAACCTCTAAATTTTCAAGATGCCATCGTAAATAAACAATCTCATACGTGGTCACGGCCATATCACGGTACTCAACTTCAGTAGACGATATGGAGATAACATCTTGTTTCTTGCTTTTCGATGAGATTAATGAATCTCTAAGGAAAATACAGAAACCAGTAGTAGAGTTTCAGTCATGCGGATCATTATCCTAATCAGCATTGATATAGGCCCGAAGTTCAAGTGAAGAGGTCGAAGGAAAAAAATACTCTCGAACTGAATGCCAAGAAGATATCTCAATATTCAAAGAACATCTCCCCAATGGATGGATGTTGGAGCAGTAAAAAACTGACTAACCACATGAATAGCATAAGCTATATATAGCAAGTAACTGTAAGATATACCAAACACCCTATAAAAGTTCGATATAAAGTTGGGTATCTCTAAGGAACACCATCAGTCGGAGAGTACCGAGCATTGGCATCAAAAGGGGTATCTACCGTCTTGTTATCAGAAAGTCGCGCTCACTCGAATAAATCAGATATATATTTTTTCTCAGATGTATATAACATTTTAGAGAGTGAGCCACCTTAATACCTAGAAAATAACGTAATAGTCTCAAGTCCTTAATCATAAAATGCTGAGCCAAATCACATGTTAGTGCCTTAATGCCATCAATATCATCACATGTAATGATCATATTATCTAAATATAGAGATAAAATAATGCGTCCTGCACGAGTACACATGATAAACAAGGCCGAATAATGATTATTAGCAAGGAAACCAAGTGAAGTAATAACCATAGAGAATCTTTTAAACCAAGCATGAGGAGCTTGTTTGAGACCATATAAAGCTTTCCTAAGTCGACAAACTTCACTTGGTTGGTGAGCAACACGTGGAGGAGGAGTCATGTAAACCTCCTTATGAAGATCACCATTCAAAAACTAATTTTTGACATCTAGTTTGAAGATATTCCACTGGCGAACGGATACAACCTTAATAAGAGTACGAGCTGTTTTCATTTTTTCCATTAGGGAAAATGTCTCATCATAACTCACACCATACTTTTGTGAATACCCTTTTGCTACAAAGGGATCCTTATATCTTTCAACAGACCCATCACACTTTGTTTTAATTTTAAAAACCCATCGAGAACCGATTATATGCTTACCGAATGAAGGTTTAACTATATCTCATGTATGAGTATGATAAAGAGCAATAAGCCTTTCGACTATAGAATTTTGCAAACGAGGATCATAAACATATTCTTTAAACGATTGAGTTTCATTCAAATCATGTATGTTTGCTATGAAAGAAGCAAAATGAACTGAGTAAGAAGAGTATGGAAAATCTGGTAGGTTAGTACACTTACTTATACGAGTGGATCTTCTGAGAGGTAGAGGATATGTTGTTATGCTAGAAAAATGAGCTAGCTCATACATTAATGAAACTGACTCAAGCATTGATGGAGCATAAGTAGTATCAACTATAGTAAATATCTTATAAATTGGAATATCAATGCCAAAATATGCATCACTATCAGTTTCAAAAGGATCGATAGCCTGAAGGTCTGTCTTTGATATATAATGTGATTTTATCTGAATCGAATAAAATGAGATATGCTCAAGAAATATAATATAACGAGATATATATAGTTTCTGACTGGTGGGATCATAACAACGATAACTTTTTTGTCTAATACCATAACCAAGAAACACACATGTAGCTGTTTTACCTTCTAATTTGTTGCGTTCAACATGAGGAGGAAAGACAAAACATGTACATCCAAACACTTGTAAGGAAGAATAATCTGGAAGTTGTCTGTATAACTTATGAAATGGAGACATCCGGTATTATGAGTAGTGGGAATTCAATTAATCACATAAATAGCAGTCAAAATTGTTTCTCCCCAAAAAAACAGTTGGAACTTCAGCGGATAAAATGAAAGAACGAGCAGCTCTCAACAAAGTGACGATGTTTTCTTTATGGAACACCATTTTGTTGAGGAGTGTTAATACAAGATGATTTATGTGTAGTACCATCGGATGTGAGTAAATGTTTGAAATCATTGGAGGTATATTGACCTCCTAAGTTACATTTCAAGAATTTTGTCACAACATAATATTGGGTCTTAACGTGCTATAAGTTCTGTATATATTCCAAGGAAATTTAACCTTTATTTCATTAGATAAATCCATATGTATCGAGTATAATTATCAATAAACGATACATAATATGATGAAGCGACCTTTTTGGAGACATAAGATGGACCCCAGACATCAGAATGGATAATATCAAACGGAGAAATATAAGAAGTGACACTTTCATTAAATGGTAATGCCAAAAAAACATTCCAGTTAAGAATCACTACAATCCGAGATATTACAAGTGTTTAAATGACCTAAAGAACTTGTAGAGACTAAAAATTTCAAACGTGATGCAGATACATATCCTTGACAAGACTGGCAAACATAAAACTCAAACGATGAAGGATTCAAACAAAACGAAGACAAATCAACATCTAAGACAACAATATCAGTCTAGTATGTTTTTTCACTATCAACACCATACAAATCCACATCTGTTACTTTGTGTCTTTATAAAATATAAAGTTATCATATTGTATGACATGTCTCAATCACTCTATGAGTCTATTGATTTTGTATACACAAACATAATCAGAAAACAAGATTCAAAGCAAGGGTAGGAACGTAGTAAATATCATGTAACGATATATTAGGGTGCAAATAGAGCCAATACCTTCTACTGTCATTGTTGTAGCTCTAGTAGACAAAATAGATATGGGTGAAATATGAGACAACAAAACAAAGTTCGATATGTGAGGTGATATATGATTAGACACACCCGAATCCAAAATCCACAATGATGTATCAATACCTGAAGTGGAAGATGAGGACATACCTGAATGGTATGTAGATTTAGACATAACAAAGTTATTTTTATTCAGTTTGGTACTAGTACACTGTAGAAGATCATTTTTTATGATATTCGCAATAAGATCCATAATCTATAATTGAACAAAATCAAACAATCAAGAGATACCAAATCCAAATCGAAAAATCAAATCAAAATCTTAATCAAACCCCAAATTTAAAATAAAAATCAAACCAAGTCTAAATTCACAATCTTAGTGGTCCAACAAAATTAAATCGAATACTCAATCAAATCCAAATCCAAATGAAATCCAAATATTATTTTTTTGTATAAAATCAAACCACTTTTACCAACAAAATGCATTGCACTAGTCTAACAATGATTTATCCTAAACTGTAGAACCAAATCATAATCCAACTAGTCAGATTGAAGGATTGGATGTTCCAAACACGCTCTTCGAAGTTCAGCAAAAAATGAATATTGTTTTCCTTTCAATCAGACCATTTTATTGTGGTTGCACACAAAACATCCGAAAATCGAAAACTGTTTCTCTTCTGACGAAAAACACATTAGAATTTCTAAACAAATCCAATCGAAAAACAAGAGAATAGATTTGAAGCAACCAAAAATATATCCAAAATAAACAAGAAGAACAATCGCAACCACGTGTCACGTAGAACGGTCAAAACAAGAAGAACAACCAGTAGCTGAAGCACAACAAAATAAATAACCAACAAAAACTTAATTGAAGCACAACAACAAGAACAATACAACAACTGAAGCACAAGATGGATGTAAGAACAACCAGTATTTGAAGCATAATAATACCTGATCCAAACATCGAATCAAAATCAAATACATATCAGAAAGCAGATGCAAACATAGAATCAAAATACCAAGATGAAATCGAATACCAATATCAATACGAAATCGAATAATCCAAATAACAAATCAAAATCGAATACATAACTGAAAGCAAATCCAAACATCGAACCCAAATACCATGACAAAATCAGATACCAATACCAATATGAAATTGAATACTAATATGCAATCCAAACAACGAATCAAAATTGAATAACTAGCAGAAAGCATATCCTAACAACGAATTGAAAAATCGAATACTTGACAGAAACATGGGGGATCGCTACACTTTTCCGGTCATATTACTCCATCATCTGATACCATGTTAATAAACAAAAAGAAAGAAAAAAAATTAACGAGTTTGGGCTGTATATCTTTAACACACATATGATTTTTAACAACCAAATTGTACGTAATTTCGTAACCGAAATATAGTTATTTTTTCCAAACTTATTTTGCAACCCAATTACACGTAATTACACAATTGAGAAATAAAATAAAATTCAAAAATATATATTTCATGAATCTAGTTTTGTTTGTGTTAAAAAACAAAAACAGTAGTCTTTTCGATTTTTTTTAAGTTATGGTTCGAAATATATGATATTTTTTTAAAACTAAAACAATATGAAATAGAAAAACACTAAAAATTATTTCAGATTACCACTTGGTTAAATGTAATTATTCATGTGGTTATCCATATTTTATCAAACCGTTGGTGGTTATTAATCAATAAATTTTATGTTGGATAGTTATTGATAAATTATTATGTTCAAATATAATATAACACTATCTAATATTTATTTTATCATTTAATATATAATAACATATTAACTATCAAATAAATTTATATGGTATAATATTTTATTAGTTAAATTATTTTGTATAAATATATATACATAGTGGCTTAGATCATCATTTTATATTTTATATTTAAATGTTTTTATAAAAAATAAATATAACCGTATATTTATTAAATCGTAATTGCATTATTATCTTCATCGATAGTTTAAATAAAAAATAAATAAATTTTCAAAATTTCAACCTTATTTCGTAAGTTTTAGATACATGCTATCAATTCTTTTAACGATTCTAATTTAAGTAGTTTAAACTATAGTGTGTATTATTATAATTTATGATAAGCAAGTTAATTTCTATAAGATTTTGCAGTATTTTTGCCTCAATAAATTATAGATTACTTAAAATAGTTATATATTTTTTTCAAAGTTAAATTGAAATAGATTTTATGATTTTAAAAACTTAAATTTGGTTAGTGGTTGTTTAAGTTCAAATAATTGTTGTTTATATATTTTCGCAAATCAAGTTGCATTAATTTTGCGCAACTTCTTATAAATGCAACAGGTTTATGGATGTTTACATATTATTTTTATTTAATTTATTTTGTAAGTCAAATTGTACTGGTTTTTACAACTATATAGTTGTAATAGATTATCTATTGTTTTGGTGTAACTTGTTGGTGTTTTCATGTTTTCCTAAAGTATTATCAACTTCGAGCGACTGGAGTTGGCTATGATTTTTTTAGATATAATTTATATGTTGTTTTATGTTTTTGAAAGTCAATTTATGCTTGTTTTTCTAACTTCTCCACCTGTAGTCGGTTACAAAAAATTAGGATAGTTTTTTGTTATTTATATGTTTTCAGAATTCAATTTATACTTGCTGGACTTTTATGGCCCAACAACTAACGTGTTATATTAATGGACTCATCTTCAAGGTACACATTAACCAAACTAATATCTTTATTATATTCTCCAATGAATCCTAAAATTATATGTAAGCCCAACATACTAAATCGATTACTTTATTTTAATTTACATTTAAAAACATAGTTGGATACTTTAAATTTACATATGATGAGACATTCTAAAATCTAAGATTTTTTCACAATCTCACACTTGGATCATTCACATGTACTGAATTGTATATATCTGAATGTGTACTATGTAAAGATGTTGTCTTACAAATAACAGTTGTATGTATGATAATGTTAGATGATAGCTAATAATAAACTAAAGAGGGTATGGCACGCCTTATCAATGTGCAACGGAGCTCCATAATTACACTACTAAGCATCATTTAAATGACACATGACTTCTCATTGGGTACAACATGAGGTCTGACATGACTCTGTAATCAATATATATCGACATTCAACTGGTTATACTTAACTGAATTGAGACCGATAATAAGAGCAAAAACTGAAAAATTGAATATTGTATAATTAATTTGAAATAACTCGAATGTATGCACACAATCAAAAATAAAAATATAATATGAAAACTAAAAAATTAAAATATATACAATAATCACTAAATATAAAGTTTCTTCAAGTTAAACACCCACATACGAACTCTGTGTTCAAGAAATATTGAGGTGAAAATACCTTGGTGAAAAGATCTGGAAGTATCAAATGTGTATCAATATGCTCAATCCTTATCTGACCATTCTAGATTCGTTCTTTCGTGGATAAGAACTTATTGCATATATTCTTAGATTTGTTGGATCGATTGTTTTCATTTGAGAATATGGGAACTTAACTATTGTCATAGTAAAGCAAAAAGGTATTTCAACCCTTTTTATTTTAAAAAAATCATTTAATAAAGTTTTTTAACCAAAGTGTGTGGTTTGATACAGTAAAACAATCCATATACTCTGCTACCATAGTTGAAATTGTGACACAATTTTATTCCGTACTCTTCCACGATATAACGCCTTTTTCCAGAATGAATACATAACCCATTGTAGACCTTATAATGTCTACATATCCCATAAATACTACATCAGAATAACACGTGATCTCCAGGTTATCCAGTCGATTGTATGTCAACCTGTAGTGTTTGGTATTCTTCATATGTCATATTACTTTCGTCATTAAATTCCAATAGATAACTCTCGAATTGTCAAATACCTTATTAGTATTCTAGTTATGAATGATTTGTTTGTTCTCTCTTTGATACTTGAGCATATATGAGACTTTCAATAGATGATACATATGGGGTTGTCTTCATGAATTAAATATGTGATTATGTCTTGGAGCACTAACGAAATGAGAACTTATCACCCTTGGTTATAAGGGTATTGAGAACTTATCACCCTTAGTTATAAGGGTATTGATGGGGTTTTTTTATCCAGAGCATAATGACTTATCATGCTTTCAATATTTGCATTTTGTGAGAGAACTATTATGCCTCTTTGGTTATTCTTTACACTTTAGATCTCTCACACATAAAGCAATTTACCAAGGTCTTTAATTTAATTTTTTTGTACATAAAATGCTTTATAGCATGTATTAATTCTAAATTGTTTGTGGCAAAGAGTATGTCATTGACATACAATAAATAGATTATTTTACCCCCACTGAACTTGTGATATACACAATGTTTCATAAAATTCATCTCAAAACAGAGTTAGATGATTGTATCTAAGAATTTGTGATACTACTGATAAGATGCATGTTTAAGTCCGTATATGAATTTCTTAAGTTTACACACCATCAAATTTAGGTTTCCAAACACAAGTATTCTGGTTACTACATGGATATCATTTCTTGAATATCTCTATTGACAAATGTTGTTTTAGTATCCATCTGATAGAGATCAAGGTCAAAATGAGCAACTATAGTTATTATTGCTCTAAACAAGTATTTTGATGATATTGGAGAAAATGTTTCAGAATAACAATCCATTTTTGTCAATTGTACCATTTTGCTACAAGATACACTTAATTTCTTTCCATTTTCTCTAAAGCATCAAGTTTGGTTTTAAACAACCATTTCCAACAAAGCTATTTCTTCCATTTAGGTAAGGTAGTAAAATCCCATCTCGAATTATCTTGCATCAATTTTTACTCTTCATTCAATACTCTAATCTATTCTTTAGAATTTGAACTCTCCATAATATCTTGAAAGGTGATTGGATCATATTCCAAATGTTAGAAGTTTCCTTATATTGAGCGATGAATACTAGATAATCTGAAGGAATGACATTATTATCTCTTATTAATTTATGCAATATAACCTGAATTTATTTCAATATTTCTTGAGGTTGCTGAATTTTCTCCTCAAGAACAACATCAACATTTTTTTACCTTGATATGGAAGTTTAACATTATTTTAAGAGACTAAATTTCTTGGAATATTAAAGATGATAGGTAAGCTAATTATAGTTGGAGTGTTTATGACTGAATAAATTGGTTCGAATTTTTCTTCAAATAAGATGTTATTATTTGAATCATTTCCTCAAAATTTGTATCCTAAAAAAATATAATTGTTCAACTTTAATAAATGAAACATTTTATGGGAGAGTAAAACGTGTAACCCCTGTAGTGTTCGAGATAACCTATGAAATGATAACTAACTATTTGAATTCTAATTTTTACTCGCTTGGTCTGTAAGACTTTACTTTAACAAACAAATCTTTACACATGAAAGTATCGGAAGCCGGGCTTTCACCCTCAGAAGGGTTCATGTGGTGTTTTAGTTTCTACTAACTTAGGTACCCCGTTAAGGATGTATGTTGCACATTTAAGAGCTTCCCCTCATATTGACATGGGTAGTGATATAGAGAGATCATGCTCTTAACCATATCCAGTAATTTATGATTTTATTGTCAAGATATATCATTTATTATGGGCAAACCCAACATGGTATATTGTGGGACTATCACACATTTTTGAAAGTATAAAGCAAATGAGTCATGGTGTTATTCCATTGAACCATCACACCTCCATAATATTCACTACCATGGTCGGATTTGATGAATTTAATATATTTAACTAGTTGTAAGTCAATTTTAGCCTTAAAAGATTTGAATATTTCAATGGCTTTAGATTTCATAAGCAAATAAAGATATTTATATCGTGAAAAGTCGTTTATAAATGAAATGAAACATCTTTGGTCATTCCATTATGTTGTTGGGAATTATCCACATATATTTGTATGGATTAACTGCAAGACTTCTTGAGCACGAGAGGCTTTAAATCTTCAATGTTTGGTATGTTTCCATTTGATACACACTACACACTTATCAAAGTCATTATAGTCAAGGAGACTTAAGAGACCTTCAACAAGCTTATCAATCCTCTTGTAAGCAATGCGATATAAATACATGTACCATAGATAATTCAAAAGATACTATATGTAATACATCCATTGCAGTCGAATAATTAATAAGATTACGTAATTTGTATAAATTATCAACATAATCAAGCACATCAAAAAAATATTATCAAAAGAGAGTCTAAGTTCTTTATTATCAAACAAACAATTGTACCCAATTTTGTTTAACAAAGAAAAAGATAGTAAATTTCTCCAAAACGATTGATCATACAAAATAAACTCTAAAAATAAAATATGTCTAAAATTATTTTTAAAAAATAATATAACTTTAACTAAGCATGCCATTCAATCAGTAGTAAAGATCTGAATCTCTCAATCATTAAGAGACTTGCTTTGGCTTGAACCTTACAAAAACACACACACACACACACATGAGTTTGACTTTTGTACAAATTCACTGTTTTTCCTTTGACATTAAAATTAAGTTTTTTTTTCTGAAGTTACAACTAGAGAAAGTTTATATTTCTTAGCAATTCAGGCCTTCCATTTAGGGTAATCTATCTTTTAATTTTTCGAGCTCTTAAAAAATTTGCAAAAAATCTTATATTTATTCTTGGCTTTCTTAAGGTCACCCTTTATTTTTAGGAACCTGAAGCTTGTGCAGCTAAAATCAAGGAGTGTTTCCTCTTGTTTTGTGGACCGCCTTTACTAATACTGGCATATTGGATTCTTTATTTTTCAAGGTATAATTTTTGTCTTCATGCATTAGATTGGAAATGAGACCGTTTATGTCCCTCTTTTCTCAATGCAATTGTAGGTCCTTTTTAGAGCACTAAAGTTCGACAAAAGTGAAACAAAAATGTAGTATACTATGAAAGTTTCAGGGAGCTTAAAATCTAGCGTCTCCAGTTTTCTATAAATATTATCCATCTAAAATAGATGATCAAGAACCTTACCATACCATATATACTTCATTTTCAAGATTTTTCCAATGAGGCTTTTAATTTTGACCTAATGGGGATTAATAAAACTCCATTCAAGATGGACAAACATGTCTTTGGCATTCTCCATGTTAGTAATATGAGAATCAAAAACATTTGTGGGGCTTTACCACATATCTAAGCATATTCTTTCATCATGAGTGATCTCATCTGTAAGAGGGGTTGGTTTGTACTTTATAAGCCACTCGGCTATGTCATTTAAACCCAACAGGAGTAAAATATCTTTCTTCACTATTTAAAGTTTCCACGAACATCATGGGCACCTGAATATTGTTTCTTAGTTGAGAGTCCATTACTAAATAATAATAATAATAACCTAAATAATTTTTGAAATAATACTAAAAGTAATTATCATTACTAAATGTTATTAAGCCAAAAATTTGAATGACATTCATATGTACTGACTTTCTATGATTCTTAATATAGATGGTACGCACCAACATGCTAGACATCACCTTTAGAGACAACATTTTAAGAAAGAAAATGTTTCTTTTATGTCATATCTGAAGTAACCAAGGATTATATAGGGGTTGTACTTGATTACTTCATGGTAACTAAAAGAACCATTCAGCATTTAAAACCAGTTACGCATGAAAATTGTGTGTGTAAACACATCAAAGTTATCACGCAACGGGTTTCTCACCATAATAAAACATTTGAGATAATATTTCGTTGGGCTCGATTTATAGTTACAACAACAATTCTTTGAGCTATAGGACCCCAAACCCCTTTCCTTCATGACTCGTCTATGACAATCGGTTCCAATGAATGGTCACTAAATTGTTCACACTCTAATTCATACAAATACAACTAAATATATATCTTTAACATATCAAACCTTAAGATTTTCTATCACAATACTCTTAAATAATGTAAATTGACAAGCTTTTTAGTTTTTTCTTTGTTATATTTCATCAAACACGGTGTGGGATTGATAAAACCTAAATATATCATGAGAGAGTATTCCTCCATGTTATAAATAAAAACATAAAATAAAAAAATAAGGACACTTACTATTTTGAATTATCTACTTGTACTAAATCATTTTTTATGCGGTAGAAGTCAGTGTTCAGTTATGTTGATGACGATGAATCGGTTACAGCAGTTCTTACAGTTTGCTAGTTGATTATTCCATGATTCTGAAGGAATACTCATAAGCCTTACAGAGTATGAATTAAAAAACATTGTATAAAAATATATAAATATGAAGAGAAAATAGTAAAGCAACGGATTTGCATAGTGCTTGTAAAACACACAAATTTAGGGTTCAAATGATTTAGGATTATTGGAATGATGTTTATACTTAGTGAATTAACTTCACTAATATATGTAGGAGTCTCTAAATATACTCAGTCTCTTTAATTCAGCCATAAAACTCTATTTTCTACTTAAATAAGTCCTTTATTTTATCTCAAGTAACTACAATCCGATATACTAGCCATTGTCGTAACCTTTTATTAGGATTTAGGTCCCAACAACTAAAGCTTTGGATTAATGGAAGCTTTTTCAAGGTACACATTAACCGAACTATAATCTAAATTATATTCTTACATAAGACTTAAGATTATATATTGGTCCAATATACTAGATTAATTTATTTATTTTAATTAGATATACAACAACATGTCTCGATACTCAAAATTTACATGTGATAAGATATTTCAGAACTCAAGATTTTCTTACGACCTTCGCAACGAGAATGTTGTCATGAATGAAAATAACGCAACACAAATATATGAAAATCATGTGAAAGTTGTTATAAATACAGTATTCTATAATATTTTCAAAAAAATATCATTACATTTTGGAAGAAAATCATATGCATTTCTTTTTATGTTTGTTTATGTTTTGTTTTGTTATGTTTCTAAAAATTAGTTTATTTTGTTGATACTAAATCAGATTTATTTTCTTACATTGTTATAAGGTTGACTTTATTCAAATAGTATCATCTAAAATGCTTATTGTATTTTCAATTTATATAATATATATAATATTTTATGTATCTTTGAGTTTAGTCATTAATTAGTTTAATTGAGTTTAGTTATTTATTATTTTCGATGAATTTAGTTATATATTTTTTTACAAGTTCGGTTAACATAAACTTTCAAAACAATCAATTATGACCAGTTTTTGAAATATTAATCAAAAAAATTATTACATTATTTTTTTAAAGCTCAAAAATGTTAATTTTCTACAAAAAGTAACTCCAATTTTTTTCACAAAAAATCAAATATTGATTTCAGAAGTATAATTGGTGTTATTTAAAAAACTACTAACTTATATTTTCACATAAAATAATTTTATAAACTTTAATGATAACTAGTATGTCAAATATTGGTCTATAAGTTCAATTATATATATATTTTCACAAATAACATTTAAACATTATATTGTTAAGAATATTAATTTTACAGGTCTATTATGACCGCAACTTGATGATTTCATTTAAAAATTAACAAAATTTGAGATGATATTGCATACTTATGAAAATATAAAAAAAAATAACGTTAATTTGAAATATTCTTCGTAACCATGAACTGAAAGTACCTTAAAAATATGTATTCGTGTTTGTAAATCAATTATTTCCTATTTTTGGAAACGCTGTTAATCGTTGTTTTTAGAAGTCAGTTATGACTAGTTACTGTAAATTAGTTTTGTTCGGAAAATTAAGCATAGTTTTCAAAATTTATTCAAAACTAATCTTTTACAAGGCAATCATAATTACACATAAAAGAAACGTTTTTTCATAAATAAAAAATGTCATGTGAAATCGCGATTACAAATAAAATAAAGATAATATGTTTTTACAAAAAAAAATGTCCAGTTTTTACAAGTAAACCGAGTTATAAATATAATCAAACAAAATTATTTTTGTAAATAAAAAAATGTATAGTCTTTACAAGTTAAACTGCGGTTAGGAACAAAATAAAAAGTAACATGGTTTTGAAATTTTAAATTGGGTAATTTTTTAGATTAAAATTTTAAATTCTCTTGCAACTTCAGATATTTTATAAAAAATTACTAATCAAAATTTCAAGTCTCTTGTAGTTTCGTAATTTTTTTAAACACAAAAACACGATCAAACAAAAAAAATCAACTTAGTTCAAAACCTATAAAAAAATCGTAAAATCATAGTTTATATGAGTTTGAAAAAACACAAGTACAAATTTAACTTCAAACACTAAAAATATTATAAAATTTAACCAAAAAAATTGGTCACAGTCACGAACCTAGAAAAAATAAATTAAATGAGTTATAATTAAAAGTTAAAAAAAAGTATTACACCCAAAAGTATCCAAAAACCAAATTTTAGTGTCACTTAATGCCTCAACTATCAATAATAACTGCATAGTATTCAAATATGATATTTAACTCTCACCTATTTGCCACAATTTTATAATACCTCGAGTAGTCATGCTTCATCACATTTCACGTTGTTCTCTCTTTCTATATTTTTTTTAAAGTCTTTATCTTTCAAATTGTAGCTTGGAAAAAATCTGATAGTACCATTGAATTTATTTTAAGACGAACAAAAAAAGATTTATAATTGATATTTTTTGAATTGTTTTGAATTGTTTTTCCTGCCATACCTAGTTAGGCTGGTCTCGCACTAAGTTTGCATGACCTCGCATATCAAACTTAGACATGTCCTAGTTTTGCACGATATAATAGAGAGATGCAATACAATGTAAGATGCAATTGAGAGATGCAATACATGTGCTACTAGAGAGATGCGAGATCATGCATGATGTAATGGAGATATATGAGACAAGACGAGAGACAAGATATGAGAGACAAGAGACAAAACATGATAAAACAGAGATATGCGAGACAAAACATGATGTAATAAAGAGATATAATACATGTAATACTAGAGAGATGCGAGATAATGCATGATGTAATGAAGATATATGAAACGTGCACTACTAGAGAGATGTGATATCAAGTATGGTGCAATGGAGAGATGCGAGACAAGACGAGAGACGAGATACAAGGCATGATGAAATTAAAAGATGTGATACAAGGAATGATGTAATGGCGAGATGCAAGACACGTACTAGAGAGATGCGAGACAAGGCATGATGTAATGGAGATATGCAAGATACATACTACTAGATAGATGTCAGACCATGCATGATATAATGGAGATATGTGAGACAAGACAAAAGACGATATACGAGAGACAAAATACGAGAGATAAAACATGATATAATAGAGAAATGTGAGATACAACATAATGTAATAGAGAGATGTGAGACATGTACTAGTAGAGATATGCGAGGCAAGGCATGTCTTAATGTAAATATGTGAAATATATACGACTAGAGAGATCAATACCAAGTATAATGTAATATAAAGATGTGAGATAAGACGAGAGACGAGAGACATGATACAAGGTATGAAAAAATAGAGAGATGCAAGGCAATGCATGATATAATAGAGATATGTGAGATATGCACTACTAGAGATATGCGAGACAAGACATAATATAATGGAAAGATGCAAAAAAGGCATGATATAATAGAGATATGTGAGATATGTACTACTAGAGAGATACGAGACAAGACATAATATAATGGAAAGATGCGAGACATTTACTACTAGAGATATTCAAGACCATGCATGATGTAATGGAGATATATGAGACAAGATGAGATATGAGAGAGAATAGACGATAGATGAGAGATAAGGCTTGATGAGAGAGATGTGAGACAATGCATGATGTAATAAAGAGATGTAAGATGTATACTACTAGATATATACAAGATAACGTATAATGTAATGGAGATATGCGAGACATGTATTACTTGATGATACGATATACGAAACCATAATGGTTGTATATGGAGAATAAAATAGTCAAAATAATATAAAAAAAATATCGTTCATGGATCTAGTTTGTTCATTTTACAAACAATTGATGGTAGTTTTTTTCGAACTACGGTTTGAAATATGCATACTTTTTTTAGAAATAATAATAATAGAAGGTTTGGTTCAAATACAGATAAGCAGGTTACTTTTGATTTTTACCCTTGGTTGTGAAATGTTTTCTTTTTGTGCTAGCTGGTAATGGAAAAGTTGGTTTGATACTTTTGGGTAAATCACCTAAAAAATAAATCATAATCGATCCAAATTGACAATCTAATAAAATAAAATCGAAAAAAAATGAACAACTTATAATACTAAATCAAGATCAATGATAAACATAAACTAGGATCAAATTAAGGTAAAAAATCAAACAATTTATAACACCTTTGGATAATGAAATCGATAAGGTTGGAGCTAGATATGATATTATATTTTAACCCATTGCTTTATTGAGTGAAATGATTTTATATATTTTTAAATATAATATTTAAAATTTATTTATTTGTTTAAGATTAGCTTGAACAAGTAGTGTTGAATTATGATTTATGAGGTAAAAAGTTCACATAACAAGTAGAACTTTAAATGCAAAGTAAAAATAGAAGCAAGATAAACACTTTATAAGCATTCTAAATAAATTTTTTATTTATTTTCGTAAAAAGGGTTATAATTAATATGTTTATATGCTTCTACTATTCACTCTAACTTTCACCCACGTTTAAAATGATTCATTTACTCCTTATATAGTATCCTCAATTTGCGGGTGTTATGAGTAGGTGTCTCTCAATTGGTTCAATATTTTATGGACTTCTTAGTTATTTATCAAAATAGAGTACGTACTTTTGGTTGCGTCATGTACGGTGTCGGGTGGTTTATCTATACGATATTACATGCGATTTATGTACTATCATGTGTAGCATCCATACATTCAGTGGCGTTGGAGGAGGATAGACTCAGTTATGGTGCAAACAGGTGTAGCATCCATACAGTGAGTGGCATTGGAGGAGGATAGACTCAGTTATGGTGCAAACATGCGCTTTACTTAAACTGGCCTAGATTAGGGCCGAATGCTAATGTGTGGCCCACTATTAGGGAAATTTTGGTTGTATTAACTGAGCTTTTGATTATACATTGGCGAGACCAGGTATGGGTCGTTTCTCGATTATGATGGCCAAGTCATTGTTTGTGTGTTAGCGTGCAACCTATGGTCAAGGATAGCTCGACCATCGTGGTCGAGCTCTTGGTTGTGCGTGGGTGGGACCAGGTGCAAGATATAAATTGGCCACAAAGGCTCATCCACTAGTCGCATCGTAGCGCGCGACCAAGCTTGGCTAATGGTTTGGTCATAAAGTTCAATCATTTGATCGTAATTTGATGTCCAACTAGGCATGAACGATGACTTGGACACAAAGGCCACGCCTCTGGACGTACTGTGGTGCATGACCAGGGACAAACGATGGCTTGGCCATAAAGGTTAAGCCTTTGGTCGCGTCGTGCTGCCCTGACCATACAAAAATTATACCTTTGCCACAAAGGCCAAACTACTAATTTCGTACCAGCCACCATGCATAAATTGTATCTTGACCACATAGGCTAAGCAACTAGTTGTGTCATACCGCATGACTAAGCAAAAATTGTAGCTTTGGCACAAGGGCCAAGACTTTGGTCGCAATTTACCGTGCGACCATGTATAAATTATATCTTGGAAACAAAGGCACTAATGGTCGTATCACGTACCAAGCAACAAGTCATACAATACCGCACGACCAAACATGATTAACGAGTTAGTCTTAAAAACCAAGATTTTGGTCGATCCTTACAAAACGACAAGGTAAAGAAAAAAATTTGATCATAAATGCCGACCACACGACCATGCACTAATAATAGCTTGGTTTCTTAATAACAAGGTTTTGTTCGCGTCCTAACCAGACTAGACATGTGTTATTATTTGGCCATAGCAGCCACGATTTTGGTCGCACCTAGACGTGTGACCAAGAGAAATTATTTTTTAGCTAAAAAGACTTAATTAACTAACTATTTTGTATATAATTGTATCATATTAATAATTATTTACACTTTTTCACTTGATTTTGAGCCAATAAAGTATTTATCATACCTGACATTTCCTTCTTCACAAAGCTTTTATTCATGCGCGACTCTAAATGTAACTTTTTGTTTTTTTGCACTTGGTTATTTATTATTATATATTTTTGGGTTTTTAATTAACAAAATTTTCCCCTTATTTTTCCACATATTAGTTAAATGATGAGTCATTAGCTTTATTTTTCATCTATATATTGTTTACCATTTTATGAATTTATTTTAAAATTTTTCAATAGCAGCTCTCACTAAAAATCATTTCTCTCCTTAGAGCATCGAGATTTCTTCATTATGATGTTGAGCTTTTTTCCTCGTGGTGTGTTTATTTACATGCACATTATTCTCATTTGGTAAGGTCTTCCTCTTTTACTCTTTCATATTGTTTTATTTATAACGGGTGAAGTCATGTCCTATTAGAGTGGAATCGTGACCGAGGTTGAGCAGGATAAAAATGATACCCTCAGTTTCTCTAGCTGTGATTTTAGAAAGACTCTCCCTGGTGAGGAGTCGGATCCTCCCAAGGACTTTAATACTTTCGTTCCTATTGGAGAATGTATTCTTATATGGTTTGATGTTTAAGATCTTGATAAGAGTTGGGGCGATAAAGGCAATTTTGTTTTTTCATTCATTGTTACAAAGAGAGATAAGATTTTCTTTGAGAACGACATTACTGAAGATATCAAAATTTGATATCCTGCTCCCGAAGAGACCCCCTTGATGCCCATCTTGATGAGACTATAGATTATCATCAATTCTTTTATTTCAACTTCGACTTTCGTTAGGCCCCATCATCTTTGATTACCTAACGTGGGCCAACATCGCAATGTGAAATTTTCTTCTAACGGGTGGCGTATTCTTATAATCTTTCAAGTGTTGTGCGGTCTTAAAAAGACTTCTCTATCATCAAATTCCTTATCTCATTTTTTCCTTAAGAAAACGAGCTGGTCCTCTTTCTATTATATGGAGCAAAATCCTATTATGGTGAGAGGATTTCCTTAGTTCAAAAATAAGTGAAGGTCTTGCATTTTCTTTATGAGAGATCGTTGGTTGTCTACCTTTATTTTCTTTCATGGCTTAGTTTCATCGGTTTTCAGTTAACTTGGTATGCTTTGATAGAGGCTTCGAGCCTTATATTAGTTTTCTTTTTATAGATAGGCATTAGATACAATCAACAAAGGGTGGTGGGGCTTCTTATATGGACGGAAGAACTACCATTAAGGCCTTGGTGTTGAGGCGTCTTCTGGAAAAACCACTGCCTTTTCATTATGGGGCCACCTTCCTAATAGAATTGTAGAAGGAAAACTTGAAGAAAATAACGACACGACGCTGATGCTTTCAATAGGTCGTGGAAGTCGACCGTTTTGGCTTAAGGTTAGCATACCTTGATATGAAGTCCTTAAGGGTCTCTCCCTTACTCATTTCTACATCTCCGTTATAAAAAAGAAGCAAACCATGAAAAGCTTGACAAGTTAATGGAGCATATGGTTCGAGCCTTAGGGAATTTGGTAGAAGTACGCGAGCGCATCGCCTTGCAAGCTGAGCGGGAATAAGTATCACATCATCGTATTATCACACTGAAAGTACTCCATGAACCGTCAAAAGTACACATGTAGTGCTCGGGATTGGTCATCCTTGTGAGGTATTGAAACTTCAGTATGTCCAACCCATACATAGTTTACTCGATAAAGATTCTCGGTGGTAACGGGTCGGTATGGCCACCAATGCATCGGGGGTTAACAGCTTGGGCATGGATTTCGAGACATCTCTCTCATCCTCAAGTGTTGTACGTGAGATTTAACCAAGTTGTGGTCGTACTAGCTTATGGTGCTTGTCTGTTCATTTATGTTGATCGTGGCATAGGTTCATTCTCTTCAAGTCGACCTTGGATTGGTAAAAAGGTCTTAACCCAAAGTTATGATGGTCGATAGCCGCGAGATGGTTATGTTACTTTTCGTTGGCCAGGTTCTCGTGGGTATGAATCGGGTTCATCCCACTTTATCGAAGGGCTGGGGGAAAGGTCCACTTGTTGTCTCTTGAGCAGCGGTGTTGCTTTTTATGACTCGAACCAGCTTGCTTACTTGTTTGGATAAATCGATAATCCTTTTATTGATAAATATGGCTAGTTTGTCGTGTTCCTTGTCGTTATCAGAAGTAATTGAAGTAACATCATCGTCTAGAGTGGAACAAGGCGTTGCGACTAACATTATAATGCTGAAGGATTCCCACCTCAATTAGGAGTTCATTGCTCCTCTTCCAACCCCACATCTTTGGGCGAGGTCAGTTAGAGCGCATGAATTCTTTACGTGGTGGCTGACATTATTCATGATCTCAAATTCACCCTCGGAAAGAGGTTAAGGAGTGTTGGAACTTGGTGATCTAGGATGTTGGTTGCACTCGATTTCCCGTAAAAAAACAAAATAGTGAGGTGAAAACTCACCTAACAAGTATAAATTTAAATGCAAAGTAAAAAAGAATATCAAATGGACAAGTAATACAAGATATTGATAAAGTTTCAAAAGAGTGCTTGTATTTATTTCGTAAGAAGAGTTACAATTGATATAATTATATTTTTCAAGTTATTCACTCTAACATTCAACCATCTTCAGAATGATTCATTTACTCCTAATGTATTAACCTTGATTTGGGGTGTTCTAGGTAGGTGTCTCCTCAGTGTTCAATATATTCTAACCTTGTTCGCGATTTATCATAATCAAGTACATCTTTCTAGTTGCATCTTCGTACGATGTCAAGTGTTTTATCTGTCGGTGTCAAACACGGTTTATATACTGTCATGTGTAACATCCGTATTGTCAGTGGCCTATGAGGAGGGGAGGTTCGGTTATGCCCGAACAGGTGGTTGGCTTAAGTTGGCCTAGATTTAGGTCGAGTGCTAATGTTTGGCCAGTTGTTAAGGGCAACTTAATCATCTCATATGAGCTCCTAGTTGTGTGATTGTGCGACCAAGTATGGGTCATTGCTCGGTTGTGATGGCCAAATCATAGTTGTGCGTTAGCGCACTATTTATTGTAAGAGGTAGCTATGACATCGTGGTAGAGCTTCTGGTCGTACGCGGGTGCAACTAGGTGTGAAATATAGTTTGGCCACAAAGGCACGGCCCCTGGTCGCACCATATCGTGCAATCTTGCTAATTTCTTGGTCACAAAGGTCAAACAATTGGTCTGATTGCGCGCAACTGCGTATAAACGATGACTTTGCTACAAAGTCCAAAACTTTGGTCGTGTTGTATCGTGCGACCATGTAAAATTTTTAGCTTGGCCACAAAGATCAAGCTACTAGTTGTATTGTCATGTGTGACCAAATATACTTGATAGATTGGCCACTAAAATCAAATGGATGGTCACGTTGTTTTGCTCTACCAAACACACAAACACACTTGTGCTGAAGAAACTGATCATGTAGTACCGCATGACTAGACACGATTCAAGAATTTTTCCAAACGGCCAAACTTTTGATCGAGACGTACAATGAGACCAAACATTGACGAAAGCTTAACCATAATGGCTAAGCTTCTAATGGTGCGGTACTACATGACCATACACTAATGATAGCTTGGCCGCTTATTTGAAGATTCTTGTCATGTCCGAATTCACAACCAGACACGTATTAATGCTCGGCCATAACGGCTAAGCTTCCAATCGTCCATTGGTATTCGATCAAGAATAATTGATTTTTTTGTCAAAATATTTAGTTAACTATTTGGAATTTATTTGTATTGAATGAATGATCATTTAAATTTATTTATATATATAATAAACTAGTTTCTTTAATTAAATATACTATAAATTTATTTTAGAAATAAATAATATAATATATTTTTATCTATATTTTTGTTTTATTTTTATTATTTGATACGATTTTTGTTTCAAAATGTATAGTTTTATAACAAATGATTTTTTTTAGAACAAATTTTTATTTTTATTAACCTTAACATATGTTTATATGATCTATTTTTTAAGTTAAAAACAACTCTTCATTTTTTAACTATTTAGTTTAATAGTTATAATAGTTTTGTTAAAATAAATAAAATTTTAATTTAATCTCCGAAAAGTATTTAAAAGTATTTAATTATGTTCAATAAAATCACCATCATAAGATATAAATACGAACATAGATAATTAATTTAAAGGGTTTATTTAATAAACATAATAATTATGAAGTCTTATATTAGAAAAGTTTATATTAAAATACTTTTGGCAATTCTCCAAAATATCATTCATATAAAATCTAAATTTACTTTGAACAATAAAAAATAATATCTTCGTGTATTATGTCCTAAACCAAAATGAAGCATATATTTCAACCAAAATTTTATATTGAAAAATGAATTTTAATTGTTCAAGACGATTGTAATTTTAAATGCGAACTAAACGATATCATTAATCAGATCCAAGTTTTAATACCAACCATGGACTTGTTCAATACAATATTATAACTACAATGGTGGACTAGACAATCCAATTACATTAAAATATCTAACACAATATCATTAATTTACATATTATTTACATGTTCTCGTAGCCGAAATAAATAAAATAAGATAATTTTTTAATCTACTTTTATTTATCTTTTTATCTCTTTTAAAAAATTGATTTTTATTTATTTATCTCTTTCAACCAAATATGTAAATTTGTTCGTCCATACGGTTCTAATTATTATATATCATAATAAAAATCACAAAAAGTAATTCATTGCGATATTTGGGATCGTTAGCGACATTTTTTTTATTGTAGAGTTCTTTTTGTTGTTTTGCTATTGTTAACAATTACACACATTTCACGAGATTGTTTTTGGATTTGACACGGATTCTCCGATGTACGTGTCTTTGGTTAAGTTTATGCAACTAATATTCGTCATTGTCATAAATTTGACTATCATTCCATACTATATATTTTTATCGGTTATCCTATCGGTCATAAAGCTTACAAATTATTTTTATTTATAAAAAAATCACAAGACTAGACGTTAAGTTCTATGATTTTATATTTTATAATGTATTTGTCTAGCCTTTTATGTTACATCAGACCCACGTAGCATTTTATGTCTAATTAATATTGTGAGATTTGACCCTCCCTATTCATCTGACCTTATTCTAAATACGTATCCTTCATCACAAATATCGTGTCCTCCACTAGACACATTATATCTTCCTCAAAACACAATTTTTCATTTGCCAAACATATTTTTTCCTTCTCTGATCCCACATTCTAATTTCTTCTCTCTACCTTCATCGGATTCCTGTCTTGGGTACCATATTTCACATCATATCCTTCTTTTTATGCACCAAATCACGTCCATTCACCCAACCTAGCTCCACTTCATCATTCCAGCCATGACAGTCCACTTATGAAACTTTGTGATTACATATGCTTCATTATTTCCTCCAATCAATCGTCCTCCTTATTTTTTTGCCGACCAAATGTACGATATATTCACTGATAAAATTTGTTTTGTATAATCGTTATACATCTGCCCATCTCCCTTTTGTTTCTCAGATCAGTAAGGTCATTGAAGCAACCTCATATCTATAGGTTTTAACATATCTTTAGTGACAGAATGCCATAAATTTTGAGCTATAAACTCTCTAAATCAATAAAAGTTGGTTCCTCGTTTCACCTCCATTCAATAAGACTTTATTGGCTACCGATGTATATTTAAAATCAAATATCATTTTGATAGTTCAATTAAGCGGTACAAGGCTTGTCTAGTCGACAAAAGCTTTACCTTGGTTTTGAGATATTGATTATCATGATATCTTTTCTGCAACTATTAAAATCATCTCAGATCGTTGTCTCTTTATATTAGCTGATTTTTATGGTTAGTATATTCATCAGATGAGCATTCATTATTCGTCGGGGTTTCGACGATAGGGAGTCGCTTTCGTAAATCATTTTTTTGTTTGAAACATGTATCTCGTCACTGGTTTGCCAAATTTGCAGATTTTATTTTATTTACCAGATGTGATAGTCTTGAGTATATTACTCATTGTTTCCATGACATAAGGTAAGTCTAAACTGTTATCCTAATAAATTGTGATGATATTTTAATTATTGGGAATAATCTTGTTAGTATTCTCAACTAAAAGATTTATATATAGTTATTTTCATGTAAAATATATTGGTAATTTGAAGTCCTTTCTTTGTATTGAGGTCTCTACTTCTAATAAATGAGTTTATCTCATTCAGTGTTGATGAGTCCGAATTCAGCATGCTCCTCGGAAGGGTAAATCAGTCTAAGTCTCTCCGAACACCGGACAGGCTATAAGGACATGAATCGAACAGATCACTTCCGGACAGATTACTTTGGACACTATAAACTTAAGACTGTTCGAACTATGACTAAAGTACTAAAAAAACCTAAACACTTCCTGACTAAGCTACTTGCTCTCCTTCTTAGAGCTCATGGGTCTTTAATCATGACCCGGTTCCATTAAACATGACCCGAAAGCCCATAAGGGCCCAAACATTATACTATAAATACCCAACCACCAGCATTAACTATGGGTAATGAGAATTAACTGCTACCAAGCTGCTTAATCGTCTCTCTACTCTCTATTCTAACCGTTAAACACCCATACACCACCTTGAAACTCCACTTGAAATTACTAGCCTACCCTCAGGCAATTATTATCCACACCAAATTGGCGACCACGGTGGGAGGAGAGAGGTGCCTAAATCAAGCATTCAAAACCTGCCAAGAAATTCTGTCCGAATGAATCCGGACAATCCAGAAGTGCCACCAGCTTTGCTCGAAGTGGTGGGAGAGAATGATGAGTACACCATCGAAGAGCGTGACAGGCTGAGGGCTGAAATAGAAGCTTTGAGGGTTGAAAAGGCCAAGATAGGCGTGAAAGAAAAATCCAAAGCATCAGCTGCTCATCATACCGACAACCCTAGAGAGCCTGAGGCTTCGAAAACTCATGTGAGCACCAAAAAGACACATGCCAGTTCTAAAAAGTCTCACCGGTCCAAGCATGTGGAGAGTTCTGACTCGAGTTCAGAATCTTCGGGCAGCTCTTCGGACAGTGAGGGAAATGAAAAATCCTTGTCCTCTAGCAGTGATGAGGGTCGAACCATGAAAAAGCAAAAGCAGGTTAAGAAATATTCGAGAAAAAGAGATCACCGTGGAAGAATGAAAAGGCATATTGGAAAGGGGTCATCTCACCACCGGAGGTATACGGACAAGATGCTGATTGATCCTTTTGCTTTCCACGATGAGCCAGGTATCTTTACAACTCCCAATGAGGATACTGTGTTCAGTCGTGGAAGGAATTGGAGGCAGTCTCCACTGTCTTCTAAAATCCTGTCCGGAAACCTCCCCAAGAGGTTTGACAGTACTAAGATGGAGAAGTACGATGGCAGTACTGATCCGGACAATCATCTGGAGCAATTCAAGAACTTCATGATGAACTTTGATGATGATGATAAACTACTGTGTAGGGCATTCTCCCAATCTTTTACGGGGAGTGCTCTGAAATGGTACAACAGCCTGCCTCAAGGTTGTATTAAAGATTTTGATTCCGAAGGCAGTTTGTAGGGAGTAAGGAGCTGAAGGGCAATGGAGACACAATAATCCATTGTTCCCAGGAGCCAAATGAGTCCTTGAAGGAGTACATAAGTCGTTTTGTGAACACAAAGAATGCGTTGGCTGATTGCTTCGAACAGGTGGCAATAGCATCCCTAAGGCAAGGTTTGAACCTAGGCAATCTGGCTGATTCGGTGACCAGAAAGAAGGCCATGACCTGGGGAGGTTTGCTAAATCAAGTTGGCAAGCAAATAAACGATGATGAAACAAAGAAGACCAGGGTGCACAGACAGGTGAGGTCCACCCCAGTGGCACCAACCCCAAATCAAAACCAGTCCGGGAATAAGGCAAGAGAAACCGGACAGGGGCATGGTAGGGAAAAAGCCCAGTCTCAGCCAGCTGCTCCTGCTCAAAGTCAACAATCCAGAAACAAAAGAGGGCCATGGGTCCAACCGGAGTGGTTCGCAGAGCTCAAAGAAAGTGTGGCCACCATTTTCGATAAAACAAAAGATGAGGTGCATTACCGGAGACCAGCAACCTTGCAGTCTCCCAGAGAGCATCGTAACAACTCCTTTTGCCAATATCACAATGATATTGGCCATACCACTGATGATTGCATAGCGTTGAAGCAAGAGGTTCAGAACTTGATTGAAAGGGGAAAGTTGGGAGCATACGTTAAGAGAAGAGGAGGCAACAGGCCTGACAACACTCACCGGGTTGGTCCAAGTAATGCTGCCCCAGAGGGGGCCATGGTCATAGTTGAAAGGTTTGATGTGGATTCTGAGTACTTGGATCCTGATCCAACTCGAAACAGGGTGGGTGCCATAGAGGAATGTTCTAGTTCGGTCTCCGGGCTCATTAAATTCTTTGAGTCACTTACAATTTTTGGAGGGGACTCTATGACAGCTCCTACTGCTTCTTCGAGAAAGAGGCATGTTCATAATTTAGCCTCCTAGCTAGAAGGAGGCATGACATCTTATCAATCACCAAACTCATTCCCATTCATTGTCTTTGATGAGGATGATTTAAGAGACATTGCTGGCCCTCATGAGGATGCTGTTGTCATAGGAGAATCTATAGGGGGCAATGAGATAAGGCGAATTCTGGTGGATACTGGAAGCTCTGCCAATATCATTTTCCTAACCACTTACAAGAAAATGAAAAATCCAGCTGTGATTCAAAAGTCGGATAGATCAATCGTGGGCTTCACGGGCAGCTCAGCCGATGTGATCGGAGAATTTGAAGAAGAGGTGTTATTGGGCAGGGGCCCTTTCAAGAAAATAGTTAGAATACTCTTCATCGTGGTGGATTGTCCCACTTGCTATAATGCTATACTAGGGAGATCTTGGCTCTCTAGGATGCATGTAGTGGCTTCAACAGTCCATCAATGCTTAAAGTATGCTGTTCAGGGACAGGTTGGGGTTGTCCGGAGCAGCCAAAAGATTGCAAGAGAATGCTATGCCACTGCCTTGGCTCCTCGAACGCTGGGGGCAGTCCGTATAAATGATCAATAGCAGTTTGAGGGTCTTTCTGGGGGTAAGGGTGAAATCGATGACCCCAGAGAGACCCCTGGAGTGTTGATTCCAATTGAAGAAGTTAAAACGCACTGTTTGGAAGAAGGCAAAAGTGTCAAGATAGGGTCCAAGATGCCACCAATGTTGAAAGAAGAGATGTTGAAATTTTTGAAAGACCATCAGCACGTTTTTTCTTGGTGCAATGCTGATGTTACTGGAGTTCCATCAGAGGTGATATCCCATCACCTATCTGTCCGGAGAGATGTGGCACCAGTGGTTCAAAAGAGAAGAGCTTTCTCGAAATAAAAGGCTGATGTCATAGTACAAGAGGTTGACAGACTCACAAAAATGGGGCATATTAAAGAATCTCAATATCCTTTGTGGACTGCGAATCCTGTCTTGGTAAAAAAGAAAAATGGCAAATGGCGCATGTGCATTGACTTCACAGATCTTAATAGAGCTTGCCCAAAAGATTTGTATCCGGTCCCCCGGATAGATCAGTTAGTAGACTCTACTTCTGGGAACAAGCTGCTCTCCTTTATGGATGCCTTCTCCGGGTACAATCAGATTCAAGTAGATCCAAAAGATCAAGAGCATACCACGTTTGTCACTGATAGGGGTCTACATTGCTACAAGGTGATGCCTTTTGGTTTGAAAAATGCTGGGGCTACTTATCAAAGGCTAGTCAACAAGGCATTTGCTGATCAAATTGGAAGAAATATGGAGGTTTACATTGACGATATGATGGTGAAAAGTGTGGATGAGCAGCTACACTTATCCGACCTCCGAGAGACTTTTGCCAACTTGGTAAAAGTAAATTTAAAATTAAACCCTGAAAAGTGTGTTTTCGGAGTGCAGTCCGGGAAATTATTAGGGTATATCATAAGTGAGCATGGAATACAGCCCGACCCGGACCAGTTGAATGCTCTTTTCCAGATAGAACCTCCTCGAAACATCAAAGAAGTACATCGGTTAACGGGGAGATTAGCTGCCTTAAACAGATTCATCTCGAGGTCTTCGGACAGGTGTGCTCCTTTCTTTCAAACTTTGAAGGGTGCGAAGGGGTTCGAGTGGACCCCGCAGTGTGATGAGGCATTCAGTGAAATCAAGAAACATCTTTCCTCTCCCAAAACTTTGTTAAAACCGGTTGATGGGGAGACTCTTATTGTGTATCTGGCCGTTTCAAGTTGTGCCATCAGTGTTGTGTTGGTAAGAGAGGTCGATGGGTGTCCCTACCCAGTGTACTACATCAGCAAAAGCTTGATTGATGCTGAGAGGCGTTACTTGAAACTCGAAAAACTGGCGTTAGCTCTAGTGATAGCTGCAAGAAAGATAAGGCCTTACTTTCAGGCTCATCCTATCATCATCCGGACATCTTTCCCTTTAAAGAATGTCCTTCAAAAAGCAGACATTTCGAGCAGAATGACTAAATGGTCAGTAGAGTTGGGGGGACTTCGACATAGACTTTGCTCCCCGGACAGCGGTAAAAGCCCAAGCAGTGGCTGATTTCCTGGTTGAATTCCACTCTGATAGGGATTCGGAGCAAGCTACTGATACAAAAAACAAGAAAGTCTGGATCGTCCGAACAGATGGTGGATCTAGCACTATGGGATGTGGTGCAGGAATATGTTTAACTTCCTCTTATGGAGATAGTATGTACCAGGCTATTTCTTTTGCTTTCAGGGCATCTAATAACGAGTCTGAATACGAAGCAGCTATAGTTGGGTTAAAGTTGGCCCACATCTATGGGGCTAAAAGGGTCAAGTTACTAAGTGACTCCCAGTTGCTTGTCCACCATGCCTTAGGCCAATCTGAGGCTAGAAAGGAGCAGTTGGTAAAGTATTTACTCCTCCTAAAAAATGAAGCGCTAAAGTTTAAAGCTGTTGTCTATGAGCACATTCCCCGGGCAGAAAATGAGCTAGCAGACTCATTGGCAACAATAGCATATACGGAGTCCAACCCATGGATCCATGTGCTTGAAAGCCCTTCTATTCAACTTAGTAAGGGTGAAAAAGAGGAAGTTTTTGAAATACAAGTGAATCGGCCTCAAGACTGGAGATCTCCTCTCATACAATATCTGTCCGATGGTATTGTGCCTTCAGATAAATCACAAGCCAGAACATTGAAACACAAGGCTCGTGGTTTTATTATGTTGAGAGAAGTGTTGTACAAAAAATCCTATAGTAAACCTCTCCTACGTTGTTTAAGGGATGATGAGTCACAAGTGGTCCTCTCCGAATTGCATGATGGTGAGGGATCAGCCCATTGTGGGTTTAGAGCTTTAACAAGAAGAGTATTACTCTCCGGATATTATTGGCCATCAATTATGAAAGATGTTAAGGAATTGGTGAGGAGGTGTGATCCATGCCAGAGGTACAGCAATGAAATTCATGTACCAGCCATTCCTTTGGAGTCAATTTTTGAGCCCATCCCTTTTGCTCGATGGGGGTTGGACTTAGTAGGGCCTCTCCCTGTGGCGTCCGGAGGGCGTAGAACTATAATTGTGGCCATTGACTACTTCTCAAAGTGGATAGAAGCAGCTCCCCTGGCAGGGACAACATCAAAAGCTGTCATAAAATTCATTATGTCCAACATATGTTGCAGATTTGGTGTCCCACAGAAAATAACAACAGATAATGGGCCACAGTTTGACAACAAAGAAATGGAAAGCTTCTGTGCCTCAAGAGGTATACAGCATTGTTTTTCTTCACCTTTCCATCCATAAGCAAATGGGAAAGTTGAAGTGGCTAATAGGACTATACTGTCCGGTTTAAGGAAGAATCTGGAAGGGGCTGCTGGGAAGTGGCCTAGTTATTTACAAGAAGTCTTGTGGGCCTACCGAACAACACCTGGGGCTGCAACACAAGAATCACCCTTTGCATTGGTCTATGGAATGGATGCAGTAGCCCTCATAGAGAAGACACTTCCTTCCTTTCGTGTTCACGACTTCTCCGGACACGCTAATGAGATGGCCATCAGAAATCAACTTGATTTAATAGAAGAAAGACGGGTTAAAGCTCGCCTTAGAGTGGCACACTATCAGGGCTTGATGAGAAGCAGGTTTGCTTCTAAAGTTAAAAGAAGAGATTTCCAACCAGGGGACAAAGTATTAAGGAAGGTCTTCTTACACACTAAAGAAAAGCTCTTCGGAAAGCTGGCCCCTACCTGGGAGGGTCCGTATATTGTGGTAGAAAGAATCAAACCTGGAACTTATTGGTTGGAAGACAAAGATGGCAGGGTTCTAACTCATCCTTGGAATATTGAGCATCTCCGAATGTACTTGGAATGACACTTGTGTAAATATTTACTTGTTTAAACATCCATGTAAATATTTGGGGGCGTACCTTCCCCTCTTCGGTAGCACGGAGAGTTTTCAATGAATTTGATGCCTTCTTTAAAATTTTCTAAGTATTTTCAAAATTATATCTCTTGTCATACTACCCGGACTGAAAGATCTAAGGGGCTATTTAAACTCTAGCCGGAGAATCTCAACACTCTCACAATGCAATAACTAAAAGCTACTTAAACTCTAGCTATCTAAACTAAAACAAATAAATAATGAAAGAGGATGATGGTTGAGTAAAATAGAAACATTCATTCAACAAATTAAAATTGTCTTGGCCTTCCAAGGACTTTCGAACAAGTTAGGGTACAGCACAAAAAATCTGTCCGAATAATACCGGACACCACAACAAAAAGAGTGCCTTGGCCTTCCAAGGACTTTAGTTCGAGTAAAAGATAAACAAAGTACACCATAAATTAAGGTTGAGCCCTTGAAGATGGCTCACCCTCATCTGCTTTCTTGCCCTTGATGTCGCTCCCCCTTCGACTACCTTCTTGCCCTTGGGATCATTCTCCTCTTCACATGGGCTCTCTCCGGTATTCTCTTCATTATCAGATGAGGACTCACCGGAAAATCCTTCGTCGACCATTGTGTAAAATGGAAGGTCATCATCGTCCACATAGAGCCATAAGTCCCCCAGGGTCCTCTTCGGAAATTTTTCATGAAAAAGGAGAACCATATCAGACTTCACCCTTTGAACCATTAACTCTTCGCCTTTTATCATCTCCCTGGCATAGGCATTAATCTTGGCCCTGATTGTGGCCTCTTGGTCACTTAGCAAAGCATTTTTCTCCTCAGCAGCCTGGGTTACTGCATTTTCTAGAGCGATCTTGTCAGTAGTCAGGTTGGTGATGAGCTTCTCCTTTGCAGCAGTTTCTCCCCTTGAGGTTGTAAGGTCCTTCTCCATACCAGACAGCTTCTCCTGGAGGTCTTTTATGGTTTGTTCTAGGGTGGCAACTTTTGTGTTGCTCTCATTCTGATTCCTCTTCAGCTCCTCGTTTGCTTCCTTGAGCAAATCGGTATTGGTGGTAGCAGTGCGGAGGTCTCCGGACAGTTTTTCCTTCTCAGACTGGAGTTCTTTGATGGTGTCTGCTTGACTCCGGACTTGCCTCTCCAATGTAAGAACTGGCTGCACATTACTAAGCAAGGAATGGGCTATAGTGTCCTTCTCACTAGAAACCATGAAAGTCTTACCGTTGAAGTTGACCGTATTGGAGCTGCTCGGAGGGATGTAAGGCCCTGCGAACTCGTCTCTAGGGAGGCCAAGAAAATATTCACCAAGTCCCCCCAGACCGGTGATGTCCACTTCATCCAAATTGAGCTCTCCCCCCTCAACTTCATCAGTGTGGAATTCTCTTGGGATCTCTTCGGCCAGCGTTGGGTCAGAGGGGCCAGTGGGAAAAGAGGGCTCCGGATCCCGGAGAGCAAGCTCATCTCCTTGTGAAGTCTTTTTCTTCTTGACTTCCCGGTCAGCGCTTTCACCAACTTGCTTGCGAGTCCTCTTGGGAGCCCTTGGAGGTTTTGGAAGGTCTACTTCCTGCCTCTCGGTCTCCTGATCCACTACCTGCAAGAGGGCTGCATATTTTTGAACCTGGGCCGGCCCCTCCGGGTCTGTCGGGGCATCCTTCTCAGCATCGCTCGCCACCTTTTTGCCTTTTCTCTTGCCTTTCATTTTGCTTGGGGCTTTAGCCCGGGCAGGCAGGTAGAGTGTCCCATCTAGTTCGTGGGACCTTCTAAGCACAGTGTCTTCATCAGGTTGGGTGGTGAGCTCCTCCCAAGTTAGGTCTCTCCGACCTGTGGTGTTCCACAGGTGAGACCTTGCAAGATTTCCAGCGGTGAAGGCCTTGTGGAATCGATTCTCCCAATTCTCTGCGGCCCAAGTATTGATTTTGCCGCAGGTAGTCTGTCCGGCCTTCAGGTAGTCCCCGAACTCCTTTGGCAGCTCTGTTAGAACAAAAGAGAAACTGGTTAGTATAAACTTAACTTTAAAAAAAAAATAGACAGAGACTTAAGAAACTTACGGTCACTCATCCACCTACTCCTGAGGAGGCTTGGGTTCTCTCCGGCCTTGATTTTCTTGCCGTTTTCCCAATCGCCACTAACGAACAAGAATTGGCTCTTCCACTTGCTCTCTGATTCCAGGAGATCATCAACAGCCTTGAGATCGTTCCCCATGTTGAAATGGTAGAAGGGGAACTGATGATGCTTGCAAAGGTTGGCCACTGCTGCGAACTCTTCCATAAGAAGAGGGATCCCAGACAACCTAGACGCCATGATACATGACATCAAAGTGAACCAGCCATTGGGGCTTAGCTGAGTTGGGCAAAGCTTGATCAGATGAAAATATCGTACGATCTCCGGGTCCAGTGGGAACCTGAGTCCCCAATTAAATAGCTCCGTAAAGAAGACTATTTCATTCCGTTTGCAGTCCATTGGGGTCTCCGGATCAATGGGGATCCTTATTTTCACGTTTTTGGGGATCCTCCATTTTGTACGCATTCGACCCAGATCAGAGGTATGGATGAATGCATACTTGGTCTTCTGCAAGGCCAAGAGGTACTTAAGCTCGACTTTGTGAAAGCACGGCCCCACTCTCCCCTCAAGGCACTCCGGCAGGTCCGGATGCCTCAAATACAAATTTTCCTTGCCCTTTTTGGTAACAACAGCAGTGGTATCAGCCTGTCCGGAGGACTCGGACTCAAAGGGGACCTCTTCAGTAGAGTCCTCCATTCTCTCCTCCATAATTGTTGGGGGAACTTCTGTGGAAGTGGTCCGGGGAGGATTGAAGCTTGGCATAGCTTGCCCTCCGGACTGTTGACTGCCTGTATTCTTCTGACTTCTCACCTCAGATTGGAGCTCGGAGGCAGAAGTCTCTCTTGGAGGGACCGGGCTGCTGGCCTCCGGAACGGTTGGCCTCTCCCGGGAAGCTCTAATGGGCACTCCAGACCCAGAATTACTGTTTTTTGCCCCCGATTTTGAGGGAGTATTTTTAGAGGTTAGTCCCTTGACTAACCGGCTTGGCCTCTTAAAGATTAACTTCTCCGGAGAGTGGTCAGAATCAGACCCCATGGCTATAAAAGGTGAGGGCTTCCTAACACTTGTAGCGGTAACTCCTGGTTCAACAGCAGGTATTGACTCCTGAACTGAGGAACCATATACTATGGGTGAGAGGGTGGATTGAAAGAGTTTTTTGGGCTTGGTACCTTTGGAGGAGGATGAGCCTCGATCCGATTCTGTAACAGAAGCAACTGGTCTCTCAACTGGTGATGATGGTAGTCCTGCTGCTATTCGCCTTTCTTTCTGGACCTTCTGCGCTTTTTCCAACTCCGAAAGGTTGAGCCAACCACCTTTAATCAATGTTGTTCTTGCTGTAAACATAAACTGCCAAGGGAATTTTTGTTCTAGAGAGAGAAAGCTCTGAGTAAATTTGCAGAGTAAAATTTGAAAGAGATGGTAAAACAGTGGAAAATGAATGTGAATTTATAGTAGATTTGAAAAAAGGAGTTGATTCCTAGGAGAATCCGAAAAGTTGGGCAATGATTAAAAGACGGCGCTGATGTCACTATTGGTAATTAAAGAGGTTACTTGTTAAATAAGGTGGTGCGAAATTCAAAGTGAAAAAACGGCTGGAGTGGCCAATCAGAGAGCGACACGTGTCCCACTAACTCTGGCAAAAACCATTTGGAATTCGTAAAGCTTAACCTGTCCGGGTATACCCACAGTGTTGTCCGAATTGAGAACCACTTCATTCATCGGACTGTTTTTCAGTTCTTTGACAAGAACACTTGCTCAAACACCTAAAAAAAGGGCTCCTGATGAGTCCGAATTCAGCATGCTCCCCGGAAGGGTAAATCAGTCTAAGTCTCTCCAAACACCGGACAGGCTACAAGGACATGAATCGAACAGATCACTTCCGGACAGATTACTTTGGACACTATCAACTTAAGACTGTTCGAACTATGACTAAAGTACTAAAAAACCTAAACACTTCCTGACTAAGCTACTTGCTCTCCTGCTTAGAGCTCATGGGTCTTTAATCATGACCCGGGTCCATTAAACATGACCCGAAAGCCCATAAGGGCCCAAACATCATACTATAAATACCCAACCACCAGCATTAACTATGGGTAATGAGAATTAACTGCTACCAAGCTGCTTAATCGTCTCTCTACTCTCTATTCTAACCGTTAAACACCCATACACCACTGTTAAACACCCATACACCACCTTGAAACTCCACTTGAAATTACTAGCTTACCCTCAGGCAATTATTATCCACACCAAGTGTAAGTATACGTTAGAAATCATTAAGGATGTAGGATTGTTAAAGACACCTCCAATTGATACTCTTATAAAACACAATGTAAAATTATCAAGTAATGATGATTTAATCAAAGATTCAAGATAGTATAAAGACGTCAATAGATTAATTCACTTGACTGTTTTGAGATTGCATATTATATATGGTGTACATCTTTTGAATAGATTCATGCACCAAACTCAGGAATCCTATATGGAGGCACATCTTTGGGTCTTTAGATTCTAAAAGGAGCTCATAGGAAATATTTTCTCTTCGCTTCGAACAATGATTTCAAATTAAAAGCTTATTGTGACTCGTATTAGAGAGGCTTTCCCCTGGCCAGAAGATCTACCACATGTTATTATATAATTTTTTAGACTCTCGTTAATATCTTGTAGGTAGAAATGACAAAATATTTCCCATTTTTCTTATATTGAAAATGAATATTATGGACGGAAAATAATTATATATCTTTACACATGAAAATTTACGTATATCTTTTTACATAAAGTTGTGCGGATCTTCGGGCCTAAACTAGACAATATCATACTAGTTAGTGAGATGATGTTAAGTCCAACTTATACTTATATGTTCTTTACATAATATAAGATCCAAACCTTTAACTATGTTCATTGTGTTGTGTTCATTCTAGTGTATTTCAATTTTGTTGTTTCTTGATTTATGCAGAATCAAGTTTAAGGGAGAGTATTAAAGAATAAACTTGATCACATATCTTACATCACTTAGATATAGAAAAAAATCATTATATATAAATATGAACATATCTCAACTAATTTGAGATTTTTTTGGAGTGTACCAAGGATAAAATCATACAAATTTTACGAATAAAAATGGGTAGTATTATATTAATTAGTGAATCAGACTAAATCCAATTCATACTTATACTTTCATTATCGATGATATAAAAATATTTATATATTTATAATTTTGAAATAAATAAAACATAAAAGTATTCTTCAATTGAAATTACTCTATTATATATATATATATAATTGAAATTTGTTATAACTAAATGTTTATACTACCAGTATCATAATTATATCTAACAATATAAAAAATATTATAAATGTTAGAATATTTATGGACCAGTATGCTAAATATATATTTTGCCATTCTCATAAGATAGTCTAATAATAAAAGTAATTGGATTGATTATATTAATAATTGATTGTGTATTGGACCTATATGTGAAAGATGTGTTTTGAACTTATAAGTGTGGTAACCGGATTTAAATTGGCACAGTGAAGGATTAGGCCTAAATCTCAACACTTAAGCATGGACTAATAATTCGATAAGTAATAGGATAAATTCAATTTAGTAGGTTGTGGTCCCCGATCACAAGACAATATATGTTAATGGAATTTTATAACATAGGATTTCAAGTTGTAATGACCTATATAAGAAGGACTTAAGGTTTTGTATTCCTTCAACCAAACTTAGACAAACAAATAGTCATCATCTTTGTGATTATAAGCCCTAATACCTTTTTTCAGGTATCTTTAGAACATGTCTTAAAGTTTGTTGAAGAACTATTGAATACTGAATAGTGGATTAATGATAACAATAGCAGGTGAAATGATAAGTGTATTTTTTGTTTATTATGTAGTAAAATTATAAGAGGACTTTTTTGTGTTTGATTAGCTGATAGAAGCGATCCTTTGAGTACTCATCAATTGGTATAAGAATTATAAAACCCTTTTATGATTCTTAGGATAATTGATTGCATATCTATTATCGAAACATGGTTTGGGGCATTGTTTAGGGTTTATATGTGTCCATCTGAGGCAAAAGCTTACAAACCTCAAGAAAAGAACCGGACCCAAAAGGAGTTAGTTGTTTTTATTGGTTATTCTGAATACTATATGGGTTTTAATTTTTATTATCATCATACTAGACGAGAACGACAAAAGTTCTATAGGGTGTTGAATATATAGGGAAGAATAAACGAATATATATTTATTTTGAGGAATAATTTGTAGAGATTCATACAGGTTTTAACAGAGATACTCAGGTATCAGAGTATTGGGATTTTATGTCAATCATTTTGGTCCCTTTTGAACAAGATAATACTCTAAAATTGTTTCATTTGATGATTTTAACCAAGATACAGTTATAGTCCAGTTAAAACAAGAGGAACCTCAAATTAATATTTTGTAAGGATATCAAAATCACATTATTCATGAAGATCAAACTCTACTTCCTCAAGAATTGCAACAAGGCATAAATGTGCCCTGACGAAGGTCCATGAGAGAAATAAAATATGATCTACATCTAGATTTTATAGTATATCTTCAGGAACATGATGAGTCATGTGTTGGAACTGTAGATGATCTGCAATCCTACAAACAAACCATGGAAATCTCTCACTCTTGGAAGTGGATTGACGATATGAAAGAAGAATATAAATCAATTCAAGATAATGTGATATGGAAACTTGTCCCATTACTTGAGTAATATAAAAAGACATGTAGCATTCCTTGTAATGAAAAGTTATACTCAGCATAAAAGGATTGAATTTAAAAAAACTTATCTCTGATATCGATGAAGGCTTTCTTTAGCACAATCATGCAAATAGTTGCACACTTTGATCTTGAACTTCACCAAATGGATGTAAAAACCACGTTTCTTAATGGTAATATTAGGTAAAAGATCTATATGGTGAAACTAGAACACTTTATAGTGGGTAACTCAAAGAATCTGATTTGTAGGCTTAAGAAATCCATGTATAGGCTCAAGCAGGTTTCTCGTCAGTGGACCATAAATTCTTTGATGCGCTAGTCTCTTTGAACTTTGAAGTTAACTCAATTGAAGATCGTATGTATCACAATTGCAGTGGCATTAATTTCATATTTTTGGTATTATATACCAATGTTATACTAAAAGTAACTCATACATAAAACAAAAGGGCAGATGCTGACATATAGGAAGTTGAAAAGGTTAGAGATCATTGGGTATTCTAACTTAATTTATTAGTGGATGCAAGGACACACTTAAAAGCACTTTAGGCAACATATTCGTATTAGATGAAGGTGGAATATCCTAGAAAAATATCTAATAAATACTTATTGTATCGTCCACAATAATGGAAGAATTTGTTGCGCGCTTTGAGACATCAAACCAGCCATTATGGTTGTAGAATTTTATCACTGATTTGAGTATTTTACAAGATTTGAAAGCTCTCATGAAGCTGTATTGCAACAATAGTTTCACAGTGCACGCTACTCTAACAGTAATAAAAACTCGTCTAGGTCTAAACACATACACATGAAACTCATTTTTTTAAAGAGATAGTGCACATGGATCAAATAAGTATAGAGCATGCCGGAGAAAGTCTATCACAACAGACCCTCTTATAGAAGCGGTATTGCATAATATTTTTCAAGAACACACCATCAGGGTTGGTGTAGTTGACTTAGATAATTATTAGTTTTACTAGCAATTTTATAATAAGATCTGGTGATATTTGTAATATTGTATACATAAAAGTTTATTATAATATATATGCTTCGTTATAATTATTGATATATGTTACTTTATTGAATCTCTAAAGGTAGGATTATTTCAGAGTAGATATGTACAGTTACAATTCATATTACTCTTAAGCTACACACCATAACTGGTCCAAGTAATTTACTGATAACAATAATGTGATTACTATTGCATCATGTTATTCACATTACGAGAAAAGGATCTTTAGTCCTTTATTTTTTATTGATTATGTACGGGGTTGCAGCGTTCGCCTATTGACAATATATTCAGGGGCTTCATTGAATTTAAATATATTCTTGAGTAGCATATGGCAATCCAAGTAGGAGATTGATGGAATATTTATGGACCGGTATGCTAAATATATACTTAGTCATTGTCATAAGGTATTCCAATAATAAAACTAATCAGATTAATTATATTAAATAATTAATTATGAATTGAACCTATAGGTAAATAAAATGTTATGAATTTGATAAGTATGGGTGAAATAAAGTGTTATGGATTTATAAATGTGGTAACCGGATTTAATTTAGACAATACGAAGAATTAAACTTAAATCTTAACATTTAATCATGAACTAATGTAATTTGATAAATTCTATTTATTTCATTGTGGGCTCATTCACAAGATGATATATGTTAATAAATTTATAACTTAGGAATTCCAAATTGTATTGATCTGTATAAAAATAATTTAAATTTTATATTCTTTTAACCAAACCTAAACAAACACATATTCGTTTATATATAAAATAAAATATAAGTTACCATACTCTATCTATCTATCTATCTATCTATCTATATATATATAAAAAATTGAAAAAGAAAAAAAACCACTTCCAACCAAACCTGAGGGTATGTGAATTATAATTCATTAACAAAATAAAACGGTGTTTAAAAAGGAATATTTAGAAGGAACAAAATAATTTCAACCAACAAATTTTATTATCTCATACTAATGTTTTAACAATAGCCGAATTATGGAGGAGAAAGAAATGTTCCAAAAATGCTGTACAAGTGGGTCACGCACTAAGTGAACAATAATTCAAACGGCAGCAATGTATAAAATATTAAACACGTGATTTATTTTACCCAATAATATTGAACAAATTATTTTTTAATATATATATATATATATATATATATATATATATATATATATATATATATATATTTTGTTATGATTGTTGGAATCTTACTCTACTATTTTTCCAATATATTGTTACAAATATACTGTATGATGCACAAGTGGGTCACTTTATATTATTTTTTTAATCTGCAAGAGTAATAAAATTATAAGAATTAATTGAAAGCGAGAAATAATCGAATAACTTTGATGCTAGCACATGCAACTACCAGATAAATGCTTAACCTCTATTGAAATAGTATTACAAAGTTTAAGATAATAATTACTTATCAAATACGTTGTTATAATAGATTTAAAGATAACTACTTATACGAATTAGAGCTTTTTTCAAATAAATTAGAAATAACCCATAAATATAAATTTAATGAATTATCGAATATTTTTCATATCACTTTATTTATATGCAAAAAAAAATATTAATTGAATCGTTTCATTTAAATTATTCATGTTGTTTGGTAAGTATAAATTAATAGGGTTAAAATTATCATTTAGATTATTAATTTTGTAATTTAGTGGATTGGTCAAGTATAAAAAAACAAACAAAAAGGTATTATTTGGAAAGATTATATATTCGGTATAATTTTGTTAAACAATAGTAAAACATATGTTTTAAAAAAAATTGTTAAACATATATTGGGTGCAGTAATTTATGGCTTTACGTTTTGACTTTTAAGCAATGTGTAGAATAATTATTCATAGGTCTCATCTACTCACGGTTGACAATGAGTCAAAAGTGACTAATGTTCATGTTGTGTTAGTTGTCTTATACCAATCTTTTGTTGCAAATCATTTTAGACAAGCACCAAGTATAGTTTTTGATGATTGTGGTTTAATAAATAAATAGAAGAGTCATTAAAAGTCTCAATTTTCATTTTTTTAAAGCAAAACAGCATCGACCTCTTTAACATCAACGTTATTAGCAACCGAACGTCCTCGTTAGTTTTGTCCACCATTTCTTCCTTCCTAGTTCACTAATTATGTTGCATCATTATGAGATACTGGTAGCACCACGCCACCATCTGCATTGGAGCCCCGAATTTTCAAGACCTTTAAACAATATTATATTTATAGTTATGTTGTCATATATACATTAATGTCGCACTCTCGTATGTTCTCTTCTATTATTTCATATATTATTTGTATCCTTGTGGATTTTGGATCATGCTGTGTCTCTTCATATGTCATCTTACATATCATATGTTTTGTCTAGTAGTGTTGCATCAATATCAGTAAAGGGTGTTCGTTCTATTATTACCCCTCACATATCGATCATTAATGTTTACTACATTTCCAAACTTGCATTTACTCTTGTTTTGGTCAGTCAGTTGTGTAAGTCAGTTGTGTAAGTCTGTTCATTGGGTTTTTTTTCTATTTATGGTTATGTTATACATGATCAACATACTCAGAGGGTGATTGAGATAGACTGTCAAATGAGAGAACTCTTTGTTTTGGAGGAACTCAAAGTGACTAATATTGTTGCCTCTATTGTTGATTTCCTTTCATTTTGTTTGAGTTATTTTTTATCTGAATTTTATCTTTGACATTCTCGTTTTGGATATGTATCCGCGCGACCTTTACAATTTTAGTCTCGACAAGTGTTTTGGTTGATTTAAACACTTGTAATATCTTTGATTGTAGTGATAATAAACTCGTAAAATTTTCTAAATTTCCGTTTGATAAAAGTGTTTCTTGTTATGTTGCTCTTTTTTATATTATTCATTATGATATATGGGTTAAATATTGTATTTCCACAAAGGATGGTTCAACCTATTATGTATATTTTATTGAGGATTATACTCATTATAGGTGGGTTTATCTTAGGAAACGAATGTTTTATTTTCTTGAAATTACATAAACATTATAGTCATTATTAAGGCTCAATATTCTATTGTGAAAAAATACTTCGGGTGTGACTTAAAGGGTGAACATACCTCAAATGACTTTATTTTGTTACTTATCCAATCGTACCATAACCTACTCATCTTGTACTAACACCTCTAGCAGAATGATGTTGCCTAAAAGGAAACATCGTCACCTTGTTGAGACTACTCGTTCCTTGTTATTATTTGTTGAAGTTCTTAATTCCTTTTAAGGAGAAACACTTCAGTTTGTTGTACATGTAATTGATCAAAATTCCTATTGTATAAAATTCAGTTACGTCTTTATTTTAGAAGTTAGAGAGATAACTTTCGATTATTTTTCTTTACAAGTGTTTGTATGTATGTATTTTTTCCTCCATCTTTATATCGAACGAAACACATTTCTTCTAAAATAGTTATATGTTTTATGGATTATGGTATTATGTCGAAAAGATATTGTTGATTTGATCTCACAAACCAAAAGTTTTATGTATCTTGGCATAACTTTATTCAATTGATATGATAATATGAAACAGAGAGAGTATTTTGTAACAAACAAATTACACGTATTTTCGCAAATGAAAAAACGTCTTATTTTATTTTATTTTTAAAAAACATTTTCAACACAATAATGCACATATTTTTGCAAGTGCCACGAAATTAGTTGTTTCATACACAATTAACATGTATTATTATGAAAAAAAAATTGTATTTTGTTTTTTTACACTATCAAACTTATTTAACAACAAAAGTTCTATTGTACAACTATTTTCTTCTTATTTACGCAACATATTTACACGTAATTTCGCAACTTGAATACAACTATTATTTTAGCAACTAAATGACACAAATATTTACAATTGAAACACATTTGTTTATTAGCAACCAAATTATATATAATTCTACAACTGGTAAACGGTTGATTTTTTCAAAATCATTTCGCAACCCAATTACATGTAATTACGCAACTATAAACAAATAATAATAATAATAATAATAATAAATCATGAAAATAGTTTTATTCGTCTTAAAAAATAAAACTAATGATATTTTCAAATTCTTTTTGTAATTATGATTTAAAAAATATAAAATATTCAAAATACAAATAAATAAATAAAACTAAACATATTTTAGCCCATAAAATTATTGTCAGTAATTATTCATTTATCGGTTATCCCTATTTTATGAAATTTTAAATAATTGACGATAGATTGGTATTAGTTATTATTGCTTTGAAGTAAAAAAAGAAACATAAATATAAACTCAAATTTAATTATGATACTAAAATCTTATGTAAATGATTGTTATTTGTAATCTTGTGTTTTCGAGAAGGGGACCATATTTTATAACTGAATCCAAATTGCTGGATTCAATTAGACAATAATGTAACATAATTGTGTATATAATTGTGTATAACAGCTGTCCGTATATTTTGATATTATGCAATATAAATATATGATGAACATTGATTCTTGACTTCTGGACTTGGATTAGACAATTGAGTTGGGCCCAAATTCAGGAGAGATCACTCCAGACAATCGAGTGTCCTACAGTGGTTTTAGGTTTCCATTCCGAGTACATATTATTTGGGAAATTCTAAAAGAGAGGCTGAAACTATGTTTTTTTTAATAGTTACAAAAATTTTATTGGATAAAAATATCCAAAAAAAATTTAAAAATTATTTAATTAGGTTTTATACTATTATTTATTTCATGAAGTTGCAAAACATGAAATCTACAATAATCTAACATTTTACTTCATAATGACTAAAATGATAGAACTCAAAACTTAAACTACCCAAAACTTTTTTTTTCAACCTTGTAAAATTTAAAAATTCGTACCAAATGGTAACAAAACTTGTTTTTCTACAAACCAACATGAAAATGGATCCTTCCGTTTTTCTGTTTTTTTTTAAACGATTTTAAAAGAAATAAAAAAATATTTGTTTCCGCCATACAATGGCGTCCACGTGGTGTCCGTCGTCATCATCCTGTCGAAGAAGAAAGATACTTTCGTTGGACAAATGGCGGACCCGATGTTGCTGACGCCATTGCATGGAGGAAACAGGGGGTCTGTCCGTCATTGTCTGGCGTACAGACCCCTGTGTCCGTCGTGCAATGGCGGACAGACCCTAATGGCGTCACCACCATCGTGTCCGCCATTGCATTGGCGGAAAAATCTGTATCTTTTTTTTCTAATTTTTTAATATTTATCTTTTAATTTTGTCCATTTTTGTAATTTTTTTAGTAGGTTATCACTTACTAAAGACTAATACTAACTAAAAACAATATCAATTTATAGTAAAACAAAATAACCATTATGATTTGAGAAACATTTCTAATAACTAAGATGTAAATATGTGTTTTTTTACAAATAACTCATTTAAGTGTTATGATATATGATTAAGTGGTTTTGAAGGTAAGGAGTAACATTTTAATTGATAATGATAGTGTTAACTTCTTTAGTTTTAGTTTTAGTTATTTATGTTTATAGAGAGAAAGTAGAGAGAAGGAAATTATGATAACTTCACGGAATAATTTCTTCTATTTATAGGATTTCGTGAAGGACAAAATCGTCAAAAAAATAACTTCGCATAGTAATTTTTAAAATTCAAAACAAGCGACTTCACGTAGTAAAAATGACTTTTTTTAGCAACTTTCATACTATTTTGTCGTGGTTTTTAACCAAATCATGAGTTTCAAGATGCTCTGTAAATTTATCGCTTCCGTATTAATTTTATTTTTTTTCATATTTTGTCGAATTTTTTATGGCTAGACTTTTTGTATTATTTTTAAAAATTTATTTCGTTGTAACATTTTAAATTTTATTATATAAATTTGTTTGGTTATATTTCATAATTCCATTTTTATTATTGAAAAAACAATCCAATTTTTTTTAGAATATTATTTTGAAAGTGTGTACTTAAATTGTTACCTTCCAACAACATTAATGTATTTATTATAAGTTTTATGATATATTTATATTTTTTATTTCGATAACTAGTTTTTGTTAATGTTTTATTTTGAAGTTTCATATTTCTTACATTAGAAAGTTGATAGTTTGTTTGCTCATACTAATTTTGTGTTGTTGGTTGTCGTATTAGTCGTAAACTTGTTTTTGTTTATTATTTTAGAATGTCACTCTGTCGTAGTAAAGCTCTCACATCTGAGGATGAGCAACCAGGAGAGATGGATTGTTGTATGACGTCATTAGACATCGCATAATGCCCGACTTAATAAATATAATCGTCGGCGTGTAGTTGCACATGAGGATACTCAAGTGGACGAAGATAATGAGTGTAATCCTTCACCAATTATGAGTCATTTACCAACTATAGAGAAGATTTTCCATACATGACATAATAATACTTTACTTTTGACCGGGCGATGTGTTTCATAGCGCCAACCCTCACATTTCTGACTTGTACTCGGAGTTCAAAGAGTAAAATGAAAAATGAGGTTTATAGTGTCTTCATCAATGGTGTAAACTCCTCAAAACCATATGTTTGAATAAAAATTCCTTAACTATATCATTAATGTGTTTTTATAATTATATCATTATGTTGTTACGCTATGTACACTATTCATCATCGATGAAATTTTACACACCATATACGGGGTCAAATCTGAGGTTATGCGGATGTCATTCGATCATATTTTAAATTGTATTTCACGTTGGTATATCAACGTCCACTTAATTGAGGAATTCTTGGAGCACTGGCATGCAAGACATTTTTTTATTTTTTTGGG
This sequence comes from Limnanthes douglasii subsp. nivea, assembly GCA_036936605.1. Classification (NCBI taxonomy): domain Eukaryota; kingdom Viridiplantae; phylum Streptophyta; class Magnoliopsida; order Brassicales; family Limnanthaceae; genus Limnanthes; species Limnanthes douglasii. The sequence goes on from JAUPFV010000003.1 coordinate 186,255,888, forward strand.
TGAGATAGTGGTCACGCTAGAAAATATCCACACGATTATCAATCTTTTCATAACAAGTTATACTTTTGATCTTGTTAGATTTTTTACGCTATTGAGGGGGTTAGAACGCTAGCCTGATTGTTTAGTGTTGATCCGATATAATTTGGTGCTATTTTCGGATATCCTAGTTATGTGATACTTATATGAGTAGTACAAGTGGTAAAAATATTTATATATCCTAGTTGTGTGATATTTATAGCAGTAGTGCTTATTTGGAAGTGAGACTGTAGCGAGTTTATCGTTCATGTCACTCGTGTTACCTTTTACATATGTTTGGTTGTTTTATTTATGCAAACAAGATTATGATCTTTATTTCCCTTGATTATATACAGTTTATTAAGAGCTATACCATCATAGTTAGGTATAACTGAGGACATATAGTATTAACAAAGTTGTACCACACACTTGGTAAGAGTTTGCTCTATGATACTTCAGGTTTTAGCATTTTTCTCGCATTATTAAAGAGATTGATATACTATCATTTTTAAGGCTCGCGGTTTCACTGCTCCACATATGTGTAGATATAGATCTCTGAGTTATCGATCGACTCCAAAGACTTAAGATGATCTTCGTCATACTACATTTATATTCCGGGAGAGATGTAAGTTTTATTTATTATTTGTAATTTTTTTACTTTATTGCTCTTCATTTTGATGACTTCAATTTATCTTAATATTTTGTACGTCATATTCATGCAATATATGTATTTTCATGACGTTAGACATTTTCATGAGGTTGCTTGGATATATTCTACCTTGAAGTCTTGGGACATTATCGAAACTTACTATCTCGATTATGTCGCTCAAAACTTGGGACATGTTCAACATATATCAAGTCTCTTACGACTTGTTTTAAAATTTAAAATTAGATATGACAATACTCATTATAATTAAGGTGCACCAAATTATATTGCATGGCAGAACCATATCGAGATGTGAGGTTTCACATACAAGAGTGACCATGTTGATACAAAAGTGATGCACCCTATATGGATAAGGTCAAATCTATAGTATGTAGTGAGCAACAAAAATATGTTAGCACCGATACATCTATTGGGATGAACCCTTTTGTGAGTAATTGTCAAGCCTACTCATATGAATTATTATATCAGATACTCGATATGGAGAAGATGGTTGTTGACCTGACTATGAATCAAATATGTGAACATATACTTGATTGTTTTTGTCTTGTGTACCTCTATCGATCTAAGAAGTGATGATGTCACTAATGTTTTTTGTTTTTTCAAGACTATTTTTTTATATAGGTTAAGACTTTGATGATCTTTTTATGTTCACTTTTATGTACGACTTTGATGATCTTGTTATGTTCTCTTTTATTATTATGAATCTTATTATATCATATGTAACTATTGTTATTATTATTGTTATGAATTTATACATATTCAAATATAATTATTCAATTGACTGATTTATATGAATTTTTTAATTATTGTACGAGTTATAGTAATATTGAACTAGAACTCTTCACATGGGTTTATACTGACATGTCTCGGGGGTTTTGAAATTCTTATACAACAGGTGCCCCAAATCGATTGGTCTTAATGATTTACGATAGAAGTCCACAACTTACACGCATCGAATATTGATATGTCTCGGTGGATTATAATATCATGAACTAAGACTCAATAAATAGAACTGCCACTATTATAATATGATGATAATATCATGAGCTAAGACTCAATAAGACTCACTATTGTTTCAACTCAACTCAAAAAATTAAGCCTTAAAAAATAAAGATGTCATTGTGGACTTTTATCGTATATGAATATTTGAATAAAGTTATCATAGAAGTTGGGAAAACCTACTGAGACGAATGAGGTGAACTTATTTGGAGTCATTGATCTAGCAGCTATACTATTTTTACCTAAGGGATTATACTGAGCCACCAAAATTTTCAAACATTTGGATGACAAGCTAAGTGGAAGTATTTAAAGACTCAACAAAAAAATGGTTTTCAATCTCGACTACGAGGAACGTCAACGTATGCTTAAAATTTTAAAATTCAAGGTCACGAACATTTTAACCAAGAAACATATAAATGACATGTATAACTAAATAGCAACCAAGAGAGAGGAAGTTATATACTATGATGCATGTGACAAAGAAAAAGAAAAATGAGGGCATGGAAATAGAATTGGTATGTCATATAAACAATGACATATATTATTATTAATATTATTTTATAAACTCCTAAGTTATCGTTGTTCTAATTTCAGCTTTCTAAGTTATCGTTGTTTTAATTTCATCATTCCTAAGTTGTCGTTGTTTTCACTTTAGTTTTGGCATCCCTAAGTTACTGTTGTTTTTTGTACTTTGTCATTGCAACTATTCACTTTCATGAAAAATTATTTAAATTATAAGTTTTACTTAGTGCAGGTCTGCCAAAAATTGTATTTATTTTTCAATCCATTAGGCTTTTCGCGCAGGCGCGTCGATATATCCCCAATATGCCGCACTTGTTATGCCACCAGAAGTATAAAAAATGGCTCTGATATTTTTCCCCATATGTGTATTTTTTACAATGTGGGCTAAACACCATGGTTAGTCACTGGAGTTGGTCACTTGTCTCAAAACAGTCACTAGTGTTACTTTTTGTATCAAAATGGTCACTTTTGTTAGGATCAAGCTAGGTGGAGCAATCCGAAAAACGAAAAAAAACTAAAGAAAAAACACAATAAAATAGAGGAAGTAATATTTAAGTTGGCCAATGGATTTTTGAACTGGAAAATATGTAACGGAGGTCCAAAAAATGTGATGGGATATTTTTGAACCAATCGAGGGAGAGTTTGTGAGTATATTAGCATTTTTATCATTACATATATGATAAACCATTGCACATAAAGCAGTGTGCTAAAGATGACCTAGACTATTAGGAGAATGAGTCTAAGCACTGGAAGTGTGTAGCCAGACGGGTCAATCGGAGGTGGGTAGAGGGAACCTAAGCTTTATAAATGAGATTTCTCAAATGAGTGAGGAGAAAGGCCAATCCACCAAGATGTGGTTGGTGGATTCTGGGAAGTTGTTGCACAAAGAATAGTCATGAACTATGTTATAATCTCAAACAAGAAGTTTATCTCTAGTGGTGAAATTCCTTTTGATTATGGTCGAGACGATGAAGAAATATATAAGAATGTTATGTTTGTTCCAAACGAGATTGACCCATGGGACTTAAGGGCAGAGGAATGTATGTGATGATAAGTACTATTAATTATAAAAGTGTAACTATTCTGGGTTGGAATCCATATTTTGACACCGTCCCTGTTTAAGGGGGAAGGGAGAAGACTAATAGCATTACCAATAGCCTGCATACGGTATTGATAAGATGTTTTGCTAGATTGAAGCTGAGTCGGTCGAGTCTAACAGTTGTTATTGATGATATTAGAAACCATTATATTGTTGTGCAATCTAGCATAACGGATAATATTAATATCATAACGACCAACCAAAGAATTAGAAAAGATCTAGGGGTCATACCAGATGAGAAGTGGTAAGACTGTTTTCAACATCCTCATTATAGAGTTTGGCGGCAATATGCCTTAAGTTGATGTTTTCTTTTCATCCTTGGCTAGGAGGGTAGTCAATGGAGAGGTTCTAGAGGCTGTTATCGTTTACCTTCTCGGTAAGTACTCAGTCACACCATATTGAGGATGCTCATAATGAACCAAAGATGCTTGAGGGAGACCATCTGATTTCAGACCCTGCGGTCTAAAATCTCAACGTCACTCTCCTATGAGGGTAAGGTAACCTTTAACCATTCAACTTTGAAACCATATATTTTCATTAGGCCCGACCAGATGAATCTTTGGAAAAGTTGGGCAAAGTTCATAAAGACACAAACACGGAGGATGAACATTGAATCCCAATAACATTTTCCAACAAAAAAGACAACCTTAAAAAATTGAAGCCTCCCTGCATATGAGAGTTTCTTTGAGGTCCAAGAGTTAATACGACTGATTTTATTGAACAACAACATAATACATTCATTGTAGTTGAGCATGAAGATATTAAGTGGGACACCTAAGTAACTCATAGATGGAAAGGAAAAAAAGGATAAGGATGATGAATTCCACGTTCACTTTAAAGGGACATACTATAAATGTAAAACGGTTTATGAAAATCTAGATGGGAATCAAAATTCAAAAATTAAAAAAGAGTTTGGAGCTACAAAGATAGTTATTAAATCGTTAGCACCGCATAAAAACATTCCTCCTATTTATTCTATATTTTTCTATTTTTTTAATAACTTTTTTATATATTTTTTAATTGTTTAATTGGACGAGAATAAAGATAGAGTCCATTCTACATGTCAATACTGTGTTAGCAGACGATTTGAAAGTGCCTTGCATTTTCCCTGGAACGGGGTATGAATTACTAAATCCCTTTACCTCGACCAGGATCAACTCCTTCCCCCACGAAAAAAGCTAAAAGTAAAGCAGTCAACAAGCAAGAGCAGGTATCCTTAAACTTCCGTGCTTGGTGGAGAGGAAGCGAACAAAGGTACGCTCGCTTGCTTTGCTGTCTTGTTCTCTGCCGCGAACTGGGATCACTCGCCAGCTAGGTCGGATTGGAGCAATTTTTCTTCTTTTTTTTTACGGCGAATTTCTAAGCTGTTTTTACTCATAAAAAACTATATCGTTTTTTTTATTAACCCCAAGGATTAAAGATTAAAAAAGAAGTTTTCTGCCTTAGCCCTGTCCTATCATCTGTATAATGGGGTTCGTCATTTATTGACGGATATTTCGGGATTTATCTTTCTTAGAATTGGAAGAAAAATATTGAAATGACTGTAACAAATTTAACCTATACCTTTGAACTAAATGAACTAAAAAAAATTATTATCGAACTTTCCTCAAATCCTGAGAAGCTGATGATGGAATGATGAATCAAGTTAGAAACCCTAGAAATGAAAATTGGACTCTTATTTGGGTTGAGATGGAGGCCCGAGAGGATGAAAAACTCCTCGATACCATTTTTAACAAGGTTGATAGATCTTTTGTTGGCACGAGAAAAAATTATTAAGTCGTATACATAGAAAAGATTAATGATTTTGATTTTATAATACTTCCAATGTAAGTTTAAAGATGTGTGTTTATTTTTATTTGTAAGAATAGTCAAGAATATTTTCATAATCAGGATAAAAAGTAAGAAGAAGAGAGGTTCTTTTTTAAGGAACCAAAATAATGATATCAACAGAGCATGATAGAGAGGTATACACTGAATAATCCAACCAATCATTTGATGGATAAAATCCATAGACAACTAAGAAGAGACGCCAACGAACGTTTTCGAAAACTTTCATAAATTAGATCTTAAGACTCGTTCGATGACCTTTCCTATTGGTGTTATATCCGTGGAGCATATCCTGGGAAGAGAGAATATTATCATAGATATGACAGCCTAAGATAAATGTTGATTGTGATGGATCAATCAACGAGGGGATGTTTTATGTAATCATGTTAGTAAGGGTTTTAGATATAACTTTATAAATAACATAACACCAGGTAATGGATCTGAATTCGGAGAGGGATGAAGGGTTATCGAAATTTGGGATAAGGGCTATGAGGGTTTTGTCCAACCAGGGTCCATACGATTGTGGAAGAAGAAGTAATCGACTGATTTACAAATTTCAGGACCAATGGTTTCCTATAAATATATAAAAAATAAGAGTTGTATCCATATAGACCCGACACTTTATTATTGTCAATACTAAAGAGGGATTTTGTATCTTATCATCGGTTACATGACGAATCATTTGAGTTTTATTAGAATTGTTCAGCTTTGTTATGATAAGTCTTCTAAGTGTATCGAGGTTGGGATAGTTGGTAGGATTTTTTACATGAATGAGATTGGTAAAGTGATTAACAATGATGTTAGCGACTTCGCGTGGGAAGTATAGATGTTCCCAAGCGGGTCATTGATATAAATGATTTTATTTATGGAGATACGCATTTTGATATTTTTATGGAAGAATTTGGAGTTACAGTCTTCCAACTTAAGCTACATTTCATGGAATTTATGTTTAAGGAGGGATTCCTCGGCGCAACTAAAGAAGATAAAATTTTAGATGCATTTATTTCAACCTCGATGAGAGATGGGTTAAGAGTGTCACTTTCCAGACTATGATGGGCTTGAAGAAGCAAAGTTTGAGCAGAAAAATCTCATTCAATTATGTTACTAAACTCTATTTTATTAGAGGATACGAGAGTATATTTGAGATGTTTAAGCTTATCTTGAATTATGGACATAATGAATCATTCTATAGGAATGTTCTAATTAGTGGTGACATGACACGTTGTCCGGGTGAGATTTTTACATGTTAAAAAATGAAAGAGCTTTTTTGCGTTGTAACTAGGGGTACTGAAGAAGAAGGTAATGAGTGTATGGTCAGAGGTACGGGCGTAGTCATATTGAGCAAACTAATTAGATAAATAGCCATCCCAAATACTATTGACAAGACCTATATCAATTCTAAATGAAATGGGGTTATTTGGCTGCGTGTTTGACCAAGAGATTTGAGAATTAGTGGCTTTAAGGTCATTAAGCTCATTATTGTAACAACAGCTGTTGAAATAGTTATTGACGAACTCTAAATATCCAAATTACCAGTTCGATCATCTGGCTTACTAATGATATTGAAATCTCCAAGCATAAGCCAATGAATATCTTGGAAACAACGGGAAATGAAAGAAATATCATGCCAAATGAGGCACGATCTGTAACATCATTAAAACAATAGATTTATGGAAAGCGGAAATAAGTTATTATATGAGATGTAAGTGACTGAGAAATCTATGAGCTGAGGGGAGGTATGTTCAATACTGTATCTAATAAATAATCAGTTTATAAACATTTGATTGTGAGAAACTCTAGAAATTCATCTGATGCATTCATAATTATATAGACTCTAGTGAAGTTGAGTCGAACCTTGTTTTTTCATGTGAGTATCAACGTATATGGGCGTTCCCAAGATTCTACCAATGATACTTAGTCATTTCTCCGTCCAAATCTTATAAGAGAGACCATAAATTTTGACTTGTAGATAGATAGATTTAAGTGGGTCATTGATTGTTGAGGTCATATACTTCCGTCTCTTGAGGAATATTGGATGGTTGTGGAAGAACAATTGTGCATTCTCAAGGACAAACATAGCATTATCAACGATAGTAAAGCGGAATAAAAAAACAGAATGAATCACCTTGCATTCATACAGGTCATTCATGCCCTAAAGTTTAACCAAAATAGACTGGACATCATATAAGAAGGGTTTCTTATAAAGAAAATACCTTGATAGACACTTGCCCCAGTTAGACTTATCCCCGATGATGGTATCAGCGGGACGCAATTCACTGTTCTCGACTTGTATATACTTGATCTTATCCACCAACATACTAGAATGGTTGTCATAGGGGCGGAGACTACATTTTCCCAAGTTTGGGGTGAATGCACAAGAATTCTAGTTGGAATGCTCTAGTTGAGAGAGCTTGCATGGAAAATGATATGGGGGAGGTGTGTACATACTTGTGAGGAACAAAGAAACATATTAAAGCATGTTTGGAGTGATAACACTGGCTAAATCATGTAAGGGGGCAAAGGCTCTGTAGTTGGGGATACTTGGTCTTGAGGAGAGCACCTGGTTAGCTGTGTAACCAACCTAATAAGAATAAAATATTTGGCAACCACAAGAGCGTCTAAAGATGGCACGGACACGACTGTTGCGCCCAATATATGAAGGTGGGCACTGACCACGAAGATATGATCCTAAGTAAAGTAGATACCAAAGCTTACATGGGTGTTTCTGGCGGTTCTAGTATGGAAAATAGTTGACGTATAATGGTGTTAGAAGTCTTGCAACTAAGAAATTCTAAGAGGGCATTAGATTGGATTAAGTAGGTTTTGTAAGTTGGTGAGTGGAAAAATATAAGCCAGTTTGTAAACATTAGTAACAGGTCTATGCCTAGGTAAATATTTTTGGTTAAAAAATCGGTTGAAACTATCCTGAACATGTGAATGATTAGGTATTGGGCTAATAAAAGTGTAAATATTCCTAATAAACGAGATTTGGCCTTAGGTAGGTGAAGGGATACGTATAGTTAGGTTATAAGTTACTGATTGTGGAGTGGATGACGTGGTTACTAACTGTGTTGAATGAAGGTTACTTTGGTTTTATTGTTATGAAGTTCAGATGGAATGGGGAAGAACTCCAAAGGCGGAATAACATTGGTGACTGGGTTTAAGTGATCGAGACTGATCGAAATAGGGGGATTAACTTCTACAATGGATACATCAGTGAGGATCAGGTTTACGTTCCCGGCAGAACCGAAAATAATGGATTTCTGATGGATGTAGCCGACAGAGGTTACCACTGTCACAAGGACCATGGGCAAGGAAATCTACCTAGAAAAGGAAAAAATCACATAAATTGATAGTTGAGGAATTATTGAGTTTAGGTTTTGGTGTATTGAACTCGGTCTCATAGGGGTCTTTATCGTTATCCATATGTATGTAGACTTGGGACATGAGAACAATAAGAGAATGAGGGTGCTCTTCTAAAAGCCTTTGTGTCTCAGCAAAAGCAAGCCTGCAAGCTTGATCTTGGGCGTAGAAGTCCCTCAGAGAGCCCGAGGAAGACAAAAGTCATGCATGCAAATAGAGATACAATGTTGCATGCATAAAAACGGGAAGACTTACATACACTGGTGCATGAAAACTAGGTGATTACGACAAAGTATTAACTAAAGATATTGTCTAAAAGGATATTGAGATGTTGAAAGCTTCCCTTTGAGAGATACGATGAGACCATTGGAAGCATTTTGTTAATATGTATATCAGTGAGGTTGAATAGACACTAGATATGAGATTAACTCTGACATAGAATATATGTTGGGGAAGATTCAAAAAACAATTAATGTTCATGGGCTGAGGGTATGCAAAGATTGCTATTGTTGCGTGAATATGAGAATAAATAATATATATAAGAATCTTCATCCTACTGTTGACACTTAATAAGAAGAGAGAAGTCTGACTAGGCGTTGGATTACTGGATGAGGCATTGCACGTTTTGAGAAAACGGAAAGTCTTATTAGCAACACAAACGCTACCTAGAGCTCTGAGAATAAGTTATAAAGGCTTGCCATACATCATATATATAATAAAATATCTTCTACCATTTATAGTGGGACTAGGTATGCAGAAAAATACCATTAGATTTTCTCATTAAAGAGCAAGAGAAGTGATTTTTTATCATATTGGAGAGTAAAATTAAGTCATCTAGAGGTTTATAAACGAAAATGAAAGTGGATGTTTTTTAGAAATCAATGGTCACTTCTTGAATTTTTCTAAAAAACTTCTAAAAAAGGTGGAGACTATCTCTTTATAAGTTCGTTTATTTTTAAGATCATATGTTAACTGTCATTGATCTCATATTTTAACGACTTATTTATTATAAAATCATAAGTATTTTTTTTCTCATTTATCTATCATCAATCATGAGTTTCATGAATTACATTTTTGTTTAAATATTTATGGTTTAGGTGTTATGTCTCATAGTATTCTTAATTAGTATTGGTTCATCTTCGACCATAACTAGTTTTAACTGATTTATCTAAATTAGTATTGGTTCATTTAAAAATATTTTAGACCAGTTTTAATTTATTTATTTAAAATACAATATATAAAAATATTTTTTTATTTTTTCAATTGATTTACGTAAATAAAATATTGGTCAATTAAAAAAAATTAACTAGTTTTAACTGGTTTTAGAAACTATGTTATCTTCTTGATTGTACAATTCATCTTATGAACTTAATATTTAGTTGGTTTTAGTTTTACTTTCAACTGTTTATCGGGTGAATTATAATTGTATGTGCTTGGGTCTTATGAAGAACTATAATTTACAATATGTGTTAAGTGATATCATAACATAAATATTCGCCTTATTTGATAGTCAATGATATAGCACAAAGAGTTAATACTAACATCTATGGTCGTAGAGATGTTGATATATAAGCAATGATTGGTGAACAATGACATTCAACATATAAATTGGAGGTCATGTTGCAACAACTATTAGAGTAGCAGCCTAATCTCAAAAAAATTATAAATAATGCTTATGTCACTACAAATAGAGATATAGTCATAGAAATTTCTCATAGCCCCTATAGAGGTGAACATCTACATAGAGTAGTGAGACATATGTGGTTAAAAAATGTAAGTAATGAACGGGTTACCAAGAGAATCATCAATAGTATTGAAATCTCGATTAGCGAATCTGCGTATATATATTATTATTCTATGAAAATTTACATATTAAAGAATTCTTGGACTAGATTTCTAAGGTTGAAAGATTCTTTATATTTGTTGAGGTCGATGAGTTAAATAATAGGGCTATTATTTTGGTAGAAAAAGTTAGATAAATAAAAAATGATAAAGGAACCCTCATGTACGATTCTGAAGGTGAATGAAACAATTTTTGATGAATAATACATTACTTTCGGATTATAAATAATTTAATTTAAAAAAATTTAAAAATTGTATATAAAGTAATAAAATTGTTGCATATTATATCGATGAGCGATATAAGATGTTAGACAACCTGAGTGAGATTAAGAGGCAACATTTTCCTACATATTTGAGGGTACTAAAACCAACTATTCAAAACAAGATTGGAGTATAAGTGTTTTGAAGATTAAATAAATCACATAACACGATATTGAAAGCAAAAATAATATAGAAAATACGTAATTCAATCATTCTCAAACTATAAAACATACATGAGAGATTTGCCTAATGCAGGAGAACAAAGATATTTTTTCCAAGTGAAATACAAAGCCAGGATAATATTGACCCAAGTCAAACCCGTATAAGTACTTCTACGCATCCGACAAAATCAATTGTAATGCAAACCGCACGAGCATAAAATACATTTACTAATACATGGGTTTTATGTGTTATAATTACAGGTTGCCATGTCATCGTTCAAATAGGTAACATGTCAATAAACTAGTGAATTGCATAGGTAATGAAGACGATAACCAATAAAACTAATATATTAAATAAAAATAAAACATGTACAGACTATTGGATGATACATGAATTATAGAAGAACACGTCAAGCACATCAATTGTGTGACTGATAGAGTCATGTGTTTTATAAATAGGGCGGGGGAGGGGGTTCATAAAGAAATAATATTTTCAAATCTTGCTGCAACATCTTATGGAAAATTTATGATTTAATTTTTGACAATGATGATTGTGAGAATTTTATGTTTATAATGTTGATGGAGGATCTGAAACTGCAAACATAAAACTATCAGAAGGTTTATGCGATTGGGTTTATTCGTAAAATTTTCAAAGAAAATATCACAAATGAATTTAAGGTTCTCATCTCTATTAGACAGTACTGTAAGAATGATGTAGCTTGTGATGTAATTGACATGAAAGTTGGTTACTTATTATTGAGGTGTCCATGATAATTTGATATTGATGTAATTTATAAGAGATGTGACAATGTATGCTTTTAAAGTTGGGATAATAAGAATATTGTAATGATTGTAAAATAGAATTTCAACTACAAAAATGTTTTAGATGTCATAATGAATAAGAAATTATTTGCAGAAGGTGACCACATTATGATGTTTATGCGTAAAGAAAGGTTCCTCGTTATTTTTTATAACAAGTTGAAGCCAATAAAATATGGGTTATTCAACGTGATTAAAATGATTAATAATAATAATGCATAGTTTATGATAATTTTCCTATCGATATGAATATATATCGCACTTTCTATGTAATCAGTTTTTACGAGTTTTATGATGATGTTCCACTTTATCCGAAATGTAAATTAAGATCTAGTTTATGATAAATGTGACTAAATGATATAAAACAATTTCCGCTAGAGTTTAAAGAAGAGATGAATAGTATGTGTAAATATAAAATTAGCTAGAAATGTAAAGCTATATGATATTCTACTCAATCAATTTTCACTAATCAACTAACATAACTCAATTTTTATATTGAAGAGAGAGAAACACTCTCTTGAATAAGTTATAACGGCTAGTTTTCAGCTGATTTCACGTTGGTTGTTTTGTTTTCCGGTGGCTTCTGGCCACCTTTTCGGAAGAACTTCCGAATTATACTTGTTCAACTATCAGAAGTTTCTCTTTTTTCCTCTTTCGTTCTAAAGATTCGCCTGAAAACTTTAGCGGTAGTCTATTATGAAGTACAAGACAGACTTCTCTCTTCCCTCTCTATCTTAGTAAATGTTACCTTGTACATTCTAATCAGTCTTTTCTCCTCCTTGTCGATAGAGGCTCGGTCCTCTCACCTGAGTTGGAAGGATTTGACGTTTAAGGTGAAGTTTGTGGTGGTTGCTTTATACTCACTACTCAGCGTCTCTGGTATCTCAGATCTATTCTAACCTCTTGAGAATAACTCTAGTCGATCGAGTGCTCATTTGGTTTTGGTCTTGCCAAAGTCGGTCATTGCTTTCTTGGTACGACTTTTCCTCTCTCTCTCTCTCTCTCTTTCGTTATTTACAGGTAACACAAGATTTCATTTCGGGTCTCGTTGGAAGGGTTGGTGTCGGTACCAGCGTCTTTATTTGGATCCATTCTATCGGGGTGTTCCTTGCCGTCGAAGGTGATTGCGATGCCGGTTACATCGTACTTCTCTTCTCTCATCCTCTTTCCACAGGTTTTACTGGCCCAATCCAATTCATTACACATTCTTTAGTTAATCTTGTTTGTGAAGTTTTTATTTATTTGGGTGACAAGGACGTGATCAGTTCCCATTTAAAGTTAAAGCAGTATATCTATACTTTGTATGGTCTTGTGGGTTCTACCCACCACTTTCGTATTCTTATAATAAATATCACGGTTCCCATTAATGTATTATATATCTTTTTAATTAATTTTAACTCAATTAAGAAGCTATTCGGTGGTTTCGTAACCAAATTCAAAATTAAAGATTTAATTATTTTGTTTTGTTTTTGTTTTTTAAGAAGGGTGTATTGGAACATTCGTAAATTCGTAGAGAACATTATTTTTACTTATGGTATTTTGAACGTTCGTACTCTCAATTTTCTTCTTCTTTTCTTTTTTACGGCTATCTATGTTTTCAATGATGGGTTTGAGCATTCTCTTTTGCGGACCGAATTGGAGACAATTTCGGTAATATGCTGTAATTATCCTTGAGTTGCTCTTGGGGATTTCAACGTTTTTCGTCTGAGATTTCCCCCGACTTGGACTCTAAGCATCGTCTGGCTCTATTGAAGAGGTCAATGAGGTTGACAGTGGTGAGGAGGTGGATTCACCTCCCAAGAGGCTCCGACTTTCTGGAGACTTGGCCTACGGTATTTTGGATTTATCCATCACCTGACTTGACTCATTGGATTTGGATTTTGGGCTTCATTCAGGCTCTCTGGATGATGTTAAGAAGGTTGATAGCGGTGAGGAGGTTGACTCGCCGCCTAAAAGACTTTGTTCGTCTAAATCAAAGGTTAAGGGTAAAATGGAATTATCCTCTGACAGGACCATCGTCTGATGCACTGTAAGTCTTAATTCCTTGTGAATATTTCTTCTTAGAATGTGAGTGGTCTCAATGATCCTATTAGACAAAAAATGTTACTGATTTCATAATTAGCAATAGTATCTCATTGTTAATTTTAGTTGAAACAAAAGTCCAACTCTTTAAAGTCGACTCGATTATTACGTATATGGTTCCCTTTTGGCATGTTATTACCAATCATTCCTCTCATCCCCTTGGTAGAATTTGGATTATCTGGAACCCTAGTGTTATCACTGTTTCTAGGTTATCCTAATCCTCTCAGTTCATTCATTGCATGGCCAAATGCCATAATTTCAATGCCTCTTTCAGATTCGCTGCCATCTATGCTTCCAATGATGCTTATGATCGTTCTCATCTTTGGAATGATTTGATAAGCATTTCCAAGCATGATCAGAGCATCCCCTGGGTCTCTATGGGGGATTTCAATGCCATTCGTCATCCGGAGGAACGATTAGGCTCCTTAGAAAACTGGTCATCAGCAATCGATGATTTCAATCATTGTAGTATTATCAGTGAGCTCAGTGATCTCCGTTCCACTAGATTCAATTTCTCTTGGATTAATAAACAGCCAACTCATCCAATCCTCTCCAAATTGATCGTATTCTAGTCAACCCTGTCTGGGATGATTTGTTTCTTATGTCCTTCGCTCACTTTGGTTTTCTCCGTTCCTCCGACCATACCATTGTCACTCTCAACCTTGGGTTCCCCCGACAAAGACGTAAGAAACCTTTCAAATTCTTTAATATGTGGCAATCTCATCTTCAATTCAAAAATATTGTTTCCAAAAGTTGGAATCTTCCTATCTCTTCCTCTGGTATGTGTCGCGTCACTAACAAGCTCAATCGTCTTCAACATGAGATTGCTTGCCTCAATCGTAAGGAGTCTAGAGACATTAGTACTAGGGTTTCTAATGCTCAAAACACTCTCTTTCAAGCTCAATCTGATCTTGCTCATGACCCCCTCAATCCTCTTTTTGTCATAAAAAAGTCGAGGCTTCCACGAATTTTATCTTTCTTAATCGTGCTGAAGAATCATTTCTCAAGTAAAAATCTAGAAAAAATTGGATAAAGCTTGGTAATAAAAATACCAAATTTTTCCACAATAGTATAAAAACTCGTCTTTCCCGTAACAAAATTAATTCTATCAATGATGACTAGGGTATCACTGTTTCAACTCTTGCTAGTGTTTCTAAGGTCATTATGAGTTATTTTGAGGACTCACTTGGTACTAGGCATCCTGCTAGTTATCTGGGGTTAGAGAAAGTTACCTCTCTTCTTTCTTCTAAAGTTAATGATACTAACAAGGCCTCATTGATTCGTGAGATCACTAGCGAGGAGATTAAGTCTGCCATTTTCAATATTGATAGTAATAAATCGTCTGGTCCTAATGGATTTAATTCCAGTGTTTTCAAGTCCACCTGGAATGTTGTTGGGCCAGAGATCTGTAATGATGTCCTCGAGTTTTTTCAAACTGGAATTCTTGACACGTCTTGGAACTCTACTTCTATTGCTCTCATTCCCAAAAAGGATTAATTTTCTGTGGCTGCTGATTTTAGACTTATTACTCTTTGTAATGTTGTTTACAAGACAATCTCTAAAATCTTAGCTAATATAATTAAGGATTATTTTCCCTACCTGATTGATAATTCCCAATCGACATTTGTCTCAGGTAGGAACATCTCGGATAATATCCTTCTTTCCCAAGAACTCCTAAAAGGCTATCATACTAGTTCTAGAGGTAAAAGGGTAGCCCTTAAAGCTTTTGAAAATGTCTGTTGGCATATTATCCTTGACATTCTTGTGGCGATGAACTTCCCGGATAAGATGATCACTTGGATCATAAACTGCATCTCATCTCCCTCTTACTCCATCAATATTAATGGAGACCCTTACGGTAACTTCAAAGAAAGAAAGGGTCTCAGACAAGGGGATCCGCTTTCCCTTTTTCTCTTTGTCCTTGTCATGCAAATTCTCTCCAGTATCCTCAAGAAGAAGAGTAAAGACAAACACTTCTGATTTCACTAGAAGTACCACAAACTCAAAATTACAAATCTCTGCTTTGCAGACAATCTTATGATTTGCTATCATAGTGATGTCAACTCTCTTCTCTTTATCAAAGAGGCTCTGGATGATTTCTACTCCATCTCTGGTCTAAAAATCAACCCTAATAAAAGTCATATCTTTCTGTCGGGTATCAATAATCCTCTTCGATCTGAGCTCATGACTATTATAGATTATTTGGAAGGTTCTCTCCCAGTTAAATATTTGGGAGTTCCCCTTCTTACTAGTCGTCTTACCCACCCAGATTGTCGTCCTCTTCTTCATAAGATTATGGCCAGGATCGATTCTTGGACCTCCAAGCATCTGTCCTATGCGGGTAGACTCCAGCTTATCAAATCGGTCTTATTTACTGGTCAAGTTTATTGGTCTTCCATCTTTATCCTCCCCTTTAGGATCATTAAAGAACTGACCCAGTACCTTCGTCGTTTCCTTTGGTCAGGTTCTGCTATGAATATCTATGGGGCCAAAGTGGCCTGGTCCAATATCACCTCTCCCACAAAAGAGGACGACCTTGGGATCCTATATCTAAAAATATAGAATCAGGCGGCTGTCCTTAAGCATCTTTGGTCTATTATCAGTAATAACAATCAGTCTATCTGGTGTGATTGGATAAAAAATGAAAAAATCAAAAATAATAATTTCTAGGATCTTTCTATTGGCTCCTCCCCTTCTTGGATTTGGAGGAAAATTATTCGTCTTCGCCCGTTGGCGAGTAATTTGTACAGGGTGGCTATTGACAATGGTTCGAGTACTTTCTTCTGGTACGACCCTTGGCTACTTCATACCTCTATAGCTTCACACTATGGTACCAATATCATCAAGGATTCTTGGCTCGGGAATAACCTCAAGGTTGCCGATATCATCCTCGATGGCCATTGGAATTGGCCTTCAAACATTAGATCGGCCAGAGCTAGAAGTCAGTCTAATCTGCTGGAGATCAACAACGTCATCATGACCCTTCCTTCTCCTAACATCAACTCTTTTGATGTTCATTTTTGGATTGCAAAGGGTGGCTGCAATAAATTCACAATCAGGAATACCTATAACGTTCTTCGTACGCCTGCCCCTGTTGTGGGGTGGGTTGGGTTAGTATGGAATAAATTTAATATTCCTCGTCACTCTTTTATTTTATGGCTCGCTATCCTGGGAAAACTTTCTACCAGAGATTCTCAGCTGGGATATCAATACCCCACCTGATTGTGTCTTATGCAACTCTGCTTCTGAAACTACTGTTCATCTTCTCGTTGACTGTAGTTTCACTCAGATTATTTGGACATATGCTAGTTCAAAACTAGGTATCCATTTTTTTTGCTTCGTGCTGACAATCTTGGGTCTGCGAGGCGTCAAACTGGTCTCACTCTCGAAACTGTCACATTTGGCGCTCTTGCTTTGGCGCAGTTTTTTACCACGTCTAGAAGGAGAGAAACTCAAGAATTTTTGGTTCCCCTCCATCTAATGTCTCTCTGGTTTCTCACTGAATCTTCTCTGATCTTCGGTTTAGATTTCATGGCACCAAGATTTGCTGGCCAATGTAACTGCTTGTATTATTATTTATTCTCCTACTTTATTTGCAGGTCCCTTCTTCCTCAATCTAGTTCATTAACTTCTATTGTGTTGGACTTCCATGGAGTTCCTTTTTTTCGGCTCGATTTGCTTTGTTGCGATGTTTTAGTTATTCTAGTTTATCTCTTCTGATCCACCATTCTTACTTTGTTTGATTTATCAGTCCTGTTTATCGATCTCCTTAAATTGATTGTATCTTCTCGGGTATGTCCTAGGTACTTGTATGAACAATTTTATTTTATTTAATGTTTTTTCATAAAAAAAGACTATAAATATATAGCTTGATGTAATATATCAAAATTATTATGGTTATTATATCATATTTTATCCGACTAGTTTTAATTGATTTCTTTAAACTATGTCAATTAGAAAGATATTTTATTTAACTAGTTTTAATCGATTCAACTAAATTAATATTAGTCAATTATAATATATTTTCATTTTAATAATTTTAATTAAATTTAGGATTTAGGATATCTTATTAACTAATAAGTTTTGGCTTAAACTTATCATTTAATTATTGAATAATTTAGTTTTACGATTACTTTTCTAGTGGAGTCTAGTTCCGTGTGCTTGGGACTTACGTTGGCAAACCCTAAAATTGAATTATACATTAAAGACTATGCATATCATTATTGTAAAGGTTTTTCAACTATCAATAAATTGGGTTGAGGTAAATATTGTAGAGGTTTTTCAATTATCAATATTTAATTATTGAACTTTTATTATAATATATTTTATCAATTAATTGTCTATTTTTTATTGTACAACTTATGTTGGTTGATATACCATTGTCAAAATGGTATATGAGAATTCTTCTGACGAGAAAATTAATGTGAACTCTCTTAATTAGTCAGGATGAGTTTGAGTTATACTTAATTATATAAATATAAATATATATAATATTATAAATTTTTTAATAATGTGCATAATGTATAAAACTTATTACTTTAGTTTGAAGATGATGTATAAATTATTTTTTATCGATTGTTTAAACTTGTTTGGTTAGTAGAGCATTTTCCATGTTGGTCATGTTGTTTTTGTTTTTTTTTTCAAATCAAATTTATTCGAACCGTGTGCGTCAACTTTGTTAAGATCTATTGAATATTAGTTTCTTCTAGTCGATGTTTACTTGTTTTAAATTAGTATGTTGGATGACTTTTTTTTTTCTTTATTTAAAATTTTTCAATATGTCAAATTTGTTTATATATGTGTTGACATTATAGAATTATGTTGTTTAATCTAACTTTCAATTTTATTTTTTTAACATCGACTACCGTTATGACATTAGACACGTATCGATACGACCATCCAATATGCATTTGTTGTAACATTAAATTATCTTATCAGTATGTGATGACTATTAGAGGCTTAATTTCTTTACATTAGCATTCAATTAGTGGATGCCAAAGTTGATCAAAGTTCAAGCCTTTGACCTTATATTTTTTTAAAAGTTGTATATGTAAGGAAATCTTAAATTATAATGTTTTATCCACCGAGATTTAGAGTATCCAAACTATTGTAATTATAAGTCTAGTTAATTAAATATAATCAATAATAATTGTATTGGACGACCATGTAATTAATAGCATCGTAAAACAGATAGTATATGTACTGGTTGGATTGGTGTACGATCGCGAGTGAGGTCTCGTTAATATGAAATTATAGATATTGAGCTTTAAGAGTCCAATATGGTTATGGTCTCAAATGATGTGACATATAGGATTAAAGAGGCATTGGAACTTCTGGTTTAAGTAAGTAGTAAATAGATAATATCAAGAACCATTATATCGGACTATTCACTATTTAGACCACGTACAGTCACAATTACCAGACTATAAATAGGAGCAGTAAATAATATATACACTATTTATTCCTTACAATCTTATGTATCATCTAACAGATTTCATTTATCTCTTTTTAAATACTCTAGAGTTAAATTGTCATCATCCATCTAGTGCTATTACTTTATATTCTTCAAGAACTAAATACACAGTTGCTCATGATTTAAACTAATATTCACAGCCATAAAGCTTAGAATCTAAGAATCCAAGGTCAAATTTTGTCTTCCCGACTTTATCACTTTTGATGTAGGTGTTTTTATTATGTTTCCCAGTTTAATCAATGATGTAAAAATGACAACTAATAAGTCTCTATAACTTCTTGGATATTTGATTATTCATATCCGCATGTAAGATCTCAGTTGTCGACTTTTTTAAACCTTATATCTTACAATTGGTTTCAGATTCATACATGTGGAAATTAATAATTTTACTTTATATGATTGTATATTTATTTATCTCAAATCAATTTAGTTAATTGATTCAGGTTTTAAGACGAAATAAAAAAATCATTTATTATTTAATTATATATATTAACGTTGGAAATGTACGTTTGGATTAGATTGAATGATATAAAAACACACCCTCTAGGTTTTGAGATTTGTAAATTAATTGTATGTTTATATATATTATGATGTATGATTAAGATTTGCATACCTTAATTTCCTAAAATTTATAGAAAACCCTAATTAGATAAATAAATATGTTTTCAGTTCTGACAATCAAATGGCTTACCACGATAAATGATTTATTCCCGTGGTACTTGGTGTGATTTATTTTCAACTGAGGGTAATTTTGTCTGGAGTTTTTTGATGTTTCAAGGGTATTTAATGTTTGGATAGTTTGTAGTGAGAGATTTGAGCTGCCTGGTTGTATTAAATGTTCATTACCCTCATTAATGAAAGTGGTTGAGTATTTATACCCTTAATTATGGGTCACATGAGCTTTCAGGTCAACTTATGAATTCGGGTCGAGTTCAATGACCCATTAATCTTTAAGAAAGTAAGTAATTATCTTATTCATGAAGTGATTTAGTTTTTAATACATTAGTCCTGTTCTGATGGTTCCGTGGGTGGTTTTTGTCTGAATTGCCCCTGTCTGGTTCCCACTGTGAGTGGTGAGAAAATCCGGACTCATCAGAAAATCCGGACTCATCAGTTACCCCTTTTTTAGGTTATGTTCGAAAGTATTTGACAAGACCTAAAAAATAGTTCATATGTCCCCGTAACTACGTTCGGACAGATTTCGAATTGCGTAACGACTTTATCCGGACTCATGAAACTCACAGACGCTGAACGGTTTTGCCAGAGATCGTGGGACACGTGTCCTTCTTTGATTCGCCTCATCGGCCGTTTTTTCTCCTAGAATGGCGCTTCCGCTTACTTTAAAAAGTAACCTCTTAATTAATGTTGGTGACATCAGCGTCGTCTTTAATCATTACACCTATCTTTTCGTATTCTCCTAGGTATTAAAGCATCTTTTGTTCTTTTAGTATAAATTAGTCCACTTTTCATTGTTTTACCATCTTCATTATCTCTACTCTGTTAATATTCAAAGCTTTATCTCTCAGAAAACCCTTCTTTTGGTGTGAGTTTATGTTCACAGCAAGAAGCGCCTAGTAAAAGGTGGGTGGCTCAACTTTTCGGAGTTAGAAAAAGCTCAAAAAGTCGAACGAGAAAAATGCATCGATGTTGGCCTCCCTGTTTCTCCTATTGACAAGTCTGTCATACCAAATTCAGAACCTGATCGGGGTCATCGGTCCAGTCCAACCTTTCTCCAATCACTTCAGGCTCATCGGTCCAAGAATCAAAGCCCGTTGTTGAACCAGAGCAGGTGGTTACAAGCTTTAAGAGACCTTCCCCATTCATTGCCATGGGATCAGACGCTGATATTTCCCCAAAGAAGCTGGTAGATCGACGAAGGGGTCGTTTGGTGAGAGGGCAGGTTGCAACTGCACAGCCTAAACTTGCCAAATCCACGCCTTCTAAGTCTGGGCTAAGAGTAAAACTACAGGGTCAGAAGCACCCATTAAAATTCCCAAGGACAAGTTGTCTGTTCCGGAGGCAACCAGTTCAAGCCTTCGGAAAGAGACCTCCGGATCTGAGCCCCAGCCGGACTCCAGACCACAAGAGGAAAGTAATGCCCAACCATCTGGAGGACCTAGTGAGCCAACCACCAGCTCTTCTCTTCTAAAAATAACTGATAATCCTTCCAGGGTAATGGAAGATGTAATGGATGATAGTATCGAAGAAGCCCCCTTTGAGAGCGACATCTCCGGGCAAACAAGTGAGGCTGCTACTGCCAAGAAAAGCAAGGGCAAGGAGAAGCTATGTTTAAAACACCCGGATCTGCCGGAGTGCCTTGTGGAAAAAGTGGGACTTTGCTTCCACAAAGTGAGTGTAAGGTACCTGATGGCTATGCAGAAGATTAATTATGATTTTATTCACACAACCGAACTAGGCCGGATGCGGACAAAGTGGAGGATCCCTGAAAACATCAAAGTGAGGATACTGGTGGATCCGGAGACACCGATTGATTGCAAGTTGAGTGAGATAGTCTTCTTCACTGAGCTATTCAATTGGGGGCTTAGACGTCTCTTAGATCCAGAGATCGTTAGGTATTTCCATCTCATAAAGCTCTGCCCAAGCCAATTGAGCCCCAACGCTTGGTATACACTCATGTCTTGTATTATGGCCTCCAGGCTCTCCGGAATCCCTCTTCCGATGGAGTAGTTTGCTGTAGTGGCCAGACTTTGCAGGAAAGACCACATCCCCTTGTATCATTTTAACATGGGCGATAATTATAAGGCGGTGGATGACTTACTTGAGTCGGAGAAAAGCTAGAAGACTCAATTTCTGTTCATCAGTGGTGCCTGGGAGAATGGGAAGAAAATTAAAGCCGGTGACAACCCAAGCATGCTTACCAGCAGATGGCGAAGCGATGGTAAAAATCTCATCACATACTTATACCTTTACTTATAACAAATTTATTTATCTAATTCCTCTTCTTTTATTTTTTGGTAGTGCTGCCTAAGGATTTCAATGATTACTTAGAGGCTGGGCATACCACTTGTACCAAGCTAAATGCTTGGACTGCTGAGAAATGAGGAAACCGGTTCCACAACTGTTTTACCGGAGGCAATCTAACAAGATCCCATCTCTGGAATACAACCGACCGGGGGGACTTGTCTTGGGAGGAATTAACCACTCCAGCCCCTCCGGGAGTCATTCTTCGGAAGACAGAGGGAAAAGATGGGAAATTGGTATTGTCGGGCAGAGCTAAAGCCCCAAGCAAAATGAAGGGAAAGAAAGGCAAGGCCAAGCAAGGTGTGGTTGAGGCCAATCCTACCGAGGTGGAGAAAGCAGTCCCAACAAACCCATAAGGACAAGATCAAGGGCAGATTGATGTTGCTTTATTGCAAGTGGTGGAACACGAAAGCACCAAGGAAGTAGTTGGGTCTCCAAAACCCTCAAAGGCTCCCAAAAAAGACAGAAAACGGGGAGCAGAAGGTGGAGACAAGGATGCCAAGAAAAAGAAAACCTCCAAGGGAGATGAAGTTTCTCTCCGGGCTCCAGAGTCTCTACCTCCAGTTGACCCAGCTGACCCAGCTGACCCCACTCAAGCAGAAGAAATCCTAAGTGACTTTTACACTGGAGAGGGTGCCGGAGGGGACATCAACATTGATTGTGTCGACATCACTGGGCATCAAGGGATTGGTCTTTACTTTGAAGAATTTGCCAAAGATGATTTTGGTGGACCCTACCTCCCCCCAAGCTCTTCGAACATCGACACTTTCAATGGAAAGTTGTTTTCTGTTTCGAGTGAGAGAGACATCATCACCCACTCCTTATTGAGCAATATCCAGCCAGTGATTACCTTGGAGAAGCAATTGCGCAATCAGTCAGCCATCATCAATACCCTCAATTCTGACAAAGAGAAGTTGTCTAGTGACCTCCTTAGTGCCAACCAAAATGCTGAGGCATTGAAGAAAGAGAATGAGAAGTTGAAGAAAAGTCAGGAGGACTTGGCCACCAGGCTGGCCACTTCGGAGGGAGTTGTCAAAGAACTCCAATTGAAGCAATCTGATCTGGAGAGAAACCTCTTTTCTTCAAAAGATGAGGTGAAGGCCAAAGATAGTATCATTCAGACCCTAACCAATGACAAGATTTCACTTGAAAACACTGTGTCCAAGGCTGAACAAGAAAAAGCTGACTTGTTAAGGGAGCAATAGAAAACAATCCAAGCTAGGATTGATGCTTATACCAACGAGGTGATAGATTCTCAGGAGGAAAGGTGTGTCGAAGCCAAGTCAGATATGGTCCTGCTCTTTCATGAGAAATTTCCGAAGAGGACACTGAGAGATTTATGGAAGTTTGTAGAGTATGAAGACCTCCCATTCCACACGATGGCTGATGGTGACAGGCATAACTACTCTAGTGGCTGGTATGACACAACCGATGAAGAGGAAAATACTGGGGAGAGTCCGGATGAAGAAAATGATGACCCAAAGAAGAAGAAGCCAAGTGAGGCTAAGCCATCTAAGAAAGCTCAGTCTTAAAGTATCAACTATCTTTTAATTTTTTGTGATTGAACCAAAGTCTTTGGATGGCCAAGGAATTTTTTGAAATCATATCCGGCCCTTGTCCGGATAAACCATTCTATTTTAAAAATTCAAAGTCCTTGGATGGCCAAGGCATTTCGTATATCTCAATGGGCAGTTTTATTTTACACAACTCTTGTATTGTTTCATAGTTTTTCAACTTTGGTGGCTAATGTTTAAACAGTCCTTGGTTATTTTAAAAGTATTTTAAAGTGAGAGTGTTTAAATTCTCCGATGACAAATGTTTAAGTAGTCATCACTCCACCAATTCAATCCGGTCTGCCATAAAAAATTTCAAAGAAAACTATTAACTGAAACACTCTGAATCTTTTAAGAAGGCATCATATTTTATAAAAAAGACCGAACACCTCATTAAAACCTCCCCGCGCCACCAGGGTAGGAAAGAGTATGCCCCAAAATATTTACATGAACTTTTAAACAAGTAAATATTTACATAGTTTTTATTCCAAGTACAACCGGAGGTGCTCAATATTCCAGTGGTGATTCAAAATCTTTTCATCCTTATCTTGGAGCCGGTATGTCCCAGGCTTAAGCTTTTCAATGACCACATAGGGTCCTTCCCAAGTTGGAGCTAACTTGCCGAACTGCTTCTCCTTGGTATGTAGGAAGACTTTCCTCAATACTTTATCCCCTGGTTGAAAATCCCTTCTCTTAATTTTAGAAGCAAACATGCTTCTCATCAAACCTTGATAGTGTGTCGCTCTAAGGTGAGTCGTAACTCTTTTTTCTTCCATTAAGTCAAGCTGGCCTCTGACAGCCACTTCGTTAGCGTGTTCAGAAAAATTATAAACTCGAAATGAAGGAAGAGTAGCTTCTATGGGAGCTATGGCATCCTTCCCATATACCAAGGCAAAGGGAGACTCTTGTGTTGCAGCCTCGGGAGTGGTCCGGTAGGCCCATAAGACTTCTTGTAGATAACTTGGCCATTTTCCAGCAGCTCCCTCTAAATTCTTTTTAAGACCGGACAATATGGTCATGTTAGCCACTTCAACTTGACCGTTCGCCTGTGGGTGGAAATGAGAAGAGAAGCAGTGTTGAATGTCTCTAGAGGCGCAAAAATTCTCCATTTCCTTGTTGTCGAATTGTGGCCCATTGTCTGTAGTTATCTTTTGTGGAACCCCAAATCTGAAACAAATGTTAGACAGGATGAATTTGATAACAGCTTTCGAGGTAGTTCCTGCAAATGGGGCTGCTTCGATCCACTTCGAAAAGTAATCAATGGCAACAAGTATAGTTCTGCACCCCCGGATGCCATGGGTAGAGGTCCCACTAAATCCAGCCCTTACCGAGCAAAAGGTATTGGCTCAGAAATTGACTCTAAAGGGACAGCTGGGGTATGAATTTCATTACTGTATCGTTGGCATAGATCACACTTCTTCACCAACTCCTTGGTATCTTGCATTATGGAAGGCCAGTAGTACCCAGCTAACAAAACTCTTCTAGTTAGAGCCCTGAATCCATAATGTGCTGATCCCTCACCATCATGTAATTCGGAGAGCACTATTTGAGACTCCTCGATCCCCAAACATCGCAAGAGGGGTTTACTATAGGATTTTTTATGAAGAACATTTCTTAGAATGACAAAACCACGAGCCTTGTATTTTATTTTTTTTGCTATTGCTTTTTCCGAAGGCAAGATGTCATCTGAGAGATATTGAAGGAGAGGAAATCTCCAATCTTGGGGTTGTTTTATCTGTATATTCAAACTTTCTTCTTCCTTATCCGGATTAATTTGAATGGATGGGCATTCTTGCACATGTATCCAAGGGTATGACTCTCCAAGGGTAGGACTCAGAGTAGGCTATGGTTTCTAAGGAGTCTGCTAGCGTATTTTCCGTTCGGGGTATGTGCTCATAAGTGACGCTTTTGAAATTGAGTGCCACTTCTTTGAGGATGAATAAATATTTAATCAGCTGCTCTTTTTTGGCTTCGGATTGACCTTGTGCATGATGGATAAGAAGCTGAGAGTCGCTCATTAACCTGACCCTTTTGGCTCCACAGATGAGAGCTAACTTCAAACCAGCTATAGCAGCTTCATATTCGGACTCATTATTGGAAGCCCTGAAGGAAAACATATAGCCTGGTACATTCTGTCACCGTACGGAGAGGTTAAACATATCCCAACACCACAACCCATGGTACTTGATCCACCATCAGTCCGGATGACCCATACTTTTTTATCTTTTACACCGGTTGCTTGTTTAGTATCCCTATCTGAATGAAATTCAACTAATAAATCAGCCATAATTTGGGCTTTGACTGTTGTTTGAGGGGCAAAATCAATATCGTAGTCTCCCAACTCTACTGACCAATTGGTTATTCTACTTGAAATGTCTGCCTTTTCGAGAACATTTTTCAAGGGAAAAGACGTCCGAACAATGATAGAATGAGCCTGAAAATAGGGCCTCATTTTCCTTGCAGCAATCACCAGGGCTAGTGCTAATTTTTCAAGCTTTAAATACCGTTTTTCTGCATCTATCAAGCTTTTGATGATATAGTACACCGGACGAGGATAATTATCCACTCCTCTTACCAACACTGCACTTATAGCACAATCAGAAACTACTAAGTACACTCCTCTTTCAATTGTTCATCATTACCTTGACATATACTTGAGAATGATTTTCCCTTATCATTGATAAAATGCGTATAACAAATACTTTATGTATTTATAGACCTCATATTATGTATAATGAACATCTTAAACCACATATTAAAAACATGTCCTTACTAACTTCTATCAAAATCAAATACAATGAACGTGTTAGTTCGAATGTTAACTATCACGAATAAAAAATGATAATGCATATGCTAAGTTCTCATAGCGACTTAATAAGTACACGTCGTATTTTTATCAATTTGGTAGGTTTTTCCTCCTTGTTTTTCATCATTTTTTTTCTCTTCCTCTTCTCCATCCTCTTCATTTTTATAGTCTTTTCAATTTCCTCACATGTATTTTATATTATTTCAAAAAAAAACAAATTGTGTTCCATTTCAAAATATATTCAATATTTCGGATTCTTACATATAAAACTAATCAAATAAACAATTTTTTTTAATTCATAGAATGAAATACTATTCAAAAGTCTAAATTTAGTAATAAACAATATTCTATACAAAACAATCTGGATACACATTTTGAACAAGATAATTCTAATAAAAAAAATCAACAACTAAAAAAATAAAAAATAATTCATAGAATGAAATACTATTCAAAAGTCTAAATTTACTAATAAACAATATTCTACACAAAACAATAATGAAATACTATTCAAAAGTCTAAATTTAGTAATAAACAATATTCTATACAAAACAATCTGGATACACATTTTGAACAAGATAATTCTAATAAAAAAAATCAACAACTAAAAAAATAAAAATAAAAATAAAAAAATATTTTTCTTCAAGTTTAAAATAAAAATAAATAGTATAGATTTTTTAAAAAAATATTCGTGGACGGCAGGATTCGAACCTGCGCGGGCAAAGCCCACATGATTTCTAGTCATGCCCGATAACCACTCCGGCACGTCCACCTTTTTATTGGATAGTATCCTACAACACTAATATCACAAGAACCTTTTAATCTACATAAACCCCCCAAACTCCAAATCAAAGTCTTGGCTCAAGCGAAGGAAATTTTTGGTACTTTTTTTCCTTACTCTTTCTGGATTATGGATTTTGAGATTATACTGGTTTTAGTATCATCGGATTGAACGATCTAATTAACGGTTAATTAATTAGGACTACGCAAAATCGACAGGTTTCAACCTCCTACTGCTAATTCATGTACTCTGAGGACTCTAATTAGGTATTGCTCTAGGCTTTTATGTTTCATGTTTGTTATTCGATTGTTTTGCAATGTTACTTTAAGATTTTTAGTTTCATGTTTCAGCAGAATTATTTATGCTCCATTAAGGGATTTTAACTAGTGTTGCTGTTTTTGTTTCTAGAAACACGAATTGGATTATCTTGCTGTTTGACATGTCTAATTCTGAAACCAGTCCGGATAATGATACTAGTAAGAGCCAGAAACGGAATCTTCCTTCATGGATGAGTGGAAGAGACAACGCTAGTAAATCTCGTGAGAAAAGGCATCGTGACGATAGTGATGAAGGAGATAAGCAGCTTAAAGTGAGTAAAGGGCATGCTAAAGAACATACAAGAGAGAGTGCTGACAAGGAATTAGAGCATGGCAAAATATCGACTGCATCCAGTTCAAGTACTGCGAACTTCTCAAGACTTTTGGTAACTAGCACTCGAGTTTTGAAAATGCATGACTGTTTGTTTCATTTGTGTATTAAGTGAGATGATATCATGATCCTTGTGACACAGGACGGAGTAGTTTTTGTGTTGTCTGGGTTTGTTAACCCAGAGAGGGGTACATTGCGATCTCAGGCTATAGAAATGGGAGCTGAGTTTAAACCGGACTGGAATTCTGATTGTACTCTTTTGATTTGCGCTTTTCGAAATACTCCAAAGTATCGACAGGTCGAATCTGCTTGTGGAACGATTGTCTCAAAGGTGTCCCACTTTTACCTTAAGATTGATTTTTGAATGATGATTATTGTTTTGTGCATTACCTTTTTAGTTTGGCAATACTAAACATGTATTATGTGTCCGATTCAAGAATTTGTAGACATCTTAATTACATGGTAATTTATATTAAGTGAGTTAATTAAGTTGATAGATTCATGTTTTCTAGTGTAAATCTTTCCGAATTTGCTCGGACAGAAGATGTCTCTTGGGGGTTTGTTAATTGTTTAGTTTTAAGTTTATGTGGGTCTTCGTAGCAAAGTCTCCGATTCATATATCTTCCACACTCATGACGGTACCTCAGTTTGCAGAATATATTTTGCTAATTAAGGAATGAAACACTATGATATGTGTTATAATCAAACTTTGCTCTGATTCGAGATTGTTGAATGATGGCTGATCAAATTTGGTGTGATCTGTTTTGTTTGCCACAGGAATGGATATCAGAATGTTATAGCCAGAAGAAGCTCGTTGATATCGAGCAATACCTGATGAGTGCTGGCAATCCATGGCGGAAAAGTAACATTTCCTCTGCTGCTACTGAAGGTAGAGTGCTTTTATCATTTCCAAGCTAAAACTGTTATTTCTTGTGGAACAACAATTTTATGTAAACACTTTCCTCCCAATTGTGTTCGGTTTAATGCTATCTGGGGTTTGTTCATTTCTTCTGTTCTAAATATGTTCTGGTACATATTTCACCTGTCTAAACATCGGTTCCGTACATGCGTAAGATGATCTTTCTGCTATCAATGCTTCTTTTAACTCAGGTCTATTTTGCTGTAATTTTTATTTTTTGAATTGTAAGAGTGTTATAGTAGCATTTGCTTTTTCCTATAATGTAAGTGATCATGTTCTTTTCATTGAACCTGAATAAGCTAGACCACAACAAAATGATGCTCCAGATGATACTAATAAGAAATGATCCTACGGTGCAGAACTCTTAAATTATGTGACCACAAGTCTGTGCACTGAATCTTTAGATTGTTTGTAGCTAAAAAAGAATCCGCCCCTGGAAAGTCTCACAAGGAAGTCGATAAAAGATCAGAATTCAGGCCAAGTGCTTCTCCATCCTCCAAGGTTATATTTGCCAGCTCTTTCATATGGTTGAGTAGATTGATAGAGTTTTCTCTTGTCGATGATATGAACTCAAAGCGTTCATAGATAGAACCCTATTTTTTGCAAAATCTTTATCTGTTAATACTACATTGTTTTGTAAAGGTTTATAAGTTTCCACATTGATATATTGTCCTCACTATTTGTACAGAGTAGAGCTTCTGATTCTGCTAAAGAGGTGTTTTCCTCATCTGAAGTGAAAAAATGGGCTATAGATGACCTGAATAAGACTATCGCATGGCTTGAAAGTCAAGAGGAAAAGGTAATGTCCCCTCATTTTTGGCTAATGAGACTAACGAAGTGCAACAGACGGGAGGAACTCATCCGCAATTTGAACTTATATGTTTTAACAGCCAGAACCAAGCGAGATAAAACAAGTAGCAACTGAAGGAGTCTTGACTTGTTTGCAAGATGCCATAGATGCTCTTGAAAAAAAACAGGTATCTCAATAACAATACCCTTTAAGATTATACTCCAAAACGTTGTAATGTTTCTGTTATAATGGAATCGAAAGAGAGTAGCGCATTCCGAATGCTATAATGCATTCCAAAACATTGTTATTCGGCGGATTACATTATTTGATCGACAAAATATTATGTCCAAATATAGCATTGAAGCAATTGCTACATCTATTAGATTTGGGAGCTGCTTTATATGATAAAGATCTTAAATGTTTAACAGTTTTCTGAAAATGATAATCAATTCTGGTTTACATTTGTTTGTTATTTGATTTTCAGGATGTTCTGTCGATAACTGAACAGTGGAACTTTGTTCCCCGTGTAGTAGAAGAGCTTGCAAAGGTTGAGCATTCTGAAAATAAATTGGCCTCATTCTCGAAGGGTGATCTGTGTAGACAGGCTAAGGTCTGCAAAAGATTATATGAAAACGAACTAAAGAAGAAAGATCTTAAAGGGGAGAAAAGCGTGAAGAATATGAAAAATGAAGCAAGTTTGAGGGATACAATTGGGTATGAGAGTGATGAAACTATCGAGATGACAGAAGAGGAAGTAGACCTTGCTTACAGAAATGTTACTTCTAAATACCGTAAGTGACAATGTATGATGTATCAGTATATCTTTAGGTTTTGATTTTGTTTTAGACAGGCTTTTGGAAACCGGGAAAGGGAAATGCTTGAACTTTCCTGCTCTACTCAACAAAGATAGTGGTTGATGCTTTAACAAAAGATTTATTTTAAGTGTCAACGCTCCTTTTCTTTAATAGATTTTTCGTTTATATTTGTAACTTAAAAGGGAAAAAAAAAAAGTTAGAAAAATAGAAGTTATTTTGTTAAGAAAAAATAATTATTCCCAATTAACTTCTTTAATACAAAATAATTTAATTATTTATATCACATCTCATAAAAAAAAATTAAAAGGTAACCCATAACATTATTTAAGTACGACTGCATTTTAAATTAACTGATTTTAATCATGTGCTGCTGGGGACATCAATTTCAGTTGTTTATATTTAACGATTTTATATGATATTTTTGAAAAAAATATTTAGTTAAATATCTTTGCAGCCACAATAATAAATAAAATAATTTTTTGTTTAAATTATATAATTTTTTATTATATAAAATAAGTGTGATACCAATAAACTCGTACCACTGATAATTTAAAGTTTGAAAAACTACGTTAAATCTTCTATAGTTCAACTAGTAAATATTCACTCAACTAGTTAATTACTAATTAGTACTTAAAAATAGGATAGTGTCAATTGGTAAATGAAACTATAATTTCGACAAAAATACGTTTGGACTATATCCTCAAACTATATATTATATCCTCGAACTATATATATCCGTTTTTCTCTTCAAACCAATTTTTTTTCCCCCCAAAGTCCCTCTAAACCACAAAATACACTTTTTTTTCTCCCAAAACTGTTCGTATACTCAGAGAACACAACAACAAACCCACGACACTCAACGCTTACTGTCACCGTACTTCATCCTGTTTTCACTGAATTTCGACCGTCAATTGTCATTTTCTCCCTGAAACAAGTAATCACGAAGCCTTCGACGACTTGTCGTTGAGTTTACGTCGTTCGGTGAAGAGTTCACAAGTTAAAGTTATCAGGTACGTTGTTCTCTCGAACATGTCTCTTTTTTGTGTTTTTACTGATTTCCAAGTGTATGTTGTTGTTTATTTACGATCGACGTTGGTTATATCTACTGAAATTACGTAGTTAGGATCGTGAGTATAATCTTAGTTTCTGGGTTTTTCGTTCTCGACATTAGGTTTTATTGTTGCATGTACTGACTATCGGAGTCTGCGTATTGTGATGCTATTAAATGTAGTTTATTCATCTGTTTGTTGGTTTGACTTTTGTTTCCATAATTTTCAGTTTCTATGAACTTGCATATCAAAATTAGCCACAACTCGCGTTTTCATAGCATGTGCAGTAGAACAATTCACATCCTCATCGTATGTGTATGCAAACAACTCGCATTCTAATAGTTTATTGGGTAGAGCAATAGTTTGTTATTGTTTCAAAACAACTCGCTTTCTAAGGATTGCATGTAATTCGTTATATGTAGTTGTAACAAACAATTCGTTATAGAAATGCTTTAAACAATTTACGGTTTATAAGATTTCACAAACAACTCGTCGTTTATGTTAACAAACAATTCACGTTTAGTAAATGCAAACACCACAAATCTTACGTCAGTGTCATTGATATAAGTAGTTGCCTTGTAGTTACTTCATGAGAGTTATTTGTTATTTACAAGTGCTTATTCATGTATTTGTAGGCAAGATGACTGCAAAAGCAAGCTTCTACAAGTCCGCATTGGTGAGCCTCATGCGTCTGCTCAAAACGGACTTTATTATCTCTGCCCACATCGAAGCTAGAAACAAACTCTTCTACGCCTTGTTAAAAAAGACCTTCAACCTTCGTCACGAGAAGATCGTGACGAAAAGGTTATATGCGCTAGTTCAGACGATTATTGAGACGTTCTCGGTCAAGGACGACGCCTTCCATTTTGGGTCAAAGTTGGTGAAGCTAACGACCGACGATGTAAAGGCCATTTTTGGCCTTAAGCACGGCACGAATGAAATGGCTTTAAAAAAATCCGGAGCATTCTTCGGTGGATACGTAGATGGGGCGAAGAATGATTCAAGGATGATGAGAACATACTTCATGGGCGAAACGTTAAGGAAGATATGACCGACAAATACGAAAATTGTATTGAACAAAATTGTAAAGGTACCTCTAAATCTAGTTTATGTTATAAGTCGGATGTCCAGGTTTACTAACATAACATGTTGTGCTATTTTTTACAAGAAAGTATAGCCAAAGCCATCATCCGAGGGGATAAGCATGAATTGGAGGACGTTGCATGGTTGTTGATACTGTTTATTTGCTCAACCCTAATCTACTCAGAATCTGGGGATGTAAAGGTTGGAGTGTGCTTTATTTTGTCGAATACCTCGGAATAATAAATGACTATGACTGGTTTGGATCAATACTGTTCAAGCTTCTCCAGTTGATCAGGGTTTGTGTTGCGAAGAGAAAACCCGATAGAGTTATCGTATGCGTCGCACTTCTATTTGTAAGATTGTTTTTTCTTATTTAAATATTAGTTAACATAGATTGTGTGATGATAATAATTTTTGTGATGCAACCCTTCGTCATGGAGCACACAACGATTGGGCTAGACCTTGCAAAGCCAA
Organism: Limnanthes douglasii subsp. nivea; assembly: GCA_036936605.1. Classification (NCBI taxonomy): domain Eukaryota; kingdom Viridiplantae; phylum Streptophyta; class Magnoliopsida; order Brassicales; family Limnanthaceae; genus Limnanthes; species Limnanthes douglasii. The sequence goes on from JAUPFV010000003.1 coordinate 186,288,915, forward strand.
ACATGATCTCAAGGATCTTCAAATGGTGGGGATTGGAGTCTAAACCATCGGTCTTGGAGATGGTTAAAATGCTAGACAAGCTCCGAGATGATTAGGTATGGAATATATATGTATATACAACAACTCTCAGAATCTTGTTGCATACAACTCCCATAATCTAGTTACAGACAACCCGCCAAAATTGTTTCCAACACAACTCTTTTGTATCCATTTACAAACAATTCACACTACTTCTAAAACACAACTCGCAATCATTTTTGCTAACATAGCATCCCAAACAATTCGCAGTATCTATTTATGGTACCAAAAATAATTCGCAGTATCTGTTTATGGTATTAAACAACTCGCGTGCAAGTATTAACTTTGATATTATTCCCTGGTAGGTTGTGGGGGCTGCCCTATGTTTGACAGAGGCTGAAACAACAGTATTCTAAGGAGTATGAGAAAATGGAGATCCAGATGTTGCACCAGTTTTACCGGAAGAAAGACCGAGGAAAATGAAAAAAAATTCAGCCCCCATAACCTACTAGGGAATAATATAACAGCAGTATTCTAAGTAGTATAAGAAAATGGAGATCCAGATGTTGCACCGATTGTACCGAAAGAAAGACCGAGGAAAATGAAGAAAAGTGCAGCCCCAAAAACAAGGAAAAGAGCGACACAGACACGACAAAACTCTAATTCGGACATCTCAACCAAAGACGAACCATAAACAGTCACCAGAACAACGATTCCATCAACGACAACCCAGATATCCCCACCGCAGACCGAGGACATAAAAGATGAAATCATGGGTGAAACACTCGGTCGTTTTGTACTCTAATGCAGATAGGCTATTCCAAAGAAGATTGGAGCCAAAGAACCGAGAAAGAGATTGAAGACCTATGCCGATAAGAATAAGTACAAGCAGAAGCTCGAAAGACAGGCGGAAAAGTTATAATGGTTCCACTATTATTGTCACATATTGAAGAGTTACGGTCAAAGTTAGCGGAACTTGAAGAACAACAACTTCGCAATGTTGTCGCGTTGCCTTTTTGCTCCACTTGAAGCCCTTCGTCATAAAGCACATAACCGTTGGGCTAGACCTCGCAAAGCCAAACATGATCTCAAAGATCTTCAAATTGTGAGGATTAAAGTCCAAACCATCGACCTTGAAGATGGTTAAAACGCTAGACAAACTGCGATATGATTAGGTATGAAATATATATATATATACAATAACTCTGAGAATCTTGTTGCATACAACTCCCATAATCAAGTTACAAACAACTCACCAAAATTGTTTCCAACATGACTCTATGTATTCATTTACAAACAATTCATACTACTTCTAAAACACAACTCGTAATCATTTTTGCTAAAATAGCATCCCAAGAAACTCTCTGTATTATATATTGGTAGCAAAAATGTTAGGCTGTTAATCTCTGTTACGTTGTTTTTTGAAAAAAATAACAGGGCTAGTGTTTTAAAAGAGATAGCATGTATGTATGTAAAAACAAATCCCATAATCAGTTTTGTAAACAACTTTCGTGGTATGTTTTACAAATAACTCTCGTTGTGTCTATTACAAATAACTCGTATCTTTTTAGTGTTGGTCTTTTGAAAAAGTAGAGTTATTTGTGTTACCAACAAATCGCATTTGAGACAACTCTCGTTGGTCTCATACTAATAACTCGCAGAATATGCATTTTCAAACAAATCTCGTGTTTAAAAACAAACAATTCGTGCTATGCATATATAATTTCAAAGAACCCGCACTGTAGGATTGCAAATAACTCTTAGTTGTTTTTTAGTGCGAAGAACTCTCATTTTTTACATGAAACAGCATATCGACCAACAATAACCACAACAAGAACAACAGCATCAAGGAAAACAACAACAACAACAATACACAACCATGACAAAGAGTGATAGGCTAACAAAAATCGAAGAAGCACAACCTATACCACGGGAAGATTTAGAGTTTGCCCAACCCTGTAAGAAGTCAAAACTACTCAGCCAACAAGAAGCACCAGTTAAAAAACCAACAGTGGGACGGAGAGGTAGTTGAACACCAAAAACTGACCTACGCAAAGTCAAAACCATTGATCCAAGAAGCAGTTGTGGAACCAGTCCTGAATCAACCTGAAAATAGAGAATGAAAAGTTTTAGAATCTTCTGATAGCACAATAACACAGTATGTTTACCAATTTTTTTTATGGTTATTACTCGCAAGTTACACAGTCGGTTTTAGATGAAGTTGATAATGTTGAGTTCAATGTTATGATACAACAGACTTTGGAGAATATGTCGGAGGATGCGAATAATAGACTTTGTCAAGCTAGTGATGCTGAGAAGGTTGCAAAGAAGTCAACAACATTGGTCGTCGCAGATGGTGTGATAAGTGTATTTTTAAATAATTATACATAAAAGGTATATAGTTTGGATTTTATAATTTGACAACCACATTTATATGTTCAAGTCAAGGGAGGAGACAGTGGAAGAGGATGACATGCTGCCTAATTTTAATCTACTGTGTCTGACACAGCTGCTGGTGGAGAGATAAGTGTTTTAGAAACTCCAACGGCACTGGACCGGTAATTCTCACTGATTGGCCACATACTACACCAACAATTGAACTGATCAATATCCGCGAATACCACAAAGTACAAATAATTAAAAGCAAAGAAGACGAGGAAGATCCAGCAGTATGGTATTTACCAATGTCCTAGTTTCCCTACAGACTTAACGTGGTCGTGAGTCAAGTGTTGGCGCTACCCTTCAAACGGGACCTGGACTACAAGGTGTCCAGCTACAAACAACTCACTCTTCATGTGTCTCAAGCAATTCACTTTTCATGCAATTCGTGTTTCATTCAATTTGATGTTTAATACACTATCTGATTATATTTTCAAGCAATTTTCTTTTCAAGAAATTTGCTTTTTCATGCAATTTGTTGTTTAATACACTATTTGACTCTCGTTTCATACAATTCATTTTTCATGTAATTCGTTATTTAATACATTATCTGATTATCTTTTCAAACAATTCGTTTTGTTGGAATTTCTAAACAATTTGCTTTATCCTTTATTTGGTAGATTGTTGACGCTTGGATTCTAAAGATGCTTAAAGAAGTAAATTGGAAAGTTGCATGCAAAGGTTTCTCTGGCGCCAAATACAACGCCATACAATTTTTTAGCATGACTACAGTAAGTTTAGCTATAAACTACAAACAACTCTTACGTTCTCGTTGTAATGTACTTTTTCCTTGAATGTAGTACATAATGTCCAAATGAGAAGATATGACACATATAGTTGACAAAGTATTTTAAAACAAGAGGCCAGGCATGAATATTGTGCTCATTCCAGTCTGTAGAAATAAGAATGATACAATGAACCATTGGACATTTCTTGTTATTGATATAGACGAAAGGACGCCAACAAACTACAACACGCTCTTGCCTATTAATAAACATGCAGTGGACTACACAACAAGGACAGATACTCCGCTAGTAAGATTTTACCATGTTTCTAGACTCATAGGGTAAAAATATCTTCAAATAACTTTCTGAATTTAATTGCAAACAAATTGTAAAAGCTAGTTAAAAAAACTCTTTTTTTATCTTTCAAAACCATTCGCAATATGATGTTAATAAACAACTCTCTCTTGGTTTTTAGTAAAAAATTCGCGACATGATGTTATATTAAACAACTCGCAACCGTATTTATTAAATAACTCGTTGTTTATTATGTATCTTATGCATGACACAAACTCTTATAAACAGTTGGCATATTGTTTCGAAAATAGATACTTACCTCAATCAAAGAATGGATTTAAAGTAAAAAAATGTAAGAGGGATTCCAAAACAAAAACAAGGCACCCTCGACTGCGGTATTTCCATTTGTCAATATGCAAAATATATTATCGAACAAGGCTGCATGCCGAAGACTTACCGGAAAGATATGGTAAGAGATATGAGAGCTGAAATGTTTTATTATTTTCTAAATGATGAAAAACACTAACCAACACTGGTAGTCATCTTTGTTATATAGAAAACTGTGTATATATATTTTGGATACCAACACTAACATGCAGTGGTAAATATATTGGTTGAGATTCTTTTGTGTACATATATTTCTGGGAATTTTTTTGTGTATATATAGAGTAATGTGGGTAATTTAGCATAACAATCAGGTTCGTTGTATAAGACAAATCGCACACGGTTATGCATTTTAGTTCCAAACAATTCGCGCTTGTGTAACAGTTAACAACTCAAACTCTACATAATAAATCACAACATGTACAAAAATTGACTACTAAATAATTCGCGGTTGTGCAGTAGTTAAGAACTCTCATTATTGAATTTATACTTAACAACTTGCAATATTTACGTGAATTTATACTTAATAACTCGATATATATTAAGTATAATTATATAACAATTCTTAGTAAAATTTTAATTACACAATTCGCAAAATCCCAATGTATACAAAACGCCTTGAGTGTCTGACTTGGTAACCGATATATACATTGAGCACAAAAAGCCATTTAATCACGTCAGCCAATCTATTGTCGATTTGACAAAGGAGGTTTAATCATTACTATAGTCATCACTAAAACTTCAATACGACTTTTTCACGGCCTATAAATATTAGTAACCATATGGTAATTAAATAATAAACTCTTGAAATAAAAAACTCAACACATCTTCAACTCAAATTACCATGACTAGTTCACCTTCATTAGGAGACTCGTGGTCTTCCATCATAACCAACAGAAGCTTTAGGTTAATCTTTATGGATGGTACCCCCCCCCCCCCAACAGTCTAGTCTTTGTACTGGACTTTGATAACGACTACTTCTCTGCTGACTCTGGGTCAGTTGAATTGGTTGAGTTGGTGATTGGCTCTCAACCAACTGAGGTTCCAGACAGGAAAATGAAGAGGGAAGAGACAAAGGAAGATGTTGGTACGCCGGAAGAGGCTCATGATATAGAGGTAGATGGTGACGAGTACCTCCAGGAAGACGTTGATGATGAACGTGAACATGAGTCTCAAGATGAAGACTCGTGTACTGATGACTGATTGCTACTGCTTTTATTTTTATTTTTTGCATGCAAACTAACCAACCCTAAAGATGGTAGTATTTGTTTTGGAAGTTTTGAGTGCACGAAGGTTGCTATAGTATTATAATCTTATTTTTGTATAAACCTTTTATTAGTGTAAAAAGTTTATAATGGTTAATATCATTGGTTCATTATCAATAAGAACTCACACTTTTTAATTACAAAAACTCTCTTAATATTATCCTAAACAACTCTCTGAATCCCACTGCAAACAACGCGTTCAACCCTCATTTCTAACAACTCCAACCCTCATTTCTAACAACTCGCAGACTCGGTTCAATCAACTTTCTGAATCCAGAGACGCACAACTCTCAATACACTAATGTACAAATAACTCTCAGAATATTTGTTGTGTACATACCAATATTAGTATTTCAATTACAAATAAATCCCATGATAGTAATATAAAAAAACTCGCAAAAAAATCCACATATCAAATTTACAAAGAACTCGCAAATGGTCGAGACTAATATAGAGGAAAGATTAATGGGAAATGACATACAAACAACTCTCATTTCCTCAATAGTAAGTACACAATTCTCAATATAAATAGTAACAACTCGCGAAATGAGATATTTAATATACATAGAAACTCGTTATTTTAGTACACAAACAATACGCACTTTCTCATTGCAAACTAAGCAACTGGGAAATGTTGTAACAAAAAACTCGGAATTATGGAAGATTAATGTACCAAACAGATCAATCTTTAAACTGGAACCTCATAAGTCCTCATGTTATGACCTGCTTTCGAATGACGGCCACACCTCAACTGTTTTGTTGTCGCTTCTCCTCTATATAGGATTCCTTTTTATTATGAATTCTGGGAGTCTTTTCACATTGGGAGGCATAATTTCCAGCTCCGACGAATCTTTAGAGCTTGATCCTTCGCTGAAATCGGTTATCATTCGGTATGCTGAAAGAGTAACTTGACCTTTAATTTTTAACTGTGAAGAACAGCTCTATTATCGTAAGAGGGTCTTGTTGGGTAGACTGTATTGCCTTAATGCGTGAGGACATGGAAAATACTCTTGTTGCCCTGCACCAGAAGAATATTTGAAATCTAGCATATTAACAGCCATTATAGGGCCTGAAACGACTTTGAACACCGCTGCATAAGACTTACAGACTACCCAAGTTTGGCATTTTTCAACATTCTGCTTTAGCTTTTATTCATACTCAGGGCATAAATTAGTACTCCAGCGTAGCGCTTATTAACATCGTCATGAAACTTGATTCATAAGTAAGAGTTTAATCCTGTTTATGGATTCAACAATGGGTAGGCCACAATATTTTTTTATATGTACGTTAAAAGATTCGGTTGTAGGAGAAGCCATGGTCATGTATCGTTTCCCTTTAACAAATTCCTGAGCGTACTTATCCGGAGGTAAATTTTCAAGAATTTTTTTTAATTTTGTCACCAACTTCACATAAAATCTATTAGTATATCCTTAAAAATCTCTTGAGTAGGAGCATAAGCAAGATGATGGAAGAAACATATCATCCTAGACTTATAGTCTCTGTTAGTGTGTCGAGAGTAGTTCTCAAATTTTGAATAAGATGGAAATAACAGTACGCATGATAACAGTTTGGATACAAGACGGAAACTACACTAATGATACCGAAATGACGGTCCGAAATAAGTGTAATTTGGCGCTCCAACAAATAAGGTTTCAAGCACTTCAAAAACCATAACCCATTGTCAGAATCCTTAGTATTCACGATTGCAAATGCAATAGGAAATAGTCCTGATAAACAAGACAAGCATGGTCAAATGGTTTACATAAACCGTAAAGTCAATCGTAAGATAACTCGGAATATGATTATTTCATAACAAAAACAACTCACAATATGTGTTACAAAGCAACTCACAACATGTGTTACAAAGCAAACTCGCAATATGTGTTACAGAGCAACTCGTGTTACGTTATATTACAATGGAAAGAATTTTCATTTGGTCAAGTTAGAACTCTAATATTCGTATACAAAATATAACTCGTACAACTCGCATGTGAATACTCTACCAAACAACTCGCACTTACTAGTGCAAATAACTCTCATATTTATCATATGCAAACTATAAGTCAAACAACTCGCATGAATATATTGTATAGAAACAACTCGCACTTAGTTAACAAACAATTCGCAATGTGTAATTTATAATTTTTAAACAATTCTCGTAATCTATAAAATTATAGAAAAGCATGAAACTAACTGTTTATGTTGTCGTTTCCTACGGCCGAAAGAAATACACCCATATATTTGTCGTTTAAGTGGGTTCCATCGATATACAACATGGACCGGCATGAATGGAAACCTTGAAGACATGAACCGAATGTTGTAAACGCTTAAAGACGTTTCCAGCTGATAATTCCAACTGGCAGTCAGTAGGTATTATAACGGTTCTTCAATCGTTTGAAGTATCCCCTTAGTAAACTAAAAGAACTTAAACTATCTCCGAAAAATCCTCGTCATGCCTTCACTAAATCGTTTCATGAAAAACGATATAAGATATATAAACCGTAGTCTTGTTTGACAAATGATTGTATGGTTTTGGTTGTTAACGAATGACATGTTCGGATAGAATCATGAATTTCCTCTGCAGTCAAATCTGATGTCAAATGCATATGCCACTTTTTTTTTTGGAGCAATCAAGACTGCAATTATGGTGCGCAACACACCTCGTAATCACTATTAAGCTGGTTTCGGAATCAATTAATGCATAAAGTCTCCATTTGCACCCGTTTGTGAATTTATTTTCAAAATAAGCAGTGATATTGTTTGTTGTATTATGTATGTATTTGAAAGAAAAATCAAGCTTTAAACCGTATCGGTATAAAGATAATCTTAGAGTTGCAGCACCTTCTTCAAAAGTTTGACCAACACCTTGTGATAACATCAGCCCAACCAGTAATAGCAAGTTGTTTTTTTCTCTATCAAAATTAACTAAAACCATTACTACTCTCCCTATTAGTTGATTGTAAGAGGGTTCTCCCAAACTTATGCTCGACTATTTACACTTTTGACCAAAACCCTTATCACCATAACCTTTATCATGGATTTGTTGCTTAATAACAAAAATAACCCGTTTTAAACGCTCCAAATCAAGATATAATACAAAACCAACAAAGTATTCCTCATTATGAAAGAAAAAATTCTTGTGATCCCGTAATAGTAGGTAATAATGTAGTTACCTCTGACCAACTCCTGTCATTTGCCCTCCACGTACTCTTGGATACTTTGAAAGCTTTCAAACTCCGTAAAAGGCACAATTTTAGTTTGGTGACCATGTTTTAAAATAAAAGGTGGTGGTTTAGACATACCTTACCCTGCGTTGAACAATTATAAAGCAGTCACATGGTATAAAAATATCAATATGTAAGTTAGTAATAAAAACAACTTGCAAATAACGCAAATTAATAACTCTCAGTACACTAATTGAACAACTTGGATTATGAGATGTCATCAATAAAACTCTCAATTATCTCAATAAAATCTACACAGATCGTACTGTTAATGATGAGGTGGCGGAAGATTAGAAGAGAAAGCAACGATAAAACCCAAACCCTAGGTTAGAGAAATAAAGAGACTCAGAGAAATAATTCCCAAAATTTAATTAATCAAAGTTTGACGGCAAAATAGGGTATATGATGCTTTATATAACACTATCCAAAACCCTAATTCGAAATAAACAAAATTACATAAATGTCTAAAACAAATAAATAAAAATAACACATAAATATAAAAACTGGTTTTTAAGGGCTTTAAGGATCGAATTTGGGTATCAAACTTTATGAAAATTCATAGTTTTAAAATCTGACGTGATTTTCAAAATCTTCGAGTTGAGAACCTGTTTGACCCAATTATGATACCTGAGAGAGAAACCAGTCTGTCTGCGATCTTAGTTAGATCATCATTCCCCAGTTGGGAAGAATTCGACATCGAATTTAAAACGTTGAAACATTGAAAGCACTATAAAAACATTGATGTTTTCACCTCTGATTGCAACTGGTATTGGCATAAGTGTGTGAGAGGTGATAATCTAAATGTTGTCGATCTTGTCAAGAAGTGGTTTACTAGCTTTGTCCATTTTTACCATGTCATCGACATTACTCGGGTCAGCAGTAAGAAGTTGATCTATGTCAGCTTTATCAACCCACTTACTAAGCACACCAGCACCCTTGTGCATGTAAAAAGTTGTTGTCTTTCTTTCCAGTTCCATATTGTGCTCGTTGTATCACATCAAAACCCTTGCATAAATGAACAATTCATCTTTGTTGAATATTAGATGGATTCTCAAGTTCTTCATAGTATATTTCTGCCAGAAGATTCAAAACACTGCAATCTTCTACTTTTAACTTGTTATTCTTTCTTTTATTTCCCTAACCATCACCCAAAACTCCTCCAGGTTATATTACAAAACCTAATCTTTTATCCATTAAAACACTATTCTTTTCTTCTATTAATTTATTCATAATCTCAAACACAAAAATACCATCTTCCATTTTTCCATACGACAACATGTATCCATAGAAAACCGAATCAAAAGTTTGATTTTAGGATAACATAAAATACCTCGAATATGCATCTCCACAATAAAAGTTGCTACTTTGCAGTCTTTCTTCAATAGAACTTCTGAAGTGATGTAGTCTGGTGTACTCAAGCCTGAGATAATATCTCGATCCACAAGTTTCTCCTCAAAATTAATTAGATCTTCATCATCCCAGTCATCATCATACTCATCGTACACTGGTTTGTCAAAAACCAACCCAGATACATCTTCAAAAATATTTTTTATCACAGACTGGCTCGTCAAATACGGACTCAGACACAGTTTTAGTGTCATAACTAAGATCGGCAATTGGTGCAATTTGAGCATGAAACTCCTTAATTGGTGGTGGTTTTGGAGACACTACTCTAGATGACACTAATATAAACTTGATACCATTTTTCACAAAACTATCGATTTGTTCTACAATTATAAGTAGAATTCCTCTTAAATCGTCATGGACGTCCTAAAACTAGATGGCAAACGTCCATATGAACTACATCATACCATGTTGTATCTTTGTAGTTACCAACAGAAAATGAAATTTGACAGTGCTTAGAAACTGTTACTTCAGTGTACTCTATCAGTCCTAACAGTATGTACGGGTATGGAAGAGCTTCACTCTTCAGCGCAAGTTTCTGAACGGCCTCCTCTGAAATCAGATTCGCATAGATATTTGAATCAATTACAAAGTTGCAGATTCTTCTTCTAATTGTGCGGGTAGACTGGAAGATGTCGTTCTCTATTCTAGCCTTCAAATCAAGAGGTACCCGGAACATGATTCATGTATCTGCGTAGCAGAAATTGCTGGGCTCTGATACCAATTGATGGCATGACGAAAGATTAGAAGAGAAAGCAACGATAAAACCCTAACCCTAGGTTAGAGAAATAAGGAGACTCAGTGAAATAATTCCCAAAATTTAATTAATCAAACTGTGATGGCAAAATAAGGTATAGGATGCTTTATATAGCACTTTCCAAAACCCTAATTAAAAATAAAGAAAATTACAAAAATGTCTAAAATAAAAGAAATAAATAAAAATAACGTCTAAATATAAAAACTGGTTTTTAAGAATTTTAAGGATCAAATTTGGGTATCAAACTTTGTGACAAGTCACAATTTTAAAATCTGACAGTATTGTCGAAATATTCGATTTGAGTACCTGTTTGACCCAATTCCAATAACTGAGCGAGAAACCAGTCTGCGGCGGTCTTAGTTACATCAGTTAATATTACACAACTCTCATACCTATTTTTATTCGACATAAAACTCGCAATATCAAATGTCATCAATGCAATTCTTAATTCTCTCAATAAATTGTGCACAAATCTCATTGTTGATATTATACAAAGAACACGCAATAATATATACAACTCTGAGTTTTAATTTATTTAGCCATACAACTCGCAATATAATATGTTATCAATGCAATTCCCAATTTCTCAATATAATGTACACAACTCACATTACTAATATTATATAACTCGCAATATCAAATATTATCAATGCAACTCCCAGTTTCTCAATATAATGTACACAAATCGCATTTGTAACATTGTACAAAGAACACGCAATAATATAAACAACTCTCGTACCTATTTTAATTTGCTACACAACTTGCAATATCAGATGTCATCAGTTCAACTCACAATTGTCTCAATAACTTGTACACAAATCGCATTATTGATATTATTTAAAGAACACACAATAGTATATATAACTCTCAGTTTTGTTTTAATTAGCCATACAACTCGCAAGATCAAGGAGCTATTACGCCAACTGGGTAAAGCATGCGCTGAAAGAAATGTGGGGAATAAGCATTGCTTGGAGACGATGAATAGCACCACATTGCTGACCGCCCAGAATAATGAATTGTTGAAGAAGAATAAGTTGCTGATCACGTAAAATTCGCAGTTGTTGGAGCAAAATGTGTGCCATGCAACCAAAGTAGAGGAGCAGGATGCCAAGGTGGTCGATCTGTTGGTGGAGTTGACCGATGTGAAAGTACAGCTAGTTGAGATGCAGAGGGAGAGAGGAAAAACATGGTGAAGTGGCTGAGCTTAAAAAGAAAGTTAATGTTGATCTTGAACTCAGGGAGCGTCAGGTGATGCAGGTAGCCCTGGGGAAAGTGCACAAAGAAAAAGCAAAACTGGTGGCGGAGCTGATGGTACTGAATCCACAAATGGATCTGGGTTCTCATAAGAAATTGCTCGTTGTGGTGGAGAAGGGGAAGGAAGACGTTGTGGAGGTGGTAACGGTAAATACTACTAAATCTTAGCATAAAAAATGTTTGTAAAGACTTAAATATATTTTTTTGTAAAACCTTTGAAGGTCTTGCTTATGTGTTTACGGGTAGCTTGATGTTCCTGAATGATTAACCATAATTGTATGGTGTGTTTATACTTTTGAGTTGTTCATATTGAGAACTTTTTCTGCAAGATCGAGCATAGTGGGGCTCATTGCGTAACTTATGACTAATAAACTGGTCATAGTTAAGTCCGCGGAATGATCGGTTCGGCCATTTGCGTAACCCATTGGGTTTGGAGTAGTTTGTGATTATAATACCTGAGTGTGGTATTGAGCACAGTATGGCCCATTAACATAGCCCGGTGGCGTGGCCAATTGGTCCGTTTGTCAAGTTTTTTATATCTTGTTTAAGTATGGAATAGTATGGCCCTTATTGCCTAGCCCTTTGGGCGTGGTCAATGACCCTATGGCAGAGTTACAGAAAACAAGTATAAACATAAGGATGGCGAAAAACAATAAATGTATTGATAATATGTGTGTATTAGCCTCATTAAAAAACCTTTATGCGCCTTCAGAAAGGAAAAATAGCGCATCCAAAATCTTACATCGTAGTATGATATAACTTAAGGTAACTGATATTCCACGGGTGTTTAAAGGCATTTCCCTCAGCAACAGCGAGGCGGAATGCTCCATGGTGGCATTTAACAAATATTGTGTACGACCATTCCCAATTAGGGCCAAGTTTCCCTAGTTTATGGTCACTAGTTCCTTGGAAAAACTTTTTCATGACGAGGTCGCCGATTTCGAAAGTCCGCGGTCGAAGCCTGGAGTTAAAACAACCGTTCATCAGGCTTCTGTATTAGTTTTCTCTTATGCGCGCCTGATCTCGCCTTTCTTCGATTAAGTCGATATTCGCCGCTCGCCCAACGTCATTATCTACTTCCGAGTAATTGGCGATGCGATGAGAGGGGACTAGTATTTCTGCTGGTACAACGGCCTCAGATCCATAGACCATGGAAAATGGTGTCGCTCTTATAGTGGTCTTAGGGGCTGTACGATAAGCCCACAATACTTCGGCCAAGTTGTCCAGCCATTTTCCTATGGTGCCTGCTAGTTTCTTTTTAATACCATCAAGGATTGTACGGTTGGTAAACTCAACCTGCCCATTTGCTTACGGGTAGTAGGGGTGGCAAAGTGTTGCGTGATGCCAAATTTTTCACAAAAAGTGGAGAGTGCCTTGTTTTGAAACTAAGGCCTATTGTCCATCATTAGAACCTACGGTATACCAAAGCATTTTAGGATCTGGTGGTGTATGAAGTCACATACCTCTTGGGATCGGGTTCGCACCAATACTTTCGCTTCTATACATTGGCCCGTGGCCATCGGCAAAGGTCCAACGAGATCGATTTCCCATTTGTCAAAGGGGCAGGGAATATGGGTCGCTGTCATCGGCTCGCCTGGCTTATGGGCGATATTAGCATATTGTTGGCAGGCGTAGTATTGTTGGAAAATGAGCTCGGCATCGACAGCAACTTCAGGCTAATAAAACCATGCAAGAAGGAATCAGCAGATAAGACTACAATGTCTGCAGTAGGCCCCAAAATCTCCTGTATGTAGATTATGAAGAACTGATGCAACTTCCTTTTTATCTAGGCAGTGCAGCAGCGGTCTGGTTGTACTTTTCCGGTACAGTGTGTTGTCGAGTAGGCAGTACTAAGTTTCTTTGACTTGGAAGGCGCGGGCAAGAGCTTTATCTGCCAGTAGCGTTCCTTGGGTGAAATACAGTATGAAGGGGTTGCGCCAATCATGGGTATTGTCGTTCGAACAAACTGGAGATGTCTGGAGATAGTGATCAGTGCTAAGAAGTTCTTGAGTTATGAGGAGAGGGTGGTCAGCTACCGCAGTCGCCTTGACTAATGCATCTACAGCAGAATTGGTGAAGGGGGGTATTTTTTGTAGTGGACATAATGTAAATCCGCATCAAATTCCTTAAGAATCGCGAGGTAAGTTCAAGTGGCCTCCTGTTTGGCTTCAAAAATTCCCTTAGCCTGATTTATAACTTGCTAGGAGTTTGAGCGTACGTAAATATAATCAGCACCACAGATTTGTGCCAAACGCATGCCCCTAATAACAACCTCATATTCTGCGTCGTTATTAGTTGTTGGGAAATTGAAACGGATTGGCTGTTTAATTTGTTCCCCAACTGGTGTTCATAATAGGATGCCAGCTCCTCCCCTTGAATTGGATGACGTACCATCGAATTCTAAGATCCAAGTGTTCCTCTCTGCACAGGCACTGGGTCCTCATCTTCCGGTCGGGAAATAGAGAATTCTGTTAAAAAATTGGCCAGTGCTTGGCCCTTAATCGCTATGCGCGGTTCAAACTGGATATTGTATTCCCCCAGTTCAATCGACCACTTAGTTGATCACACCAAAAAATTGGAATTTTGTAGTATAGTACGCAAAAGAGAGGATGTGCGGATGGTGATAATATGACTTTGAAAATGTGGTCGCATTTTGCGCGCTTTTACTACCAGACCTAAAGCGAGTTTCTCAAGATCCATGTAACGCGTCTCGGCATCGGCTAACAATTTGATAGTGTAATAAATGGGGAGTTGAAGTTTGTCTGTTACTTTTACCAGTACCGCGTTGACAGTGTGGGTAGAACAGAAAAATATATATACAGAGAGTCACCTGGCACTAGAGCAGTGAGTATTTCAGGCGAGGTAAAGTAAACCTTCAGAGCGGTGAAAGCGGCTTTTGTGTGAGGCTTTTGATATGAAGTGGGATAAGGCCGCGAGGCGTCCGGTTAGGCATTTAACTTTTTTTATGCTCGACGGGGGCGCCATTTGTAATAACGCCTGTAGCTGAGCGGGGTCGGCCTCTATGCCTTTTTTGCTGACCACATAACCTAGAAATTTGCTTGTTCGGACATCAAAGGAGCATTTTAGTGAGCTCAGCTTTAGGTTATACTTAGGTAAGATTGCGAAGACATTCTTCGGTGCCTGTAAATGCCAGTCGTGGTCGTTGGTTTTGACTATCATGTCATCAATGTAAGCTTCCATGTCATGGCCTAACTGGTACTTGAAGATTTGGTTGATGAGACGCTGGTAAGTGGCACCCGCATTCTTCAGTCCGAAAGGCATAACAGTGTAGCAATAGAGGCCTCGTTCGGTTTGGAACGCGGTGTGCTCCTCGTCGCTTGGAAGCATTCAGATCTGATTGTATCCAGAATACACGTCCATGAATGACATATAGTCACAGCCGGATGCAGAATCTACCAGCTGGTCGATGCATGGCAAAAGGTAAGCATCTTTTGGGCACGCTTTATTTAAGTCGGTAAAGTCAACGCACATGCGTCAGTTACTACTTTTCTTTTTTACTAAGACATGGTTAGCAATCCATACGGGATATCGTACACGGTAAATATGGCCAAGCCCGAGCAGTTTGACGACATATGAGGCGATGACTGCCTGCTTCTCGCTTGAAAAAATCGACGCTTTTGTCGTACTAGTTTGGCATGCCCCTCGATGGTTAGCTCATGACATATGATAGTCGGGTCAATTCATGTAACATCCTGAGTAGTCCATGCAAAAATATCTAAATTTTTATATAGTAAAGCTACTAATAGATTTTTGAAACTCGAATCCAACATATCCCTAGGCGAAGGACACGCCCCCCCCCCCCCCACGCAAGGTTTCGTTGATGACGCCCTCAGGCTCGACATCCTGTTCCTCCCCCACGCGGGGGTCTTCCATAATGTCGGGCGAAGGGGTTTTGTCTGGTTGTTCGTCACCCCCTCGCCAGCTAATTTCTATTTGATTGGTTTTTTTGGATCCACGATCACCGAGTAGCAGGTTCGTGACGCTCGTTGGATACCGCAGATAATGCCTACTGAATTGTCGATGGGTGCTTAACGCATTGACAAAAAGTGCAGGGAGTTGCTTCCATTCTGTGTAGCCAAAGGCATCCTATGATCGCGTGGTACGGGCTCGGGGCGTCATAAATAATAAAGATGGTGTTGAGTTCTTTTTTTGTCGCTCAATGCCCTGCCTTTACTAGCAGCTCCACTTCTCCGACACATTGGGATGTTTTACCTTCATACCCGATTAGAGTGCGTTGTGTGGGCTTATATGGTGGGACTCCTAGCATTTTATCATAGCTAGCTTTGAATATAATATTGGTCGAGCTACCCCCCATCGACCAATATTTTTTTCATCATTACCCTCCGACGTCCAGAGTTATTGTCAGATTGTCCTCGTGAGGGGTGGCGACGCCTCTCATATCGTCATCGTTAAATACTAGGTCGGCAACTGGGTCTCGATATTGACTGTAGGAAGGTCCGCCTACGGACAATACCTGCTCGTCCTCTCTTGACCTTTTCCTTGTTTGATGGTCTGCCTCAGTTAGAGAACCCCCTCTAGATATGGCGAACATCCATTGTTGCTTTCTTGATTCATCAACTCTATCCTCTTGTCGGTTGGTTACCCCGTTTTGATGTGGTTCCTCTCGTCTAGTATGAGGGCTCTCTAGTGTGTTGTCTTGAAACTCTGATCCTTGTTGGTGCACGAACTGTATTAACAAGCCATTATTTACCAATCGTAAATAATTGAGATTGATTTTGTGAGTTGGGTGAATTGTCGCACAATGTTTTCGTAAGCTATAGGGCGTTGGTTGGTTATGACCCTCGTAGATTCTCTTCTGGATCTGTTACTGCCTCTCGAAGATGTCCCTCTATACCCATCCACACTTCTTGACGATTTCATGCGACGTCCCTCATCGTTTCTTCTGTGGCCCTCCGCAGAGGCTTTGATGGCAAAAGTAGCTTCGCCTAACGACAGTGGGATCTTGGTCGCGTCATATACTTTAATTAATTGATCCGCTCGAGCCAAAATGTCACCTATTTAATCACAAGGAAACATGATTAGATCAGCATACAATTTACATTGCATGTCTAGTCTCTGCTTGAGGGAAGCTACCACCATGTTTTCTGCCAGGTCGGAGAGGTTGTTCATGGCATGGACAAATCTTCTGATATAACCTTTGAGAGGTTCCCCCCCTCTTTTGGTAAAGGTCCATGATGGAGTCAGGATCCTGGCATAGCTCTTTGTTGCCCACGAACCGGTTTCTGAATGCGTTCCAAAGTCCTGCGGAATCACTTATGGTGCCTTTAGAGAGGTTGTTGAACCATTCCATTGCGTTTCCCTTGAGGGTCATGGAAAGAGACCTGCACAGCATTGCGTCGTCGAGGTTAAAGCCGAGCATCATGTTCATGAACTGTTCCAGATGCCTTTCAGGGTCTCCCGATCTATCGTATGCGTCCAAACAAAAAAGGTCAAAATTCCTTGGGAGCTGGGCGACGAGGATTTTTTCTACAAAGGGAGATTCCTTAAGAACATAGGCAGCCATAGTCAGGCGTTATTGATCGTACTGCTTGAGCATTCCTCTTTTGTCCTTGTTTGGGGAGGTTTGCCTCTGGTATTTTTGCCCACCGTTTTCTCCCGTTCTTTCGCCATGCTTATCTCTTTTGGAAGATCCTTCTCGTACTACTGCTCGGCTTACTTCCACAACGGACTTTGAGGGACGCTTGTGCTCACCTGAACGCAGTTTTGCTGTCAAAGTGTTAACAGCTTCTTACAGCTCCGCCATAGTCACCTTATTTGCTAGATCTCTTATTTCATGGTCGCGATCAGCCTTACCTTGCGCCACATGCCTCGTCAAGATCTACTGCTCCAAGCGTCTAACCTCAGTTGTGTCCTCCGGGAAGCTGGGTTGTAGGGGCGATCTGCCAGGTTGGCAACCAATTCTGGGATAGCTGTCGCCATTGGTGGGTCCACCGCAACCGGGGGGTTTCTCTGCAAGGCATCTTCTAAGTTTCCTTGGTTCGGCGGCAGTGGGAGTGTTAGGAGTGTTGATCCTCCGGTTGGCTCGGTCAATTGATTAGGGTTGGCCATGGTGATACGTTTCTCGTTAGGTTCAATATCAATCCTGGATCGAGTTACTACCATTGGAAAAATTTTGTTTTTTATCTTTCCCAGAGACGGCGCCAAAAATATTATGGGAAAAACCTAAAACACCAATATGCCAAGATAATAATATTATTGATTCGAGAAGATTTGTAAACATAAGATTTACATCGTCTTTGCTCTCGTATATAATACCTTTAACGGTTACTTTCTCACTAATTACAAATACTTAATGCATTGAGACCTAATTTAAATTGATTGCTGAATATCCTCCTTAATCAGCGATCCCGAATATTTGACTATTGACTATCCATCCTTGATCAGTGGTCTTTAAAACAATCCTCTATGCTGACTTCATAAATGGTATTGAGGTCAACGGTTAGTTTGGCGAGTTTCCGAGGAGAGCAGCATTCGTCATCTTGCTCGGGCGGCCCTCGTGCTAGCTCGTCCTTGATTGAGCTCGGCCTTATATACGTTCTTTGTAAAGTTTCTGGTCGTGCGTACTAAATTCCACATCAACTTGAGTCGAGCGTGCTCATCCTTGATCATGATTTGCTCGGCTAAACGTTGAGTGTGGTCGGGCTTTCATATCTTCTCTGCTCAGTATATCAACTTGGGTCGAGCGTGCTCATCCTTGATCATTCTCTGCTCGACTAAAGTCAGCGCGCCCAATTTCATATCTTTTCTGCTCGGTTTGAATGTTTGTCCGCTCTTCTTTATTATTCTGGATCTTCCTTGACTTTTCTTTTGTTCTGCTCTGCTTCGACGTTTCTCTAGAAGAGACGACCATGAAACCTTTTGAGAAAATCATTTGTAACAAACATATGAGTCTAAATGCGATGGTAGGGATCCAATATGGGATCGAACACCACAATGACCATACGAGAACCACGACATTGGACATGGCCCTCGAGGTAAAAATCTAGGGAAGGATCGACGATTAAAACAGCAAGAAGAGGGTTGGATGTATGAACATTCATACCCAAAATTAGGGGAAAGAAAACAAATACAACTCTGATATGTTGAGAACTCAAGATATTGAAAAGGTATGAGAAGATGAGGTTCAGTAATTTGATCAAACAGTGGAAACAAAAAACCATACGTTATCCAAAACTTGGTATGTAACGCATCTCAGTTGTGCGAAACCAGCAAATAGAAGACTTGATCCATATGTTGAAGAACTGAATTGTTAAATATGGGGGCAAGTTACAAAGGGAAAACTCATGTTCTCATTGTTCTTTAGATACCGCACCGGAGTAGCACTATCCGCAAGAAGCAAAACATACGGCTTCTTAAAGCGGAGATAACAAGCCTCAAAGTCACGAAAAAGGTTGCTACGAAAACAACAATAGTCAACAAAAGCGAGATTGGGAAGCATTGTTGCAGTCCAACATGAGATTTTACCCGCGGGTAATTCTAGCGTCAATGGAATGATGTCGAATAAGGAAATATTAGGCAAAAAAAACAATACATCATACAAATGAGTCTAAATCCGGGGGGCTTCCAACCATGGTCATAGGTTGGACTATAAGGATCTATGATTTGGAGAGAAACATCAAACATACAAAAAACAGAGGAAAATAACCTATAAACACAATTAAATTATTGAAGAATAAGATGTTTTGATTTACACAATATTATAATTAATATGATCTTTCTCTTTTTTTTGTCTCTAATTTTGTACTCGAATGGGCTTCAATCTCTTAATGTGTCGAACCTTATGATCTGAATAATTTACACCCATATCAGGTCATAATCAATTTTGTTGTCATTTTAAATATTTAAATACTTTTTTTTAATTTTTTTTATTTGTTTTAGAAATAATATAAATAAGGTTGTTAAGTATGTTGATAAGACTAAAATATAATTACTTTATCTTGAATCATATTATTTCTTATTTGACTAGACCGTTAATTTTTTTTACACAAAACCATTTAAGAATAAAAAAAACACTTACAAGTGTTATATATGTAACTTCAAAGTTATTATTCCAAATCTCATTAAATTTTTAATGTTAATTATAAAAGATATTTCAAGATAATGAAACACTATAAAGTTTTATAATTATATTTAGTGTTACGACTAACCCCGTAATGTTTACATAAAATGTTTCAAGATACTAAAATACTCACAAGTTTTAATTTTAGTATTATTATTCATGATTTGGCTAAAACCTTGTTGTTTCTTATATAAGAATACTCAATATAATAAGACACTAGTAAGTTTGATTTTTTTATCAAAGTTACTATTTTGGATTCAACTAAAATATTAATATTTTTTACATAATATGATTCAAAATGAAAAATCACTCACGATTTTAAAATTTAAATTTAATTTTATAATTATAGATTTGACTAAAGCTTTAATAGCGCTTACAAAAAAAATGATAAACATTCATATGTATCAATTTTATTGTCGTTGTTGATTAAATTCTTAACATTTGTTACATAATATGTTTAAAGATAAGAAAGTGCTCACCAGATTCAAATATGTCTCCAATGTTATTTATACTCTCACTAAAGTCTTCGTTGTTGTTACATAAAACCAATCAAGATAAGAGACCTTACTAGTTTTGCTTTTTCACTTAAAGTTATTATTCCAGATTCGACCAAAATATTAATGTTTATTACACAAGATACTTCAAGATGAGAAATACAACACATGGTTCAAATTTTAATTTAATGTTACTATTTCATGTTTAACAAAAATCTGAATGTTTCTTACACAATATTCTTCAAGATGTGAAGACACTCACAAATTCATTTTTAATAATAATTATATATTTCACAAAAACTTTAATACTTCTTACACAATATGCTACAATATAAGAACACGTTCATAATTTTTTTATATTTAAAATTATTATTCTAGATTTGACTAAAACCTTAATGTTTTATACAACAAATTTTTCAAGATCATAGAACACTTACGGGTTTTGATAAGTTATTTTTTCATATTAATGTTTGATACAAATGATTATTTAAGATAATAAAATGTGCACGAGTTTTCATCATAGTTATTTTTCCATATATTAGAAAAGTTGACATGTTATTACCTTATATATAGATAAAGCTTTAATGTATTATACAACATATTGTTCTATATAAGAAAACAACCATGAGTTTTGATTTTTTATCAAAAATATTTTCTATGTTTGAGTAAAATTGTCATGTTGTTAGGCTAAAGTCTTAATATTTTATACAAAAATATTCAAGGTAAGAAAACACTCAAGAGTTTTGTTTTTTATCAATGTTATTTTTCTATATTTGAGTAAAGTTGTCATGTTATTATTCTATATATGGCTAAAGCTTTATTATTTTATATAAAAAGAGTATTACAAAAACACGCATGCTCTTTCAGCATAAGTTATTTTTCTATATTTGAGTAAAGTAGTCATGTTCTTATTTGGTATATGATTAAAATCTTATTGTTTTATACAAAATATTTAAGAGTAAATTTGTAATATTAATGAGAAAGTAATCACAAATTTCAAATTTATATTCAATGTAATTATTTTAAATTTTCCTAAAGTTTTAATACCTCTTATAAAAAATTATTCAAGATATAAAAAAAATCACTCATAAATCTATCAAATTTTAGCAATTTTTTTATGTGGATCTAGCTAAAGGCTACATATTTCTTACAGAAGATGCTTCAATATAAAAAACATTCAAAAGGTTTCTAATTTATCTTCAATGTTATTCACGACTTGACTAAAAATTTAATGTTTCTTACAAAAGATCTTCAAGATAAAAAAATCACTTACAAGTATTAAATATATCTTCTATGTTATTATTTCAAATTTCGCAAAAGTTTTAATGTATTTTACATAATATTTTTAAAAATAATAAAACACTCATAAGGTTAAAATTTTCATCGAGTTATTATTCCAGATTTGACTAAAACCTTAATATCTTTTGATACAAGATTCTTCAAGATGATAAAAACCAATAAGTTGCGAATTTAAATTCAATTTTATCATTAGAGATTTGACTAAAAGCTTAATATTTTTACATAATATTTAAATATAACACTACTTTTTTCCATACCAAGGTGGCGCTGACGATGAGATAACTTGATTTGTCTCATAAATGTGATATATTTCTTAGACCACGATATTAAAAAAATCTTTTTACCGAATTCATCTATCATTTTCAATATTTTATAAATAACATTCACCGACATTCACCGATCGTTGATTTTTTTGATATTCCATCATATATTTAACTATACAATTTTATTTATAAAATCTTTTTACCAAATTCATCTATCATTTTCAATATTTTATAAATAACATTCATCATCGTTGATTTTTTTATATTCCATCATATATTTAACTATACAATTTTATTTATTAAATTATGATGTTTTAGTATATATTTTATATATGTGGATAACGTAACATACATTATGAATCGATTTTCAACCCTTTAATAATAAACTAATCTATTATTGTTTTGATGGTATACGCATATACATATATATAGATACATATTAATATTGCCAAATTTATTCACAATGTTTTACAAATATTATATAAAGACGATTGTTAAATTATTCATAAAATTACCAAAAAAACGAATATCAATATAGCAAAAAAAGATTTCCACTAATATAACAATCACATCTTATTCAAAGTTTCTATATTACTTTTTAAAATAAATATTTGGGTTATTTTTGTTTTGTTTTTTTATATTTATATTGGAATAATTATTATTTTATAGTAACATATTTATTATTTATTTTAGATTTATTGATATAAATTTAATTTTATTAGTAATTTTATTAAACACTAATTTGTATTGTATTATAATATTGTGAAGATTGAAAAATGAAATCAAAAGATAAATAAATACAGTAAAATAGATAGTAAATGTATAATATATATTTTTAAAATTTAAGTTTTCAAATTAAATATATTTTAAATAATAAAATAACTATTAATAGTTATATGACACATTTGTAAATAAATCAAGATCCTAGTTCGAGATCAATTATTGTAAAAGACCTACAAATAAAAACAAAGATGAACTATCTTTAGATTTAGTTTTCGTAATATTTCAAAGAATAAGTTATAACAGTATAATATTAGTCTGAGAATAATTTAAAACACGCCTTATATTTTTCATCCCATTTTGTATTACATTATATGTGTTTTATATTGTTAACCATCTGGATTTTTTTACATCAATTGTTATTTATACTAAAAGTACATAATGTGGTAGAAATAAAAAAAAACATAAACTAGACCACGTTTCATACAATGTTATAAACCATTATTTTATCCACTGTTTATTTGAAATCAATGAATATATTGTATTTTAAAGTAATAATGTATTAATTATAACAATAAAACATAATATTTAATGATTAATTTCTAAAAAAATCAATATATATTTTCTTCTGGTTACAAATAAGAAATTAGTCAAACTCAAACATTGTTGATAAAATGACACGAGTCTCATATCGCCTTTTTGTACAGTTAACTTTCAGCTT
The DNA here is from genome assembly GCA_036936605.1 of Limnanthes douglasii subsp. nivea. Classification (NCBI taxonomy): domain Eukaryota; kingdom Viridiplantae; phylum Streptophyta; class Magnoliopsida; order Brassicales; family Limnanthaceae; genus Limnanthes; species Limnanthes douglasii. The sequence continues at coordinate 186,312,277 of JAUPFV010000003.1, forward strand.
ATATGTATATATGATCTTTATTAGTACTATGTAATCCTTACAAACAAAATGATGCAAGAGTAGGATTCTAAATATAACAATATTTTATCACTGAACTATTGCTTTAAAATCTGATAGGTTAATGTATCTTGCTAGTTTATGTACTTACAAGCTCTTTTTAAACCAACACAATTTTGGTTTATAGTTTCGCCATACACCCAACCCTATATGTTTATGGTTGCTTGACGTATATAACTAGAATATATGGTTTTGATGTGATTTGATAACCAATTATTTGAGTTTGTTTTCAATTCCATAGCCTTTGTGGCCATTTTATGTAGATTTTATGTTTGAATCGATTTATAAACGTTATTGTTGTTGTCTTTTATTAAGATCAGTTTCTTCTAGCCAAACTATCATTTTCCATAAAGCGTTGTTGGGTACTTCTCTTACTTTATGCCTCATTAAAGATCATACATCATCCGAAACTCCCTTGACGATAAAAAAACTATATTTTATTAAAGGGAAAATAGTACATGAGTAAGTAGTAGATTGTTAGATTAATTGGTATATTGTTCTCAAAGTAAAAAAAATGTTTTATTGGCTTTATATATGTGAGTAGTCCCTTTAGTAGGAGTATATTTTTTATAAAATAATAAAGGGGAGTGCATGTTGTTTTATGTGATGTTAAACCTTTTAGGTGAATTTTAGTAAATTTCAAGGCCTTTGAAAGTAAAGAGTGGTCAAGTAGAGAATCAGTAATAAAAAATGTAATGATTACATGTTGGAAAATGAAAGACGTGTAAGGTGTTACTGGTGGTTAAAACGTTTATATATTGATATGTGTCCTACTTTATAGAGTTACAAAATGAGTTACCTTATTATGACCGTTACGCTTTATAATAGAACATTAGATATCTTGACACAAGTATGGTTGAGATAATATTTGTATTTATACAATATATATTATTTTTGCCTTTATTTTTTTCTTTTCATTTCTATCTCTTTTAAAAAAATTATCTATTATATTGGTAATCCATTATTAAATATGTTATATTATTATTCATTTTAATAATAACAAATAACGCAAACTGTAGTTTTAAAATCTTATAGCTTTAATAGTGAGAGCTTGATATGTAAGCCATTTATTACTAAATTATACCGTTTGACGGTCCTTTGCTGTTGTGACACAATCTTCTTCTTCATGACATGTATATCTCTATTTTTTATATCACTGCGGTGTCTAATACTGTATCGAATGATGGTATGTAAAAAAACATGAAATATTTTTTTATCAATATGACTAATGAGCATATGAGTAAGATTTTGTATGATTCATATTTCTTGTTGAGGATCAATTATACGTTATATGTAATGAAATTGTTTATGCTACCAATAATCAGATTGTCACGAGGAGGTGAACCTTTGTTTCATGGTCTATGAGACTATGCTTTTCATCATGTGCTAGATGTAAAGGTTTTATTATCAATAATTCAACGCTCATTACTGTATTCTATGTACAAGAGGATATGTGCCAATATACAAAAAATTAGTGGATAAATATTTATAATCTCTAAGATAACTACTGTTAATTTTGCTAATTTTCATATCTCAATACAAGAAATCATGTATGTGGTCATATATGTGCTTACAAATGCATACCTTACTATTATATTTCCTCGCACGATCGCTATAAGGTTGTTAATAATTTTTCAAGCTCATATAAGATCTTGAAAAATAATTTTGTGTGTAAGTGGTGATTGAGATATTGGCGAGCCTATGTAATCTCCAGCCATTGTTATTACCTCTCATTGCATGATCGTTGTGAGTAGTTTCTTTTTTTTATTTTACTTTAAGATTTGCATACATGAAATTTCAAATTATATGATATGATATTGTGTTTTATTATCATAATATAATGGTATGCACAATTAGTTTACTATGATGGTTAAAATAAAACTTTTATTTTTAGGTCACACCGAAAATGTATGAAAATATCATACCATATGGCACTTGTTCCTGATTTTTTTTATTTTTACGAATATTAGCCCTGAAATAATAGGACTTACAAAGTTAAACCTCATAGGAGAAATATGACGATAACTATGGTTGAATAAAAGAAGACATATGCTAATATGATGATCGATGAAATGGTGGCCCAATGGTTGAAACTGTGAAGGATTTATCCTAGGAAAAAGAATAATACTTTTGATGCCTTTATAAATGAGGATATGATTCGAGAACGTGAACTTACTAAGTTCAAAGTAAAATACAATGACGTTGTTAGAAGTGTTAATCATCTATCATCATATGAGGTTCATGTTGTAGATTTATGCGGGTTATGAAAAATCAAATACAAGTTTAAAAAAATTAACGACACCGGTTGGTTAGAAAGAAAATGTTTTTTTAGTCTTGGTGATATTATTTTGAATCAGAAGAATGTGATGAAAGGATAGATGCCCAAAGATGATTTTATCATTTTGAAGGTTATTGTTTTAAGTTTTAAAGGGGTTGTGAATAAGGGTGAGCTACTTTTTATGTTCCCATACAAGGTCTTTAGAAAAATAAATGAAATTTACTTCTAGGTTGGATCCTCCAGAGACAATCATTATATATGATAATATTTTTTCAAAGACTCTAATTCTAAAAGTCTCTAACAATACTCCTCTCAAACTTATAACCAACAGGAATAATAGTGTTCATGTCAATATTCTAATCAATAAGAGGACCAGTGTTCATGTTGATCATCTAATAACTTTGACATATTGAAGAATAATGTTGTTTAGTTTATTGAAACAACTCAAAGTCCAATAGTGGGGTCAAAATATCCTATTATAATGATATTGATCCAAAAGGTGAAATTAAGCATTAAGGCGGGTACTTCCCATCATTATCCTTTATTGTAGGTTATTTTTTTGCTTAACCTTTTTGGAATATAAAGTGAAAAATCGGTTCACACTAGAACAACAATCGATTGGAGAATGAGAGAAATACAAAGGTCATTCCCGAATCTCAAGTATCAATTGAGAAATCAACCAAAGATGCAGCCCATACTAGATATTTTAGATTGAAAGATGTTAATATTCAGTTGGTTGTGTCTCATAATAATATCGAAAAATTGGAAGGCTAATTGTGCCTAATTTGGAGGATGATTGCATAAATCTAAATGAGAAAAATAAAAGGCTTAATCATTAAGATTGACGAGGAAAAAGTCAATTGTGAATTTGAGGTAAATAAATTGAAGTCTCGATATAAAGTTCATATAGATAAGATTAATAAATTTGATACCGATGATGCGATTGAGTATGAGAAATAATTGTAGACCAAAGTGGTCATGTTAATCTAGTAGAATGTTTGGATAGTCAATTTGAGCTTGCTCATGAAGACAAAATACCTTCGGATGTTAACTATGTTCGGGTATACATTTTTTATTATACATTATCAAACGAATGCAAGATTATTGATGCAAAAAATCTCATTTATTAAGAAATTATGATGGTATTGTTGTTCATTTACCTTTATTTGGAAACTTATGAAGGTTTTATGATCATATACATTGTGGACTAGATTCGAAGGTCTTTTATTCTCATAATCTGTTGGTTTTGAATGAAACCAAGGGTAGTTGCACATGAGAAAAGGTTATGCATGTTAAGCAGATTTACCAAAATCCTATCCCATAAGCAATATTTTGTTAACTATTATGGTATTTTTTCGGCCGAAGCAAATCAACATGTTTGACTATCATACTTATTTTTGCAAGTACTTTGGGTTTAACTAGAGATTATAATTTTTTAAAAACCTGTGGCTACCCGACCAAAGCCGACCCGATGGGCTAGGGTATCCAAACAATATTTTTTTTATGGGATGAGTTATGTTTTTGAAAATAAATTATCTGTCGGATTCGCGTGGGGTTGTGGTAACTATACATTTTATGCGGGGCCATGCCAAACTCGACCCATCGAGTAATAACCGATGGATACTCAGTAATTTAATATTATTTAAAATAATAAATTATTTATTATTATTTATAAACCTTAAAAATAGTGTTTTATAAAAAATATTATAGTTAATTAATAGTTATTGGGTACTTGTGGGTGAATATCCGAATCTAACAGATTCAAACGTGAGAAAAAATATTGTTACCTGATAGGTTCGGGTTCGAGTTTGGGTTTAGGAAAATAAAGATGGATTTGGGTTTGGGTTTGGGTTTACTTGTACCCGCTTCCATTCTGACCCATTGTCATTCCTGGTTTTTACAAATTACTTAGTTTGAACATCGATTTGATCCTACAAACTATTCTTATTATTACAACATGTGAATTTATGTGCTTTGTAAATTTATATATTAGATGCGTATATATGATTTTTATTTTCTTATTTAATTTTATACAAGTCTTTCAACACAATCAGCTTTATTTATTGTTCAGGTGAATCTCATTTTCTAATTTTTGTTAACATTACGGAAAATAATCTCATGCATTATGATCATGCTTAAAGATTTAGGTACGTTGTTATGTTATTCGAATTCTTATGGTGTTTCTAATGTACATTTTTTATGTGACGTGGAACCTTTGTTTTGTATATTGTGTTGTATAAGTAAATCTATATGTATTTATCCTAACGGGTTTGTCTTAATGTATTGGTGATTATTAGTCAGTAATATCATCTGAGTAAAACTCGCATATGCAGATTTTTGTATCTTTAATGAACCTTTCATTTTCCCTTATAAATTTCTTAAATAATACATGTGTATTCATCGAAGCCTCATCATTTTAGTATAGGTCTAGTGACACTTTGGAGATATAATTTTCAACCACCCATTCATATAGAGCATACTGATTTTGATACTTTTAGCCTCTATTTTGTATTTTATGAGTGTTAAATTTATAAGATCTAACTTAATTGGCGTTCGTTACTGCCAAGGTTCGTTAATAAATACGAGTTTGCAAGTTAACTGAAAAGATTTAATTGTTGTAAGTTAGAATATATATGATTTTTATAAATAACCAATGAGAGGGAAAATTTATATGATTCCCGAAGCTACAAAAGTATTTACTATTCAATAAGCATTTACTATTGGATTCTTTCAGCGATGAACTTCTTTATACTCAACTTTGTCAAACTTTTAAGCTTTAACTTGTAACTTTTGCATGTATATGATTATATTATATTTATTTACTTTGGTCTATCCTAATGTTCGGTTAACCACCGATTGCAAATTGATGAGGAATCTAACACGTATGGCTCCACATATATTGGTTAATATTAGTTTTATTATTTTGTTTCATCATTGGAAATAGGGTAACTATACCTAATTGATTGTTATAATGGTCGTTTTATGAAGATGTCAGTTGTATTATTGTTCCATAACCATTATTATTTGAGCCTCAATTAGTTCGGATAATCCAATATGGTTCAAGATTTTCTTTAGAAGGGTTCTATTTGATACAAAATGAGAAAATCAGTCAATATATGAGCTTCAGTATTTTGTTCGAATTGGATGTTAAAATATCCATATTATACTAACCATCTTTTCAATCTTCATCATACACCAGGTTTCTGAAGTATAGTTTACAAAGGGAAGAAAGTTCAGATGGTGATTACGTGAGCTTATAAATAAGTCTGCATCTTTCGTACAGCTACTGCCAATGATTTCAATTTCTCTAACTGTACGTATCTTGTTTGGGGATTAAAATTGATTAATAACATTGGAAGTGACTAAAAATAGCTCATTATTCCTTCGCAGTAATTGCACTTATTGCATGGTCATAAACCATTAAATATAACTATAGGATATCACATATTATTAGGTCTATATAAAACGCGTGATCAAACTCAATACTTGAAAAAGACACATTTATCTGATGATCTGGAAATGAATATGTTTAAAACGTCCAATCCTCATGTCAATATTTGAATCTGTTTGATACTCTGGGGTGGCTCTCGGACTACCAGATTTGATAATTAATTTAGATTTACTCGTATCCCCATTTCACTTACCATATAACCCAAAAAGGATTCATGATTGAAGAGTTTAAAAAGCTCATTTCCCTAGTTTATAATTCATATTCAAATCACAAATACTTCAAAACTTTATCATTTTTATTTTTTCTTGTTACTCATATATCGTTTATATATGCTTGTTTTCTTATTTGAATTCGGGAGGAAATACTTTATTAACTAGATTTTTGTAAGTTGTTTATACATTCTTGAGGTCCAGTGATATTTCTTAGTAATGCAATTATCTTTTAGTCATAAAGGTTAAAAGTTTTTCATTCTTCAGGTTCATATATATCTGATTGTATCCCAAAGACGTATTCATGAATGACATCATATTTTTTCTCAAAGTTACATCTAATAACTGATTGATGCATGCAACTAGGAATTGGTCATTCGGGCGCACCTTATTAAGATTATTAAAGTTTACGCGATGATGTTGTCAAAATATAACCGAGGGTATTATCTGGTGATATAAAAATATAAACGAGGCCATTGTTGGTAGTTGGTAGAAGAAATACTTAATGTTTAGTAGCTCGTAGGTGGTTATTGATTAGGGTAGTAATTTTTATGTGTCTCTCATTAGTGAGGTTTCTTAAGGTATTTATAGTATGATTTAAGGTTATGGGTCAGGTCAGGCTTGATATATTAAAAACTCATTAGTGTAAACACTTTTTCTAGGAGACAGACAACTTAATCAAATCGATACCAAAATTACTTTCAAATTATTCTTAACTACTTCGAAAAGTACCTGATCCTATCATACAACCCCCTTAATTCTCTCAAAGGTTTTTTTGGAGGACTAATGATGAATTAATCCTAAATTTTTGAACAGATGTTTTCATCATTTTCTCTTAAGCAACAAATAAATTCAAACCCGCTTTGAAGTAAAAAAAGTTACTGAGTTTATCAGCCGTATTTTTTGACATGTGTTAGACATGTGTTAGTTTTTTGACAATAAATATATGAGTGTTTTTTGTATTTCTAGAGGAATACGATAATACTTCTCCACACATTTTCATCCATAAGTAAATGGCCAAATCGAGGTCACTAATCGAATAATTTTGTATGGGCTCAAGAAGAATTCGAAAGGTAAAACTAGAAAGTGACCAGATTACTTACAAGGAGTCTTATGAGCATATCGAACCACCCTTCAAATAACAACTCAAGAATCTTTATTTGCACTAGTTTATAAGATGGATGTTGAGGTTCCGTCGGAGGCAGTATTCTCGTCATATCAAATCATTCTATATTTCGATGAGGGTAATAATGAGGGAAAATGTGTTGAGTTAGATTTAGTCGATGACAAAAAGAAGGCGAGCACAATTTAATTCTTTGCATTACCAAACTATAATGAAAAGTAAATACACATCTAAATTAAGACGACATAAATTCAAGATTGCAGACAACGTACTAAGGAAAGTATTTTACATTCAAAGGAAAACCAGCATGGTAAATTAGGACCTAATTGAGAAAGCTCATATATAGTAATTGAAAGATTTAAAACGGGGACATACCGACTAAAAAAAAGATGGAAGGGATCTTCGTCATCCGTGGAATATCAAACACCCTAAGTTGTATTTAGAATGAATGTAAGAGTTTGTATATATGTTTAAACTTGTGTAAATATCGGTAGCATACTCTTTCGTACCCTGGTGGCGCATGAAGGTTTTAGTGAGGTGTCCTTATAGACTATTTATATATAATATTAATTTTACATTTAAAAAAAATTCTTACAATCTTTTATTTTTGGACTGGAATGGTCTTCCAACGAATGCTGGTCAATAATCATTTATTTTTGGACCAGGAGGGTCTTCCAACGAATGTTGCTCAATAATTTTTTATTTTTAGACCGGAAGAGTCTTCCAAGGAATGTAGGTCAAATTTTTTTTATTTTTGGACCATTAGGGTCTTCCAAATAATGTTGGTCAACAATTTTTTATTTTTGGGACGGAAAGGTCTTCCAACGAATGTTGGTCAACAATCTTCCATTTTTTACCAAAAGGGTCTTCCAACGAAAATTAGTCAAAAATCATTTGGTTATCAATCATGAGGGTCCTCTAATAAAAGTTGTTTGATGATAATCGTTAAAATTACGTTGATATGTAAAAGTTGAGTTAGTGCGAGGACTTTACAAAAGTGCACGGGTACAACAAGTTAACAAAAAATAACAAGTTCGATGGAACGCCAAAAAATTAACCCAAGTATTTTTTTTACCCCGAATAGGTGTTGTCAGATCCATCTTCTGATGAGTTAGACGACAAACTTTCTGACTCATTGGAATTTTCATGAGGTTCTTTATCTTTCAAAGAAATGCCTTATGTGAGATATTTGTTAGGAACAAGCTCCAATAAGCTACATAACTTCAAGTTTCGAAAGCGTTCATGAAAATGTAGCACCATAGAAGACTTGATCTTAACATCCTTATCCTCGAACTTAGAGACACAACCAGTAGCATACTTTTCGAGGGAAACATATTTATATGCCTCGGCTTGGCTTCTCATAGCTTTTTTATCAACTTTAGCTTTCTTTATATCTTTGACAGCCCATTAGAAGTACTCATTGGTCTTTTAAGTATTCACCTCAACAAAACGTTCTCGCTCGTTATCAAACGTGTCCTACTCCAACCTTAACTGATCCTCCACTGTCTCGAGTTGTGTCAAACGTTCGACAATAGCTTGTTTATAATGGGCAAAATATTTTTCCAACTTTTTTCATGTCGAATCTTTTTTGGAAAACCTCATTTTTATAACAATTTTGTAGAACATTCAAAGTTTTAGCCCTCTTTTCAAAAAGCCCTACGGGTGAAGCAATCTATAAAGTTTGAGGGCTAGAAAGTCGTTGTTATAAATATCAAACAACTCTGATGGAGAGCCTACTTCAAAGTTTTGGGAATTGTGTTTCATCAGCTTGACCTCTTGACCATCAGTCACCTCATTTTCTCGAGGGTCAGTTTTTTCGATTCAAACGAATGAGATTCTGAGTCAATAATAACAATTTTATCGGGAAAAGGTAAATTAAACTCAATTGTCTAATTACCCGAAGGGGCTATATTTTATTCCGCCTCTAGATCACTTTCTTCAACAACTTTACCCTTGTCTTTCCTCTTTGATAATTGTTTTGTCGATGGCCTTTTGGAGCCACCTTCCTCTGCGAGATCAACCTTTTTGACCTTAACCTCAATATTTTCTTCATTATCAACCACAACTTTAACTTCAATATTTTCTTCCTCAACCACATCTTTTTTAGGTTTCTGGTGGCTTGGAGCCCTAGCTCTTGCAGGCATGTAAACGAGGATATCTGTGGCCTCTAAACTTTCAAGTATGTTTCCTTTTAAGTATAAGATTTCTAACAACATAGCTTTTGCCAGGTCAACCTTCCAAATATGGATTTTAACCAAATTAGTTGGAGTAAACAAGTCGTGGAATTTATTGGATAAGGAAGTATTGTCCCAACTACTTAGTTGAAGAAAGATTTGATCCGCTTCCTCTATGTTGGACGATTTAGATACCTCTTTTATTGATGTCCCCTAATAAAATATTTGTTAAAGTAAATCAAGTGCATAAAGTGAAAATAAGCTGCAGTAAAGATGACATGTGTTAATCCATTTTAAAGTGAGTCGATGTGGTATCTCAGCAAACTCCTCGAATCATGTCTCTTACAGCGCGAATATAAAGAAAAATATTTATTTTCACTTCTCATCGGCTTCAAGAAGATCACAAATTATCTTGAGTTTACTTCTAAGGGTCAATGCATAAAAATGGTAGTGAGGTTTTTTATAGAAAAGTCGACCCCAGATATCCTGACCGTCATTATGCAGCCCATCAAGGTGAACCACATATTCAGACTAACTTGAGTAGAGCATAAGTTTATCAGCTCAAAATACCTCACCAGAGCGGGATCCAAAAGGAACCAAAGACCCAGTTCATAATCTCCAGATAAACAATTAGCTCATTATCCCGAATAGATATAAGGGTCTCTCCGGTTTCAGGAAATCAGATGATTATGAAGTTAGAAATCCTCAATCGATCTTGAATTTTTTCCTCCTTGGAAGGTTAATAGTACTTGTACTTTATTTTGTACAAAGCCAATAAATTTTTGTTCTCAATTTCTCGAAAACTGTTTCATAAGATAGTCTCGATGATAAAGGGCAGTTAAACATCGTCTTTTTTCTTCTTTTTCGACTTACTTTTTGTTTTTAAACAAGTAAACTTACATTAAATTTGTCATTAGAGCTTGACTTTTGGGTCTATGTAGAATTTCATACCTAAGAAGACGAAGCATCAATCACCTTGTTGTGTTGAGCATCTACATCAGCAATCCCATCATCCTGGTCGTCTTGAGGCTCATCAACCAAGAGCATTTCTCTCAATTTTTATTGGTTCGAGGGGTTGCACTCCCACAAACTTTACTGTATGAGCAATAGTTTCCACGACCACTGGTTGAGAGGCTGCTGGTAGAGGTTTTTATGGAGATTTTTTAGGAGTGGTTTGAGAGGTACCCTGAGGGTAGTAGATATATTTTTAAATTTTACATACTTCTTTGATGTAGGTTTGAGGGACCATTTCCTCTTCGAACGATTGCCCTTCGCATTTCCAACATGTTTATCTTTGTCACCCATCGGAATAAACATTGATATAGAGGATGATGTCTTTGAAGGACCAATATCACCCTTGTCGGGTACCGAAAAAGTGTGATCGGGGGTCTGGGTTGTAGTAGGAATTAATGGGGTACTAGGGTTTGCAGTTTCTGTCTCCTAAGATGACTTCTTTATTGGAGGCCACTGACCGTAGTAGGTGGTTTTGAAAATTTATAGTGGATTGGGATCTTTGTTTAAACCAGCTACTATTTTCTCTTCAGCCTTCAAACTTATGAAAAACCAAGCTAAGATTGTATAATTATCCGGCATGAACTATGGAAGAAAATATTTAGAGGAGTATCGAATCTCTTTCTCTCTCTATAAGATGCATATCTCTCTTTATAACTAAAAAAACGAACAAGTTCAGTTTATGAAGTGTCGAAGTATGTATAGGGAAACAATTGGGCTCCCAACGGTTACCAAGGCCCAAGTAGGTGCTAGGTTTTGCTTAGGTAACGAGTGCTTAGGAAAGGTGAATAGGTTTGTAGACTTTCTACCTATGATTTGAAATGCACACGTGTAATGGAGTGTAAGAGTTTTCTAACACACGTAATCACTCAGAATTTATTTTGGAAGGCATGCATGCATATGTCAGAAACCGAGTGACACGTGGACTTGAAGTAGAGCATGCCTTATATCATCGTAAATTGGTGTGACACGTTTGAAGCAAAATGTACAATATATAATCATGAGCTCGCAAATTTGGTCAATAATATCATTAATCAGATGAGAAACATAAGACATATGAGGTCGGACATCTTTGAGGCACTTTTCTTATTTTAATCCTCGCTCAAATATCTTCACAGGGACTGAGGGTTACTGATAAGGAAAATAATTATTGGAATAATAGTCAAATTGGTTAAATATGAAGGGGGGGGGGATAATTTGGTTTTATAAAAGTCTTATAAGAGAAACCCAACAAATGTGTAACATTGAGGGGATCTTATGTAATAAATAATAATTATGGTTGAAATTAGTAAACTAGTGGGTGAAGTGATAATAAAAGGGCTAATCAAGTAATTTTTTACCCTACATTTTGTATTATATAAAGCAACATCCCTTTTGGAGAAATGTGATCAATCATTACTCAATCATAATTTTATTACTACTTTTGTTAGTTTCTCTCTTTAGCTTTCCCGTGTTTCTCTCTCCAAATATTCTCCTCAAAAGTTGAGATAGATAACCTCTCTAAGAAATCTTTGGAACTATCACACATAACCTATGTTTCCCACAAACGATGTCGATGATAGTGTTGAAATTGTTATAGTTGAAGTGACTACAGTAGAAGAAACACTTAATTATGGTGAGATTATATCTTAGAAACACAGAGAATGAAAAATTTAGAGAATGGTTACAAAAATATATTATGAATATTTAAGATTACAATTCTTTTGCTCTTTGTTTAAAATTCTTATTTATAAATTGATAATATGTGGACTTTTTCTTTGATTTAAGTAAGAAGATATTGATCAGTGTGAAAAAAATAATAGTTTATCTTTAATTCATAATTAAATTTGACTTATTCTTATGTATATATAATCAAATATACTTTGATATATTCAATTATTTGAATTTATTCAAAAAGTAATATGGGTCTCAAATATTTATTAACTTTATATTTCATAAACTTTGGATAATTACAAATTTGATCCTTATCAAATCTTATATTTAATTAGTGATTTTCTTATTAGTTCAATGAGACCATTGCCGCATATAAGAGTCGCTCGGTAAAAATAATCAAATACAATTTAATTTTTTGTTCGTTTTTTTTATTTGTAATTATACAATTATATGTTATATGCTCATTGAATATCACGATTGGTAACTGTAAATTGGATTCCAATAAAAAATTAACTAGGAACATTTGTATATGACAAGGTTAAGCTACAAACTTTTAAGTGATAGTTAAGATGCATCTTGGTTAAATTGTATATTTTGATTAAGTTAGTTTGTAATTTCAAAAGTATTTCGAGTGTAGTTTAATAAACAATCGATTTATAACACAAAGTATATTTAAAATATCTGTAATAATACTTTAAAATTCATTCAACCAAGCTAGTTCTAAATACGGTACACAAAGCAAAATAAATAATACACATATTCAAATTAATAAAAATATATTTTTTGTTTTACTTAGATGTTCATATTAAATATATTCATATTATATGGTAGATTGAATCATATATAGTTATATACATATTTACACAAAAATACAACTACAACTTCATCTTTTGTAGTATATATTACCCGATAAAAAATATATTAAAATAAAATTGTTGAAACTTTACAAGTTGTTTCATGTAAAATATATTGGAAAATTTTCATATTTTTTTATTGTAAAAAGATCCAACATTGTTTTAGATTCTATAAATATGCCATGCATATATAAAATTCGATTATGGATTATTTGTTATATATTTTGAGTTATCGTATTTATAAATATTATATATATTAATTTTGATTATTAATTACTTATTATATACTTCGAGTTGCCATATTTATAAATATTATGTATTTTAATTATAATTATTGATTACTTGTTATATATTTTGGGTTATCATAATACTTATGTATTTTATGAGTATCTTGACATATTTTTGAACCTCACACAAATAATTTAAGTTTTTGTAATCCTTAAAAACAATATTAACGTATCGTATATAATAAAAAATTGTTTCGAATATTTTTTTATCAATTATATTATGAAATTAATGATAATTTATAGCTTAATTTATATGCAGATGATCATTATTTTTCATACGCAAATCATTTTTCATAATTATTTATAAAACCATATAATTACATGTGATATATTCGAATTCAACAATTAATATCTGTTAATACTGGAATTCACTATTTAATAATTGAATCATTGATATATAACTATCAATTAACTATTGTTTGGTGTATTAATTTTGTTTGTAATGTACTTCCTTTATAATTGAAGTTCATATAATAACTAAAACTCTACATACACAAATCTCATTTCCACGTGTTTATCAATAATGACAAAATACTTGACATTCGAGGCTAACTTTCAAAACAAACTAAAAAATAAAAGACAAAATACTTGACATTCGATGATAGCTCTCAAATAAAATAAATCGAAAACAAAACAAAATCTATTTTATAAAATAATGTTTTATTCAACGATAATTTCCAAAATAGATGAAAAAGTGCAAAAAAATACATTAATTGATTTTAGTATAAAAAATTATTTACTATATGGTTCATTATATCTATATTGATGAGAAACCGTGATAATATTGTTAGCTAATTCGTCAACATTTGAACCTCTTTAATATTTTTTGGTGACTTCATAAATATAAACGCCTTTAACCTTTGAGGTTGTGCTTCAATTCCATTATTGTTTACAATAAAACTAAAAAACTTACCGCTACGTACACTAGACGAACATTTCACGAGGTTCGACTTTAGATTATACTGGCGTAATATTTTGAATATCTTGGATATGATTGCAATGTGGCGATTCTCGGTGTTGCTTTAAACAATTACGTCGTTAATGTATGCTTCTATATTTTAACCCATGTGTTTTATAGATATCTTGTTGACGAGTTGCTAATATGCCGAACCCATACTTTTCAATCCGAATGATATAACTATATATCAGTAAAATCCTCTCTCAGTTCGAAAAGTTATGTACTCCTTATCGCGTGGATGCATCCGGGTTTTATTATACTCTAAGTAAGCTTTTCAGGAAGAACGGGGATTCGCTACCTAAAGTCACGTTCAATTGATCAATTTGAGGTGGCAAGAAATCATCTTTTAGCCATGCTTTGTCGAGGTCGACGAAATCAACGTATATTCACAATTGTCCATTATTTTTCTTGATGGTTTTGGCCACCCAAGTCGGAGACCGGACCTCCATGATATGTCAAAGTTCAAGCAATTTCTCCACTTATTTGATAGTGGCTTCTGATTTTGCGACAAAAAATACTAGTCGATTTTGTCAAACCGATCTTACTTGTCTGTCAATGAAGAGCTCATGGCAAATAATGGTTCAATTAAGCCCAAAAAATCCATATCTGCTCTATGTGAAAACATATGAATATTAATGTAATGACGTCATCAAGTTACACATGAAAGCCGAGTATAGTGGACTTTCAATCCTAACTTATTGCCCATCAGCCAATGCTTTAATTATTATGTCGGTCGAAAGGGTCTTCACATTGAGTTTCTTCTTAAAGGTCATCAACCTCAAAATTTTGATGGTTGTTGCTATCCTGTTGATGACCCCCCCCCCCCCCTCCCCGACTTTATTGATTGCTAATGGGTCAATCTCTTGGAATTCGAGGGGATTGCATAACAGTATCTCGCAGTCTTCTAATTACCTCTGATAATTCCAATCAAGTTACCAACCAATTATTTCAAGTATTGTTGAAAGGTACACGTGGTCACATTGAGTCTATGAATCTACGACCTTCCTACAATGACGAGGTACGAGCTTGAGGCGTCGACTATAATAAAATTATTCTCACAAATTTCTCGGTGATTATGTACCTTACGATTACCATTACCAAAAATTCTACTTTCTCTTACGTAACTCGAGGATTTTCCTTTATAACTTACCAACTGCCTATCTGTGGACTTATACGCTGATACTCCAGTCAGTTTCTTGTAACTGGATTTGAATATAACGTTAGCCAAACTACTACCATCAATTAAAACGTGTGAAACCATCACTCTAGTGACATCCAAATTAATTGTTAAAACGTCCTCATATGGGTTGACCACACCGAGTAGGTCATCACTATTAAATATCAGGTCGACCATCAGCTTATAGTACTAATAATATGAGGATTTATCTACCAAGTGGACCTCCAAGTCCTTTTTATGTTTTTCCTGGAATTTGGCTTAGTTCATAATAATGTGCCCCCCATATACTGTGTACAACCACTGGTACTTTTCATAGTTGTCTTTTCTTTCTCAAAAAATTATTATGTTGAATCCTCCACGCTTTTGTCGTCTTTTCGCTTACCTATTTTGTGTTTGACAAGCTGATCTGGCTCGATTAACCTTTATATTTTCACTCGTAACAGCCAACAATCGCGGGTTGCATGGCCATGGTCATCACGGTACGGGAAAAAGTGTCTACAAGACCTTTCGTATCCAGGGGCGAGCATGCATTTTGGCGGCTGATACTTTGTCCAACCATTGGTTTTGTAAAAAATGACCACTATGTTTAGTTCAATGATGTGAACTTTCATGTCGCATTATCGAAATACAGGGGCTTTAACCTGTTAACCGGATCTCTTGAGACTTCATCTCGTCTTGCGTCTGTACTTCTGTTTATATTCGAGGTGAGGACATACCTTGTTTGGATGAGTTTTCTCTATGGGTTAGAATATCATCAAAGTTTTCCTGAATTACTATGTTGGTTGGGCAATTATGAGCACATAAGCCTTTAATTATGCGGTTCTAACATTGGCCCGTCGAACTAATGAGCTAACCTTTCAATTTCGACCTAATTGTTTCAAAATAAAAAATTCCATAAACTGTGCCAGATTTCATAAGGAAAATTCTTATAAATTTTTTAACAAAGATAATAACAAACAATCAAAAGAGAATAATGATTTATTTTTTTCATATTTTTTTTTATATTTCAAAAATCAGATCCATTATATTGTGATTTTTTTCTCTTATCTATATCTTTCATTCATTTTCCTCATCATACTTAGTTGGTTACTCTTAGGATATTGTTTAATGTATTTGAATATGGACCATGCTCTACGAACCGTGTTATACGTATCACTTCATAGTCCAACTTACCTTAGGTGTCAAGTTTGAGTGCTCAATTAGCACTTCCTTTGCATACGACACTATCGGATAGAATATTATTTGCTCAATTTTTTGATAGAATAGTTGGTTAATACTCTTTCGGATAAAATATTAATCTCATCTCGGATTATAAGTACGAATCACTTTTCGAAACCATGTTTATATCCCTTAGAAACTAAAAATAATAATTATATATTAAGCATAAATATAAATATGGGAGAGAAAAATATTTTTTTATAATATCGATGGCTCAAATAAAATATCTTTCGAAAAATATTGTCATCTCTAGTACAAATGGACTGTTTCTATACTTTGTGAATATAGATTATCTTTCTCAATTTCCTCGGTGCTTAAATAAATATAAAAATAAAATATAAAATAACATTACTCTAATTTAGCGTCTTCTTGTTCACAGTAGGGTTGCAGCAGATAAACGCCACCACCATTCTCTTCTATCTCTCTATTTTTCTCCTTTTCTCCACCCGCAAGCTTCTCAGTGAACCGCAAGACTTTATATCTATTACAATCTTTCTCTTGAATACTTCTAACTTACTGTTCCTCTAGAAAAAATGGGAGCTTCGCTGCCTCCTAAAGAGGCCAACCTCTTCAAGCTCATAGTCGTATGCTCCGATTCTCTTGATTTGCTCTCGCTGTGTCTATCTTTACATCACTTATGTTTTGTATATCTATATGCATTGCTCTTTGTCTGTGTAGTGTAGTCAATGTTAATCTCAATTCATGTTCTGCTGGTAAACCCTAATTACTCTGACCAATGTTTTTGTTAACCCCACAAGTTATTGAAGACATCGTAAACGAAATTGGGGCAGTTTTCGTTCTCTCTTGGTTTTTATTTTGGTGTTTATCAATGTGTTGACTTCTAGTAAGCTCTGGCTTTATCAGTCTGTATAGCCTTTGTAGAGTGCTAGGGATTGGGATTGATTCTAAGTTAAAAGAGAAATGCTAGATTCGGAGAGACGTGTGGTTGCGCGTTCAATTTCCATACCATTTCTATTAACTTTCACCTTTAAAAAAAATTATGATTACTACTTGCTTGATGTTCGTTGGAGCTTGATCACAATAGACATTAAGGCAGTTCAATACTTTTTACTTAATGGTCTTCATTATGCAGAAATCTTATGAAACAAAACAGTACAAGAAGGGTTTGAAGGCAGCAGATGCCATTTTAAAGAAGTTTCCTGACCATGGGGGTGAGTCATGCTATACAACAGCTAGTGTTATATTTTCATCTTCTTTGTGTCAATTAGTTTATTTTATTAGTAACTTGAGCTGTTAGTTGGCATATAATTATTTCTGACTAATTTGAAAGTAATTGTTACACTTAGTTACATCCCTTTCTCATTTTCATTGAAGAACACTCCCTAGTGATAAAAAATCTTTTAGGAGAAAGATAGTTAAACGTTTTTTAACCAGAAGACAAAGAAACATCAACATATAACTGATTCAACAAATGGAGATTGGTGTGGCGATACTTTTTTTGGTTGATGCATCTCTCTTGCTGTTTTATTTAAATATACTGATTTTGTAATCCTGTTGATTTCCAGAAACTCTATCTATGAAAGGGTTAACACTGAATTGTATGGACCGCAAGACCGAGGCATATGAGCTTGTTCGGCTGGGTGTGAAGGTGCAGAAACAACTCTCTTAAAGAACAGCCATATATCCGCATTTTTTAAATTCCGACAATTTCTTAACTAAACTATCTCATGTATGCAGAATGATATCAAAAGTCATGTTTGCTGGCATGTGCTTGGTCTCCTTTATCGATCGGATAGAGAGTATAGAGAGGCAATCAAGTGCTACAGAAATGCACTGAGAATTGATCCAGACAATATTGAGATACTGAGGGATCTCTCACTCTTGCAGGTAGACGTTGTGTGCTACTTCTTTTGTCTATGCTTTGATCATGTTTCTTTATGATTTGTTTATACCCGTTCTCGTTGAGTGGTGCAAGCCCTCTATTACCAGCAGAAAAAACACAGGGTGGACTATCAAACCAAATTTTGACTCAGGCTAACCTTTATATGACGTTATGTAGATAGTACTACTCTCTTCATAAGTTCGAATTTGTGCATATTCTTTCTCTTCTAAGACAAGCTTCAAGTGATCATTTACTAGAAACTATCATCAGGAACAGTTGTTTATGTGTTCCGAACTGAAGCGCATACTGAGATTACTTCCGTATGGTTGAAGTAATCTACTTATTGTCCCTAATTTTTTATGCTGAATTTTAGATAATTTTGCACTCTAATGGGGTTTGGGATTCGTGCCGTTATCTACACAATAGATCCCCTTAACCTAACTATTATACCCCATCAGACCTTCAACCCTGTCAGAGTTCTCATATGCTGCCACCCTGGGTCATCTCTATCTCTTGTTGCCATGGGTTATGCATTTTTCAGAAAGAGAAAAGAAAACCGAGGTAGAGTGGGCATGAGTAATCCTATTCTTTGTCATGCTTTCAAGTAATTAAATAAAAATACATACGGTGCTTTATTTCTAATTTGTCATAGAAAGTTATTTGCTTGAACTAAAACATCATGGACAGAAGAATAGAGTGAGCTGCTTGCAGAAGCTTTCCAAGAGGCCTACCAATTTCAGAACTGGTGGCATAAAATACTTCCGATTTAGCTTCTAGTATGGGAATAATTATTCTTCTAGGAGATAATGTGTTGGATACAAATTTAGCTGCATTGCTTTGATATAAAGTGATAAAGAGTTATCATCAGTTCTTATATTGGGCATGATAAAATCATTTTCTGCCATATTTCAGCTTAGTCTCCTCGATTTTGAATTTTATTTTACTTCTCAGAGATTTTCTTATAATCATTTTTGTAATGTTCTTATATCACAAAATAACGTAAGCATCTTAATATTCTTTGTCACCAGGCACAAATGAGGGATCTGTCAGGTTTTGTTGAGACAAGGCAACAACTTCTGACTCTGAAATCAAATCATCGAATGAACTGGATTGGTTTTGCTGTTTCCCAGCATTTAAACTCGAAGTATGCAATTGTTCTCTTTAATATTATTACATCAGCAGCTGTTTGTTTTCTTTTTCTGATACTAGTGGCCAGAGTATATAACTATGGTCGTACATTACTTTGACTATTCGAGTTCTGCTTTTGCGGTACCTTCTACACACCGAGGTTTAAAAATGTAAGATGGATAAGTATCCTAGCTTTTGCCAGTATTTCATCTTTTGGTATTAGCAGTTTCTGCGCGCTTCTGGAAGTCGATACTCTGGAACTATCAATTGAAGTATATAAAAATGGAAATTATCTCGAAGTGACTTGTGACTTTTGTTTTGTCTTCTTAATTTCGTTGGTCTTCCAGTACATATTTATGCAGAGCATGGAGGAGTCATGAATTCGAATCAAATTCAATAAAATATGGGTCCCTTGTTTATTTATATTCTAGGCTTCTGGTTTCTTATTTTGATGCCTCTATGTTAAGAAAATTATTGTTTTTCCTACTGGAACGGGAAAGGTACATGTAGTACTCGGATAGGCTACTGCTATCCTAAGCCCTTTCTTTTGGTTCTTTATCAGTGCTTTAAAAGCTGTTGATATCTTGGAAGCTTACGAAGGTACCCTAGAAGATGATTATCCTCCCGACAATGAACGTTGTGAGCATAGTGAAATGCTTTTATACAAGGTATCAGGTTTTATTTTATTCAGATACTGTTGAAGCTTCTAGTCTGGTTTTACGTGCTGACGCATTACGCCTTGATACGCTGTATCATCTATTTCTATAGATTTTTCATAACTTACATTGTAGAAGCTTGATACAGCTGCAAGTTGAGCATAGATTTTACTGGAAATAAATAAACCAAATAAACAATCAACTGTGTTATGACTGAAATTGCTTTAGGCTATTATTTTTAAGTAGTTAATAAGTTTAACTATTAAATTTGTCGTAGAAATTATATGCTACTTTGTAGAGCCACAAGCAATGACTTAGTAAAATTATGCGTTTTAATTCATTTAGGTATCCCATTGTTTCTTAACATATTCTTCAAATATAGTACACATGTTTCATCTTATTTGGGGGTAGTTTGCTCCCCGGTTTATAAGCTAAGCCAATTAGTTACCTTTAGCAAATATTATCAGCAAGCTCTTAGAATAAGCTAAAAGTTGTTTGGTGTACTCGCTTTCTTATTTCTATATTTTTTTGTTCATTTTAAAGAATGTTTTAAAATCTAACCTTTTTTTAATTCTTTATTTAATTTTATTTAAAAGTTGTTTAATCGTCTAGTTTTTTTCATTTTTTTTTAAAATGATGCTAAAAAATAGAATTGATGAAAAAAAAGACGTGGCGAAAAAGAGAAGTGGTGACAAATAACACATTGTACAGAAATAAGCCAAAAAGCTAATTTATTTTAGCATACAGCTTATTTTTTTTTTTAAAAAAATCTAATTTTCAGCTGTTAAGCAATGGTTGGTAGGTCAAACAAGGTTGCTTATAAGCCAATAAGCTGGTCCCATCAAATAACCCTTTAGTTTGATTCTGAATCTTCAGTTTAGGTGCAATCAGTAGAATTTACAGCCAAATTGGTTTTCCACCTCAATTCTTAACAAGAACTGTTATTAGTGGGCAGCATATGTTTAATGAAATCACTTGTAAAAGAATAACTGTATTTATTTATTTTTCATAACGGATATACATATACTAGAATAAAGCTACACTAAAAAGTACATCATATTTGGAATTCTGTAATATTTAGCTTTTCTATTATAATTTATGGTTTTTCTTTTTGGTGAGTGATAGAGTTACCTAAATTCTGATTATTGTATATCTATGCTGCCTTTTCTTAGGTCTCTTTGTTAGATGAATGCAGCCTTCCTCAGAGAGCTCTTGAAGAGTTGCACAAAAAAGAGTCAAGAATAGTAAGTTTATATCATTCACGTTGCGTGTGAATTAGACTAAGAAATCATTGGATTTTGAAAATCAAAGTTGTAATTTTTTGCTTGTGCATTTTAGGTTGATAAATTGACTTACAAAGAACAAGAGGTGTCACTTTTAGTAAAGCTTGGTCGCCTAGAGGAAGCTGCTAAACTGTATAGGGCCTTGCTGTTTATGAACCCCGACAACTACAGGTAAGTATTGTTAATTATAGAGTTTCAACTTGAAGTTGGCTTTACATGTCTCTACTCTTATTTGCTTTTATGAGGCTGCGTCCTTGGCGTATGACATCTTTTTATGTTTGTTTCTTTCATGTAATATTTTGATTTTTTGTGTGTACAGATGCATATATTTATGTTCCGATAAGGTTACTTTGGTGGAGCATAATATAGTATTTTATATTTTTTTCCTATTTCAGATTTTACGAAGGTCTTCAAAAAACTGTTGGGCTGTATTCAGAAAATAACCAGTACTCCCCTGAGGAAATCGATCAGTTGAATGCACTATACAAGTCACTAGGTCAGCAATACAGTTGGTCATCTGCAGTTAAGGTATTAAGTGCAAGGCTCTCCTCCACAAAATGTTTTATCTATAAGTTTCATCATTTTATGTATTTCAAATTGTGTGCCATTACGAATTACTGTCTTCATCAAGGTTTGGATCAACTCGTATGTCAAGCTTTTCCTAGAGCCTTCCTCCTACATTGGGCTAACTTTCTAATGTTTACACAATCATGGAATAGAATAATAAATCTGAAACATATGAACTTGCAATCTTAATTTCGCTGAGTGTCTTCTCAAGGTTTCAGTTACGAGTACTACATAAAGGCAATGCTGATTTACTGCCTAGTTGTCTCTGTTGTTATTAGCCTATTCCTTACGTTTCTTGTCCACTTATTAAGTTCTGATGTGTTCTTTATGGAATTGCCTCTTGGAACTATGTTTTCCCTTCTCATTTTAGAGAATACCACTGGACTTTCTACAAAGTGAAAAGTTTCGGGAAGCAGCAGCTAACTACATCAAGCCCCTTTTAACCAAGGTAATATTCAAACAAAATGAGGTCTCATTTTTCTTCTAGTTATTATTTTCTTTATCACAATTCATTTCTTGTTCTCAGGGTGTTCCGTCCTTATTCTCCGATCTTTCTCCTCTGTATGATCATCCTGGCAAGGTTAGTTTCATTCTCTTTGCAGATAAGTGTGATATTTTGGTTGCATGCTATATGCATGATTCTTCTAAAATGATTGTTCCTCGCTTTTACAACTGTATAGTATCATGCAGGCAGATATTCTTGAGCAGCTAGTTCTTGAGTTGGAGCATTCAATCAGTACTAGCGGCAGATATCCTGGGAGGTAAGAAATTTCCTGTTCCCTTTTTGGAACTCCATTTAATTTGGGTCAATTTTAAATTCCGAATGATGTACAAAATACCCTCTTTGCTCATTAAGAGAGTGCTAGTGTTTCTTTCCTTGTACATGATTTGAATGATGATGTATGTTTCAAGGTTTTGTTTACTAAGGTTGGGATTGGTTCCACCATGAAGCATATTGGGCAGTGTAGAGTACAGTGCCTGCGACATTATTTTTGTGTGAAATTGTACCTCTGTTTGATCTTAAGCTGAGAAACTGCGATATCTAAGTCTTGATGAAAATAATTTTCTACTGTCTTTGTAGTCAATCATTGGATTTTAGGGTACTGCATCAATGTCCAAACGGGCATTTCCGTCGATATTCTGATTTGGTAAATAATGTTGCCTAGTAGATTAGTGAGGGTTCATAGTTTAACTATGCGGCTTGGTAAATTATGTTGCCCTATATGGGTTAGTGAGGGCTCATAGTTTTAACTTTGGCTTTCATGAGACAATGAAAATGTGTTTGTCATGTGGCCTCTGTTTTTGTTTCACTGCATTCTCATAATTTGTTTTGGTGCTAGTGTCCAAAAGTTAGCTTGAAAATATAACTTGAAGGTACGACATAATATCACATATAATCGAATTGATTGCAAGATACAGAGTGTTTGATCATGCAATTTCAAATACAAATAAGTAGAAAAGGTAGTCTTCTAATTGCTGTCTGTCCGAATGCAATTTGAACATTTTGATAGAACCCTGACCATATCTAACAGCAGGAGGACACTTTAATCTTTAAATATGTCACCTATACTTAAGTTAATGCTGGTACTGAGACCCTGTAGTTTAGAATTCATAGCATGCAGCTTTAGGACTTCAATTCTATTATGGTGGATGCAGTGCATAGTAATTTTAATTTGCCTTCATTTGCTTTGTTGTCTCTGTCATCCATGCAGGGATGAAAAGGAGCCCCCTTCAACGCTTCTGTGGACAATGTTTTTCTTGGCTCAGGTTATTTTCTATTTCTATTTTTAACCAGTCTTTTTTTCTTCCTCCGAGAGATCTGTATGTTCTAAAATTTCTCTGTGATGCAGCATTATGATAGACGGGGTCAATATGATGCTGCTCTCACTAAAATAGACGAGGCTATTGCACACACCCCAACTGTGATTGATCTGTACTCCATTAAGGTGTGATATATATTGTTTTTTCTATAACCATGATTGCCTGCTTAAGCAACTCATTTAACTTGTTTTTCCTTCTATTCAGTTTGCATGACTTATTTTTATCTTACCATTAAGACCTTTAGCTGTAGATTGGCTCTATTTTCTTCGGTCATGGAAATAAATAAATATAAATTTTATAATAGTTATTGGCTACGCCAATCGTCATGATATGCTTGAATGATGATGGCTGACACTTTCTATTTTACTGATAATTATGTGATAGAGAAAACCTTTCTAGTTGTACTTTATAAACTTGTAGGCTGACTCCATTTTCTTGTGTCATGCAAGAAAATAGATCTGAATGAAATACTAGTGTGCTAGCTTCGTTTTAACAGCTACATTAGCTATCCTGATATGCTCGAACATCAGGGCTGACGCTTACGTTTTTCCTTTTATCGGCTGGCTCTATTTTCTTGTGTCCTGCAAGAAAATATATCTGAATTAAATAATTGTGTACTGACACTTACATTTTTCTTTTATCACAGAGCCGAATATTGAAGCATGCAGGAGATCAGACAGCAGCTGCATCATTGGCAGATGAAGCGAGATGTATGGACCTTGCAGATCGCTACATTAACAGTGAATGTGTCAAGCGGATGCTACAGGCTGATCAGGTTTTGCGAATACTCATTTTTTCCTGACCATGTTGGTTGTTCTCTTTGACATCATTTAGTTTGCGTGAATGGTAGAGCTTGCACTTTATTAAAAGAAATGCTAAAAATGTTAGTGAAACATTTGATAGTTTTTTTCCGAATTAATTTGATGCCTTACATGTAATTAAGGTGGCTTTGGCCGAAAAAACTGCTGTATTGTTCACAAAGGAAGGCGATCAACACAACAACCTTCATGACATGCAGTGCATGTGGTCAGTTTCTTTTCACATTTTGTGCCTTTAGAAAATTCAATTTATTTTACCTTGATATGCTAAAAAGTTATCTTTTGGGTAGGTATGAACTTGCTTCTGGTGAAAGTTACTTTCGCCAAGGTGATCTAGGACGAGCCCTAAAGAAGTTTCTCGCTGTGGAAAAGCACTATGCTGATATTACAGAAGACCAGTTTGATTTTCACTCATATTGCTTAAGAAAAATGACTCTGCGTGCGTACGTTGACATGCTTAAGTTCCAAGATCGATTGCATTCACACTCATATTTTCACAATGCAGCAACTGGTGCTATCAGGTGAGTGCTTTTGTTTGGGTATATAGACCAGTTTTTTATGCTTGGTAGTCGTAATATTGCTCACAGCTCTGCCCCAAAAATCTATCCGTTAACGATGTTTGCCCTATTCTTGTTTCTGAGTATAACTTGTTAACCTATTTTAAATCTAGGTTAATCAGAGGAAATTCTTTTTAACTTCAGTTCATATTTTTACCATGCATTTTCAGTGCTATCTGACTATCCTTCTCCTTTAGTGCTTTGCCTTTAGGCGAAATGTAGGGATTCCTCTTTAAGGGATATATGAGAAAAAAGGATGTCTGTTTCTGTGTAGTATTTGTTTACTTCTTGAGAAGATCGTAGTTCGTATCTAATAAAGGTAAATATGTATCAATTTCTCGTGTACTGAAAGTGGCTCAAGGGGTTAGCCACTCGTACGTTTTCATCGCTTCACAATTTTAATGTGGTGGTCTTACAATAGCCGCTGCTGTTGAGTAAACATATTTAACCTCAAGATGTTCACGGCTACGGTTTTGGTTCACTTTGTAATATATTAAATTTAAATTTTGTGGTAAGGTGTTACTTGAAGCTGTATGACTCTCCTAAGTCAACTGCTCAAGAAGAGAATGAAATGTCTAAGTTGCTTCCTGCCCAGAAGAAGAAAATTAAGAAACAGAAAAAGGCAGAAGCCCGAGCAAAGAAAGTATGGTGCCTTCTTTTATTTTGAGATCTTTAATTTATCTTTGAATGACTTAAGCATATTAATATTACATGTCATTTTTAGGAGGCAGAAGGTAAAACTGAAGAAACAAGTGCCACTGGTAACTCCAAGTCTGGGAAACGCAATGTGAAGCCTGTAGATCCAGATCCTAATGGTGAAAAGTTATTGCAGGTATATTTGTATCTTTCAGCTTGCCATAGGACTTTCATTATATTTAATATTTTGGACGTCAATTGGATTAAATGCTCTATTGGTGATGCGATTTATTAGGTTGAAGATCCGATGATAGAAGCTTCAAAATACTTGAAGTTGCTTCAGAAAAACTCCCCTGATTCATTGGAGACGCACCTGCTTTCTTTTGAAGTTAATATGAGAAGGCAAAAGATTCTGCTTGCTTTCCAGGTATGCGAGGGCAGAAAACAATTAACTTCTGAGATTTAGCAGCTATTGCAACTCTATTGCACAGAATGGAGATGAACATTGCAATGTTGACTGTCTAAAGAAAATAGCTTTATCACATTCTTCAATATTCTAAATCTAGTATCTTTGCCTCCTTTTCGCAGGCTGTAAAGAAATTACTAAACTTGGACTCTGAGAATCCAGATTCACATCGTTGCCTGGTATGTAATGTTGCTCAGTAGCCGAATAGGTCATATACTCAGCGGGCGGATACATGTTTAGTAGAGAGATGACTGTTTAATCACATGATATTACTTCGGGTGAGCTCCACTAAAATTTGGTTACACATTACTTTCACAGATTAGATTCTTCCACAAAATAGGCTCAATGAGTGCTCCAGCAACTAATGCCGAGAAGCTTATATGGAGTGTTCTAGAGGCCGAGCGTCCAACAATCAGGTACTGCTGAGAGAGTATCCTCCTTTTCCTATAATTCTTTTACAATAAATATTAACTATCTTTCATCAATTGTTTATTTTTAGTCAATTACAAGGGAAATCATTGCTGGAAGCAAACAAATGTTTTCTTGATAAACACGAAGGTCTGCGATAGTTTAACTGTATTTTTTCTTCCAATTTTAGGCACCTTAAGTTGCAAATTCCCATTATATTCTTTCCATCTTCTTCGCTTGCAGATTCCTTGATGCATAGAGCTGCATTTTCAGAGATATTGTATGTTTTGGATCCTAGCAAGAAACAAGAGGCTGTTAAATGTATTGAAGACTCACAAAATAGTGTTGTCCCAAAGTATACTTCTGTGATTGGCATCTTCTTTGTTCCTCCCTTAACTGTCGTTTTTGTTCAACACACTAATGGTATCAATAATTTTCAGCAGAGGTGGAGCTTTGGGACCTGTTTTGGAATGGAAGCTTGAAGACTGTATTAAAGTTCACAAGCTCTTAGAAACAGTACTTACTGATCTTGATGCCGCATCGAGTAAGAATAAATACTTTAGGTTATTCTTTTAGCTCCGTAAAGATTTGACAGACACGAAAGGTAAGATTACCGGTTAAACAGAATTTGGCTCTTATTTTTTCTGTAATATTACAAATGCAGGATGGAAATCACGGTCTGCCGAGTACTTCCCTTATTCGACCTACTTTGAAGGCAAACACAGCTCTGCTATGCCCAACTCAGTCTACAAACAAGCTTGCAATACTATTGAGAATGGAGGTTCGACTCTTTCTGACATCAATCCAAATGCAAACTCCATTGCGACTAATGGAAATCTAGAAGCATTTAAGTCACTCGCTATCTCATCATGATGTGCTGCTACCTTAAGATCTTCTATGATGGAGGTTCTCAATGAATGGCGTGACGTACTGCTCTGCACGACATTAATCCAGAACCAATGCGGTTTAAAGAGGGGTTGTTCTGTGATTTTATTTGTTGTCACCCATCATTTCGTGTTCTCTTTGTGAAATGCATTCCTTCCAAAATGTGTATAACTTTAAGTAATGTCTTTGGTTTCTAGGGTTGATTTTATTCTTATTTTGTGACCCTGTAGTTTGTGACCATAATAGACAAGCTTAGCTCCATGAGTTTGCCTAAAAACCTTAATTTATATTTGGGTTAGGACTGGAGCAAGCTACAGAAATTTTTGCGTATTGTAGTTCTTATCTAAGAAGCTTGTTATACTTTTGCTAATTTCAGTACAATTTGTGTAAAACTTCATATTTTTGGAAAATTTTGCTACCCAGTTTACTTTTCATTCATATGAAAGTTGTAGTTTGATTTGTGTACAGATTTCATCCATTTTCCATTCTGTGAAAGTTGTAGTTTGTACTTTTCTTGTCAGGGAACATAATGTTTTCATAGTCTTTTGTCTTCACTTTGTTCTTCGAAAACCTTGGATTTGATACAAATTTATTTTAAACATGACAATGATTTTTTTTTTTTATGTAAATTACAGAATTGTTTATGAATTCTTTTTATTGATGAAAATGAAATTACAGAAAAGCTAACTCACCAATATGAATTTATTCATAACCAAATCTAATAATTTTTTATGTTTTTTCTTATCATAACACGATTCTGACATTGCCAATGTATAGAATATGTACCGTCTTTCCCACAGACGATACTACTAATTCAATGTTGGTATTCAGTCATTAACTACGATGTCGGTATTACCAGCGGTATTCAGATATTACACGTAAAGCGTCAGTGTGTTGGTTTGCATTTGTTTAAACATTAATTTTCATTACAATATATTTCTGCTAAAGATTTATACGTTGGTTTGTATTTGTTTTAACTTTTCATCTAAACATTTATATGTTTAGTGTATTATTTGTATGTTGATGTACTAACGGTTTGATAAGATTATAAATAATCTGATAAAATTAAATATAAAATTTAAAAGACATCGGAAGCAAATATATTTAACTGAGTCAGAATCAATAACACAACACTTGTCATGTCCCACTATATATATTAAACTGAGTCAGAATCAATAGCACAATACTTGTTATGTCCCACTATATAAATTAAACCGAGTCTGAATCAATAACACAACACTTGTTATGTCCTACTATATATGTATTTCTAAACGGGAATTATATGCTCACACTTAGTTGTGACGGGTCCAACTCAATCTTGTGACATGTATGTTGTTTAACGGAGTCGGTCATTCCAACCCAAACAGTTTATGCACTTCTTGTCTAACATCGTGCGGTAGGTCACAAATCTGAATATCTGGAACCGATTCCAAATATTTTAATTTAATAGATACATTTAGCATCAATACAAAAAGCGAATAACTTACGAAAATAACATTCAACTTAAATAGAACCTATAAAGCAGCAAATGCAATAAGAACATCAAACGAACATAAACAACAGTAAACATGAACCGCAACAACAACATAATATTAGCTAAAGTTATATCATTCGTAAAATTCAATTTTTCACAATTTTATTCTAGCATCCGCTTGTTCAACTAGTTGCTCCTCCATATAAAGTACCATATTTTTTTTAATGGAATCAGTAATTTTTAAATTGAACACCTCTTGTCTAAATTGGTACGACAAGGTCGAACACCTGACCCATTGGTCAGATTTCAAATATTTATATAAGCTAGAGACTTCTTTAGGATTGCGTGAAGTTGAACACATATTTTCTCATTCACGGCCGTAATTGGACTTGTACATGTGGTACATTGTACAACACTTCATTGTGAATCCATCGGCGTTCTCATCTGACTCGTTCTTTTCACAAACTTGACGACTTACGGCAAGTGAATGTCTTCATTGAGAGTCTATTCCACGTCGTAAAAGCTACAAATTTGATTGTTTATGTTATTTTGGTAGATGAATAAATATGGTATATTTGAATAATTTTTTTATATAGAAATAAATTATGGAATTGATGAGAATTTGCAATTGCCGGGAGTTTTAGTTAGCAAAACATTTTAATTGAGAAAAAGTTTACTTTGCGGGAATTTAAGATAACCATAAATTTAGGAGGCAGGAATCTTCCATATTGTCGGTAATAAACTCCACCTTTGGTACAAAATTTCTATATCGTCGATGCCACAAATATACCGGCGGTAAGAACTACTGATACCGTCAGTGTTATAGTTAGAAGATAATATATTTTTAAGACATCGAGTACTGACAGTATAATATTTTCATACCACCAGTTTCACCGGTGGTACATAATTTACATACACTGGGTGTCACAACTATATTGGCGGTGTGAGTTGCTGATATGTCAGTGCTAGAGTAAAAAACACTAAATTACTAAGATAGAGTGTGCTGGCGATTTTGAATTTTTACACCATCGAAATGAAATCAGACCAATAATAAATAATTTATATACCAGTGATGCTACAAATATATATGCGGTATAATCTAATAGTATAACTGATGTTATAGTAAAACACACTATGCATGTTTCGTACTTTAAAAATAAAGAAAATATATGAGAGTGTACATCATCAACCGTAACAAAACATCAAACGACATACAACAAAACATCATTTGAACCTTAAACCATAAGGAAAAGTGCATGTACGCAACACAATCAACACTGAGAACAATATAAAAAAACAACATCATTTGTACCTTAAAACATAAGAAAACGTACATGTACGCAACAATGACAACCTCATCTTTAGCTAACAAAAACATTTTTTTAGTGATCTTGATCTCTTTTTGCGAAAACACGCATCTTTTCATCGATGTCGTGAATAGGTCAAAGAACCATTATCTTGTGAAGCACCTCATGCGCCTCAAACTCACTGACAACCTTAGTGGTATGACTTTTTTTTTGTTTTGGGAGCAAATGTCGCCACGTGTATTTTATAGACCTTAGTCTTGTCACGTGCCTCTTCTTCCATAGCTCATGATTTTTTGTATTGAGCGTCTTTTACATTTTTTATGGTTTTTATTCACTTATTACTCTCATTGTTCTAATAAAATCAATAAAAAATAACTTACCGATATTATGTAAAGGGCATCAGTAGTATCGTTAACCTATACCGCCAGTATTGTAAAAATGGCACGGGCGGTGCGCGAAATTATTGGTGATGTCTAGTGGTGCTAAATGCACCACAAGTACAACAACATCTTCGGTGTCACAACCACATTAATAAAAGTACATAATAGATGTACCGTTGATGCCCAAGAACATAAAAAAATTAGGAAACAATAGTGATGGTGCTATTTCAAGAATAATGGTTGTACAGAGTCTATGTATCATTGGTCTTTAAGAACAATCATGAAACCTAAGAACAAAAAATCACAAAAAACCATGAATAAAATCGATTCCAACATAAAATTAAGGTCATTATTCCATGAAATCATTACCAAATCGATTATAATCCTACATTTAACTCAATTATATTAATGATAACATTATATCCATTTTGATTCTACCAAAAAAAATATTCAAAGGTAAACACGAACTAAATGAAGATTAAGAAGAAAAATTTATTCTTTTCTCTACCTTATAAATGAAGATTAATAGTTTTTTTTAGAGGAAGCATACGATAAAGTAGTAGAATAAGAAGTGTTATTGGAAGATGAATAGTAGGTCTGTTATTTATCACAAACTAGATGTTTATAATAGGTTGAGAGTAGTCTAATATAAAATGAGGACTTTCTGAGTTGAGAAATCCGAAACTAGATGGAATTCTACTTATACGTTTCTTGCACGTGCTTATATTTTTAAAGAAGAGATTACATCGCTTTGTAATGCATCTTATCCTCCCATAAGTCTTGAAACTCAACATTGGAAATATTATGTTGCCATGTTAGGATTTTTAAAACTTTTTAAAGAAACCACTAAAACCTTTTCTTCACAAAATAATCCTAACGTTCACTTGGCCATTTTCACGATTACTAATCTTGCCATGCATATGGATAAATATAGATCTCATATTGTAAGTGTAAACATGATGCCCGATATGGAATTAAGTTTTCAAAATATTTTCATCCAGTCCCGATGACTTCCTTTTTCACAAAAAAATAAATTTGAATTTCTAGTTAAATGGTTTTATCAATCCTTACAAATTTCTGAAATTAGTCCACCAGATGACTCAGTTAACCCTTCAGGGTATATTGCTGAAGTATATGACTATATGTTTAATAAGTAGAATAAGTATGCTGAAAGATATAGACCAAATACAACTTCAAATGCAAAGGATAATAAAAATAAGGGTAGAGAGAGATCTTCTACTAACTATACTCAAATGGCAATGTTACAAAACGATGAATTTAGAGAAACCCCTCAACCTAATAATGAGTTGTCTAGATATTTGAGCACTAGGTTTGATTTAACGAATTATACCGACCAAGGTATTGAAGATATCATAAGATGGTGGAGTACCAAAACTAATGATTATCCTATCATTTGCAGGTTTGCTAAAGAGATTTATGCAATACCTATGTCTATAATTTCAAGTGAGTGTGCTTTTAGCCAAGCGAGTTTGCAAAACACGACTAAAAGAACAAGATTGATGGGCAAAGCACTTGGAGTGCTTGTGGCAATCAAGGATTGGACCACAACGGATAAAAGGATGCAAGACAGAGAGTTTCGAGACGAAGTGAATGTAGACGACATCTTCGAAGATTATCCGGATGATTATGAAGATACACTTGAACAAGGAATTGTGGAAGAAAATGAAGTTGAAGGTGAATCAAGTGAGTATGAAGATTATTCTTTCGAAGAAGAACTTGAAGAAGATGAATGATGCTTGTAATAGTTTTTTAGATTTTGTATTTTAATTTGAAAACACTTGTACAACTCCTGTGAACGGCTAAAAAACTAAAAAAAACTATTTACCTTTCATTATAATAACAACAATTGTACAATCAAATAATTATAAGATATGGTTTTTTTATATAAAATAATAACAACACTTGTAATATTTAAAACCAAATCACAATAATAATCAAAATGTAATATTAAAATTATAACTATATAACTTGTAATATTTTACCATGATAAGATATAATTTTGGTTTAAAAAATAATAACAACACTTGTAATATTCATAACCAAATCGTAATATTAATCAAAATGTAACAATAAAATGATAACCATATTACTTGTAATATTTTACCAATAAGGTATGATTTTGGTTTTAAAAGTAATAACAACACTCCTATTATTTATAACCAAGTCATAATAATAATATTCAAAATGTAATAACAAAGTTATAACCTAAAACTTGTAATATTTTAACATGATAAGATATAATTTTGTTTATAACATAATATCAACACTTGTAATATTCATAACCAAAACATAATAATAATATTCAAAATGTAATAATAACATTATGACCATATCGTAATACTTAAAATTTTAGTTTATAAAATAATTACAACCCCGAAAATATAAATAATCAAATCATAATAATACTAACCAAATTGTAATAATGAATTTATAATCATATACATTATAATAATATTTTTTAAATATGACTTAAGGTATGATTTTGGTTTATAAAATACTTAGAACACTTATAATATTTATAACCATATAATAATAATCAAAATATAATAATAAAATTAAAATCATATAACTTGTAATTATAAAATATGATTATAATTAATAAAATAATAACAACAATAATAATATTTAGTTCCAAATTATTATAATAATATTCAAAATATAACAATAAAATCATAATAATACTTCTTACAATATTTTAAATAAAATAAATGATTTTTATAATAATAACCTTATAAATTATGTTTTTCTATTTAGTATAATATATAATTGATTATCGTGTCTGGCGTGTGGTAGGTAGTGGGTGTGACGGGCATCGTGTATGTAACCGCTTATACAGGTAAACAGATAAACGATAAACGAGTCTGGCGTTAACAAGTTAAACGTGCAAGTTCTGCGTAAACCCATTTAAATTCTAACGAATACCCATTTATTTTTTATTAATCCAAACCCTTACCAGCACTATTGACAACAAAAGACAACATTAGTTATATCAGACGCTTTCTTTTCATTAAAAACTTGTTATAAACTAACAGCTTGTTAATAACAATAAGATCTCATAAAATAAATATATATTAAACTTATTTGATTTAAAATGTTTAACAGTTGAAAGGTTTGAACTTACTAATTCTATTAATATAAAATAAATATCACTTAATAGCCTACGAGTATTCAAATAACATTAAAAATGGATCAATAATATTGACAATAAAAGATAAATGGTTTTTAATAACCTAAAAAATACAAAGAAATATTAAGAAAACGGATCACTAATTGACCATTTCTAAATGTATTGAATAAAAACATTAATTAATTATGAAGAAAGTTCTAAAATCTCTTATCATTATTACTATTTTAAATTCTGAAGATATTAAGAGCAAATAACAAATAATGGATTACAAAGAAACCAAAATTTATAACGCGGAAGATATTCAAGAAGCAATAAGACACTTGAATATGGATACAACCTATCTTCTTCTTGAATTATGAACACCATATTTCTAGAAATGTAACATCCAGTCAAAAAATATAAAAAGTTTACCTTCATCTCCTATCCTAAAAAGAAAAGAGCTAGATAAAGGATTTCATGAATTACTAAACAAAAAACTGAAAGAAGTAAAAGAGAAAAAGAAAATAAACAACATGATTATCTCCAATTCTAAATCTAAAAATGACCAAGCAACTTAACTCGAACATTCGTGGCATCAGAAACAAATCTTTCATGAAATTTTTAAAATCTATCAATTTTAAAGAAAAGACAATATTGGCAATGCAATGGATTTATGCTGACCACTTAAATGTTGCACGCTGCGAGCGCTTGTACATAGATACATTTATTTTCTTTCATATGTTTAAAAAAACGGTTTCAAGAAACAAACTGGTCGATCTGAGGTAAGGACAAAGACCCGACATGAGGATGTTTGACCGATTAAGGCTAGTGAAACAATTTAAAAAGAAAGTAATGATGAAATAGAACTCGGTTCTCCTTCAACCACACATCAGAGTTTGTACCACACATCAGAATTCGCACGCCACCGTTAGTATGAATCTGTCAGAAGCCAAACATTAGTATGAATCTGTTAGAAGCCAAACAGTTGTTGTTGCTACTACGCAACCTAACGTTGAAAGTTCATCTTCTTCGTATAACGACACAGTTTCAAAAACAAAACAAAATAACTTCACCCAATAGTAAAGAAAGTCAATTTTTTTTGTTTTGATAAGAAAATATAATAAAAATAAAAAACTCAAAAAGCAAAAAAAATGAAGTAAAGAAAGTATTTTTAGAGAAAATGAAGTATTCCTAAAATTAGAAAAGAGTTTTTGTTTTTTTAAATAAGTGAAGATAGTAAATGGGTAGGAGAAGTTAGTTTTTGAAAGAAAGAAGATATTTTGGGTATGTAATTGGATAACTTAATGTGAGAAGTTAAAATTGTGAGAATTTATCTATTTAAGTACCAAAAAGCATTGGCTTAATTGTATAGAAATGTTTTTAATAATTTATATTTTTTTACTTACCGTTAAGAGTGCAGTATATTTAGTTTTTTTCTATCATTGTTTGTTTTGAGTTGGATATGTGTTTATTTGTGTTTAAAATATCATCTAAATTTTCTCAAAATTGTATTAAAATATCATCAAAAGAATTCAAAAAAATATATGTGTTATTTCATTTGTGTTAACAATGTTTCTAACATTTATTTCAATAATATGTTTTTAAAAAAAATTATAGACTTCAAAATGTGTACAACATACATGCATTTCGACGCGTTTTGAGAATTTCGATGCGTTTCAAGAAAGTTATTAGATCCAGTTTTGATTATTTTGGACGAAATTAAATAAAATTTTTTAAAAAATATATCAACTAAAATTAAAGGATTTTGATTTTCTGGACCGAAATTTATCTAAAACTCAAAACCGACGAATGCTATGTCATATTTTTTTTCGAATTTAGTCCAAACTAAAAAAATTCAAATATATTAAATCTGAAACTATGCAAAAGTAGTTATTTTTAACTAGAAATTAAATTATCGATAACAATTTAGACTTTGCACCAAAAGCCCCATGAATACACAAACCCGTACGTCTTTCAAAAACTAGTTATTTTTAACCTTCAAAACTTATGTCTTTCAAACAAAAACTCAATTTGCTTTTGCAAAAACACACATTTATACTTTTTAAAGACGAACAAATGAAATCTATGAGTGATATTTTTGGAGAATGTTTCTTTTTATTTTCGCAACCAGACTACATGTCATTGCACACCTCGAAATTCTTTTTTTTCTCAGACTAATTTCGCAACCAAATTACACGTATTTACGTAACTTGAATACAATCCATTTTTTGAAGTTTTTCAACACAAAAATACACATATTTTCAAAAGTACAAAAGAAGTTAGTTGTTTTACACAATTAATACTTATTTTTTCACACAAAAAAGTTATATATTGTTTTTCACATAGACTTATTTAGCAACCAAAATCTTAATTCCATAACTATTTTCTTCTTATTTTCGTAACACATTTGCACGTAATCTCGTAACTGGAACTGAGTTGTTTTTTAACAATCAAATTACATGTACTGCAACAGAAACAAAGTTGTTTTTAACAACCAAATTACACATAATTCCGCAACTAGAACACAATTGATTTTTCGAGACTTATTTTGCTAACCAATTACACGTAATTACGCAACTAACAAAAATTCAAAAAAAGAAGATATATTTTATAGATCTAATTTGTTCATTTAAAAAACAAAACCAATGATATTGTCGGTTTTTTTTTATAATTTAAATAATATGGCCACAGAATAATATGATATTCATTTTGTTTGTGATAATATGGGTGTTTGATTGATAGAAGTAGGACTTTAGGGCTCCAAGATCCTAAGGTCTAATTCTTAAAAATCAGGCCACAGAATGGCCGTGGGCCTTAGCTGATCGTTCTCAACTCTTCTGAGACTCTTCTCACTCTCATAACCCTAGCATCTCTATCGTCGTTTCTCATCCACTCTTACAGCCACTCTCACAACCTCTCTCACAGCCACTCTCAAATGTCGCTACAGAATCCAGTTCTTCATCTTGAAGAACGAAACCATGCGTCAAATCCAACATATCTGTTATCAAAAAACCTTCTTTCATCTAACCATATCTTTGAGACTCAATTTTTTGAAAACCCTACCTTCGAAAAAGATGAGTCTCTGCACAAAGATCTGCACAAAGTTGATTCTTGCAAAGATAAGATGGCTCAAAGATCTACTTCAAAGCAAACATATGCAGAAGTTGTAAAGACGGGCAAGGAGTCGTTTCCAGCAAGATCTGTTGATGGCTACAAGCACGAGAAAGTGGAGATTGGAGCTGAGGATGGCTACACTTTTGTTAAATTCAGTGAAACAGATAAGTCTCATCTTTCTTTTTTATCTAAATTTACACTGGTTGCGAAATTTTCATATGGTTCTCCATCTCTATTAGATTTTAGGGCATACTTAGAATCTTTTAAACCAATTGGTAACTTTAGCATATATAAATGGGATTATAGGCATATTTTTTTAGAATTTGAAAACATTATAGATGCTAAAAGTTTCTGGAAATACAATGTTAGAACAATAGGTCAATTCACATTTAGAATCTTGAAATGGACCCCTGATTTTAACCCCAAACGCGAGTCTCCTTTGACTCCCGTTTGGATTTCATTCCCTAAAATGCCTGAAATAATGTATAATAAAGATATATTAGAACATTTGGCAAAGGCAATTGGATTGCCTTTACAATCTTGGATTCCTAATAAAAATAGAGCTAGTTTTAATCTCTGTAAAGTATGGACTGTTATAGATGTTTCAAGTCTTCTTCCCCAAAGACTTTGGATAAGCTTTGGGGATCGGGATAAATTTTGGCAAGATGTCATTTATAATGACAAACCTGCATACTGTAAAAAAAGTGTAGACATTTAGGACATAAAGATATTAATTGTAAAGCAGAAGATTTAGAATATAAGAAATCACAAAATCTAAAAAAGAATAAAATAATTTCTAAGGAGAAAAAGAATAGTAATAGAGAAATATGGATACCAAAACCTGTGATAAATGATGTGCAATCTAATAAGGAGAAGACTTCTGGAAAACTGAATGATGTAACAGATAACATGAATGATATAGAAAATCAAGTAACACAGATAGTAGTTAAAGAACCTAGTGTTGAAAATGAAATAGAAAAAGCACCTAATAACAACATGGCAACAGAAGACATTAATCAACATATTGATGTAATTAGTGATGATAACAGTTTATTGACATTTAAACATTTAGAATCTAGTGTTGTTACAGAAAAAGAAATAGAAGCATCAATTGAATCTATACATTCAAACAATTCTTTTAATGTTTTAGTGAATGAAGATATAGATGAAATAATTGAGTCAGATTCTACTTCCCTGATTAGAAACAGATTAAGTCTTTCTCCTATCTCACATAAAAATAATTTTTTTAATGATAATCTAAGTTTTCCAGTTTCACCAGAGCATAAGAAAAGTAAACCCTCTTCATTGAATAGCTTTTTAAGAAGATCTTCTAGAAATAAACTTTTAATTAAAACCAGGAACAGCAAAGGATCATTAGGATCCTCTAAATAATCATTAAAATGTCTTTAAAACTGTTAAACTGGAATGTAAGAGGAGTATGCAATATAAAAACTATCAGAAGAACAAAGAATCTGTCTAAAAACATTCTATTGATATCATAGCTTTGCAAGAACCTATGATATCAATAGATAAAATTCAAGAAATTTGGTCTAAATTAGGTTTTGAATCTTGTTATGCAAACATAAACAATAAAATTTGGATTTTCTGGAGAAAAGGTTTTATAATTAGCTTTATTGATAATTTTGATCAGCTGTTGAATGCTACGGTTAGTCATTCTGCTTATAGGGAAGTTGTTTTGCTCACTATTGTTTATGCTAAATGTAACATTACTCATAGATTGTCTCTGTGGAATCAACTCAGGACCATATCTATAACTAACTTACCTTGTCTTGTTGTTGGAGATTTTAATACAATCTCCAACACAAGTGAACAAAGAGCCTGTAATAGTTTGCATACTAAAAGTTTGGATGATTTTAATGAAATGATTTTAGATTTTAAGTTAGAAGACCCTGGATATGTAGGATCAAACTTTACTTGGACTAATAAACATAAATGGAAGAGGTTAGATAGATCTTTGTATAATGAAATATGGAGATATACTTTCAATATCACAAGGGTGGATCATCTGGCCAGAACTTGTTCTGACCATTCACCCTTGTTAATAACTATTTTGAAACAATCATTATATAAAAAAACATCTTTTAGATTTCAAAACATGTGGATAAAACATGATGACTTTTTTAAAACTGTTGAAAGTAATTGGTCCAAACCTATAAATGATTCATCAGACATTTACATATTCTGGTCTAAACTTAAAAGGTTAAAAAAGCATTTACAAGCATGTAATAAGAAAGTGTTTGGTAACATTTTTGTAAACTTGAATAAAGTTGAGGAAGAAATCAAATTTGCTGAAATTAAACTTGAGGAAAACAATTGTATTGAGAATCAAATGAACCTGAATAACCTAAATACTACTTTAATAACACTACTTGAAAGGGAAGAAACTTATTGGCATCAGAAAAGCTATGTGAATTGGACAAATGAAGGGGATAATAATTCTGCTACATTTCATAATTATGTTAAGAAAAGGAAAGTTAAGAACAGAATTAATGGGATTCAAGATAATAACACATGGATAGAAGATGAGGATTTGATAGGACATTCTGCTGTAGAATATTTTACCAACCTTTTAAACAAAACTTCTCTTATGGAAGATCTTTCTGTTGTTAGAAACTTTGTCCCTGGTATCTTAACTGAACAAAATAATGAAAGCATTTTGAAAGAACCTACTATAGAAGAATTGCATTGTGTAATTAAATCCCTTAACAAAATCAGTGCTTCTGGAGTTGATGGTTTCAACTCCAGATTCTACTTATCTTGCTGGCCAATAATAAAAAATGATCTACTTAAAGCTATTAAAGATTACTTCTCTAACTCAGACATACCTAAAGGAATTTACTCTACTTTAATCTGCCTTATACCTAAGGTTAAGTCACCTAAATCATGGACACAATTCAGGCCTATTAGTTTATGTTCTGTGCTTAATATAATAATTTCAAAACTGATACAAAGTAGGTTAGCCAAGCTTCTCCCATTCATAATTTCAGATGAGCAGGGTGCATATATTGAAAATAGACTTATTCAGGAAAATATTTTAATAACTCAGGAACTTATAAAATAATTGAATAGAAAAACCAGAGGTGATAATCTAATTATAAGTCTTGACATGACAAAGGCTTTTGATAAACTTGAATTCAGATTTATATATGAAGTTATGTCTTCTTTTGGTTTTAATGCACAAGTAATAGACTTAATAAGAAAATCTATTGAAAATATCTCTTACTCAGTAATAACTAATGGGAAAACTACTGGTTTCTTTAAATCTAAGAATGGTCTTAGGCAGCGTGATTCATTATCACCCTGTCTTTTCATAATTGCTGAGGAATTTCTTATTAGAGGCATAAATATTTTAGTTGTTCAACAAAAGATTAGACCTTATAACATGAAAAGTACTTTAAGAATTAGTTGTTTAGCTTATGCAGATGATATAATCCTATTCTTGAATGTTTCATTATCTAGTGTTAAGAACTTAACTGGTTTCTTAGACTTATATCAAAATCTATCTGGCCAACAGTTGAATAAAGATAAAACAACCTTCTTAGCTTCTTCAAAAATGAGTAGAAACAGATTAGAGTATCTTAAAAACTACTTAGGTTTTAAACTATCTAAGTTTCCTTTTACATATTTAGGTATTCCAATCCATTCTAATAACTTTGCTGAACATTTTGAATGCTTAATAGATAAGGTTAAGAATAAAATAAATGAATGGAATTCGAAGCATATTTCTTTTGATGGCAAGATTACTTTAATCAATTCTGTACTTATGTCTTATCCTGTCTATTATTTGCAATCCACAAAACTGCCTGTAAAAGTTATAACTAGAATTAATAAATTGTTAAATAAGTTTCTTTGGGGTTACAATGAAAATAACAGAAGTTTTATTTGGTCTAGTTGGACAAATTTATGTAAACCATTTAAGGAAAATGGCCTCAACTTTAGAAGTATAAAAGATATTCAGTCTGCATTTTCTTTTAAACTATGGTTTAACTTTAGAAAAAACAAGTCTCTTTGGTCAAAATTCCTTCATTCTAAGTATTGTAATAATATACATCCTTTACAAGCTACTATAAAGAATACTGATTCAAAAATTTGGAAGAGAATGCTTGAGAATAGAAGAGAGGCTGAAAAGCATATTAGGTGGAAGATTGGTCAGGGTAATATAGACTTTTGGTTAGATCAATGGAATGATTTGAAACCCTTAATCTTATTAACAGAAGTTAATTCACAATATTATCAGCAAACAAAAGTTAAAGAATACATTTCTAATAACACTTGGAATATATCTAAACTTCAAAGCAGTTTACCTTTACAATATGTTAATACAATCATTAAGACACATATAAATCATAATGTAATGGATTCCATTATTTGGAAATTGTCCTCTGATGGTTCTTTTAAGATAAAGGATACATTTATAGAAATAAGACAGAAACATCCATCATCTATAATCAAAGATAAAATTTGGAATAACCTTTCTCCTAAAAAATGCTCTTTTACTCTTTGGAGACTGTTAAATAATCTTATTAGTATTGATACTGTCCTTCAATCTAAAGGTTTTCAGTTAGCATCTAGATGTGTACACTGTCATAACATTGAATCATTGCATCATGTATTTGTGTCCTGTGATACTGCCTGGTTAGTATGGTGCTTTTTTGCTGATAAATTTAACATTAACATAGGAAAACATATGACCATTAATCATGTTGTTAACCTTTGGTTTCTGTCCACTCCCAAAAGAGTTCACATTAGGACAATATTGCCAACTATGATAGTATGAAACATTTGGAAGGCTAGAAATAAATATAAACATAGCAACATTTCTACATCTCATAAACAGATTGTGAATCAGATCTTACTCATGCTTACATCATTAGACTTAGCATCTGCATTATCTAGAAAGAATTGGTCCCCTGATTTTCATATAGCTAAACAGTTAGGTTGTTATAATCATGTAAAGTTATCTAAACCTTTCATGTATGTTAAGTGGAATAAGCCTTTGAGTAACCATTTCAAATTAAACTGTGATGGTTCTACGTTAGTTAATGGTGAATCTAGTTTTGGTTTTATAGTAAGAAATGATTCAGGTAACTTAGTAATGGCTAAAGGTAATGTGATAGGTAAAAGTTCTCCTATATGTGCTGAAATAATTGGTTTATTAAGTGGTTTAACCTACTGTAAAGAGGCTCAACTTAAATTT
Organism: Limnanthes douglasii subsp. nivea; assembly: GCA_036936605.1. Lineage (NCBI taxonomy): Eukaryota > Viridiplantae > Streptophyta > Magnoliopsida > Brassicales > Limnanthaceae > Limnanthes > Limnanthes douglasii. The sequence goes on from JAUPFV010000003.1 coordinate 186,354,415, forward strand.
GTAGATATGGAAATTGGCTGTCTAGCTTTATTTAACATGTTAGCATCTGGTCATTATCCTTGGTATTTAGAAAAGAGTCTACAATGCTGTAGACAACTGATCACACCTCAAATGACAGTCAACCATGTATATAGAGAACAAAATTTGGCTGCGGACTGGTTAGCAAAACATGCTTTTAAAATAAAGGATAGCTTTTCAATTCATACTAATCATCATTTTAATGATCTGTCTGCCATTTTAATGTTAGATTCTATAGGCTTAGGTCATATTAGGAATTCTTAAGTTAACCTTATTATATGCTAATCTTTTAGCAAGTTGAAAAACTTGACTACAAGTGTTTTTTATTGCAGGTTTTATATATCCAGGAGGCTTGCTGAGGATGGAAGGACACAAGAGGAGAGATTGCTGAGGATGGAAGGACACAAGAGGAGAGAAATGATATTCTTGAAGGTGTTCACAAGTCTAAAAGGAGAAAGATGTAAGCAGATGAAGACACCAAACTGAACTAGGGAGTTGTAGGAAGAGTTATGTAATCTATTTCATCTGTACACAATGAGCTACTAGCTCATAAACTGAATTCCTACCATTTGTAAAATTTCTCTTCATCATCAATAAGAATTGCATTTTCTTAAGAAAAATAATAATTTAAATAATATGAAACTTAAAAAACAAAAAAGAGAAAAAAGAAAGAAAAATAAAGGTCAAATAATAATTCGGACAAATACTTATTTAACTATCTTACTATCTTGTGAGAACTTCGGACTTATTGATAAATATGTTTGAGGTTTCAGTACAACTGTTATTTTTATATATTTATTTGTTTTAAAAAAACTGATTTAATATTGTATTTTTACTTGCACAAAATTTAGAATTTGATTGTTTTTTAAAAACATAGAAAAGTTCTGATTTCTAGCAAAAGAAAGTGATTTGGACACATGTAGAGTTTGGGACCGCTAATTGTTCTTGTTTTTTATATCTTAAACGTTATGGTTTGTGATATGTTTATTATTCTTGAATATATTTTTCTTATTAATTGTATTCTGAAAATATTCCTTTGTATCTTATTAGATGATTTGTAAACATGTTCCATTAAAACCTACAAATGGTTCGAATTTAGAATAGTAATGAGCAATTTCTAGCACCGCACCAACAATTTATTAAGATTTCTAGCTACACATTCACCTTTAGACTGCAACTTCCAATCAATTGCTTTAAATGCATGCGAACAGTAATGCGTTGACCCACATACGAACAAATACAAAACTCTATTTTTCTTATTTCTAGGACATTAAGCTGAGAATAAATAGACATTAATCACGCTAACCCTTATTGAGGCGATAGACATTAATCACGCTAACCCTTATTGAGGCGATAACCGAGTTCACGTAAGACATAAATGTAGCATAGTGCTTACTTATCAACTCAATTCTACCACTAAATTGAAAACAACTAGAACCTTTATTCCTACCTGATGAAGTGGCAGTTTGGATTGATGTGGAGCCATTGAGTCCAAAACTTTAAAACAGACACATTAGAAGAAAGTTTTTAGATAAACAGCAACAAAAAAACTTTTATAGATTGATAATTTCCAAAAAATCCCCAAGTTTGTATGTGCATATGATTACACTCTCAAACATAATATTTTTAAAACACAAACACAACAAGAAAGTTGCATGTAAAGTAGAAAAAGGAACGACGAGAAGCTATTCATCAACCTCGGCCTTAATGTCATTTTGCAACTCTTCTTTATATTCTTCAAAAGAGCCCGGAAAAGTTCTCACAGTTCCATCTTCCACAACCCAGATTTGACTCTTCTCTTCAACTTCACAAACGCGCGAAATAAGCCTAGAGTCATGACTAACCAACACAACTCCACCGGTAAACTCATCAAGTGCGTCTGCCAAAGCGTCAATACTCTGCATATCAAGATGATTTGTCGGTTCATCTAATAGCAATATGTGCGGCCTCGACATCGAAATAGATGTGAAGACAACTCGCGCCTTTTGTCCTCCAGATAACTTGGCAATTGCAGTGTTATGGTTATGGCTAGGGAGTCCGAATTTCCCGAGCTTGGCACGAACAGCTTCTTGTTTGCTAAATCCTTCTTGATCAGGATGAAGACGGAGCAGATACGAGACAGGTGTTTCTCCCATTGTTAGAAGGTCGACAAAGTGCTGCGAGTATCTACCGATCCTTAATTTCTGGCTCTTCCGTGCTTCACCCTCGACTGGAGTCAAATCACCAGCAAGAAGATTTAACAGAGTTGATTTTCCAGCTCCGTTGGGTCCAACTATAGCAACTCTAGTCCCCATGTCGATACCAACATCGACATTGGAAAGCCTGAAATCCTCTCTGTTTGGGTAACAGAAGCTGACTCCAAGAAGCTGGAGAAGTGGCGGTGTGAGCTCTGTAGGTTCGGGAAAGTGGAAGGCTACACTGTAATCTCTCCACTTCCTCGGTGCCTCTGGAATTTCTTCATCCTCGTCAAACTTTCCCTTTCCTTTCTTTTTTGATGCTTCCTTAGCTGCTGTTAGCTTAACTTTATCTCTAAGTTTTTCCTGCTGAACCCGATTTCCAGATTTCTTGGCTTCTTTTACTTGCTTTTCGTATTTCTCAAACTTTTTATTAGTCTCTTTGCGACGCTGCTCATAGCCGCTCTCAAAAGCATCGAAGTTCCCACGATAAAAGTGTAGTTTCAAGTCATGGAGATGAATAATATCAGAGCAAACAGTGTTCAAAAAATCCCGATCATGTGAAACAACAACAAGAGTTTTCTTCCATCTGCATAAGTATTCCTCTAACCACAACACAGCCCTGAGATCTAAATGGTTAGTGGGTTCATCCAATAACAACAGAGTAGGCTGCACAAATAAAGCCCTTGCCAAAGATATTCTCATTCTCCAACCTCCACTAAACGACTGAGTAGGACGACCCTGCATATCTTTTGTAAAACCCAACCCAGCAAGAATTTTCGACGCCTGCGCCTCTACAGCATCCGACCCCAAGTTCTGCAAACTCTCGTATAAAGCAGCAAGCTTTTCTCCGGTATCATCATCATCCTCCCCCTCAGCAACAGAGGAATCCTGCAAAGCTGCGACTTCTTCTCGCAGCTTAACAAGCTCTTCATTAGCAGCGACAACAGCTTGAAGAGCAGTCCTATCATCACCAACCACCTCTTGCTCGACCAAAAGCACGTCAATATTTTTAGGCACAGGAATCCTCCTCCAAGCTAGAAGCTTTAACAAAGTAGACTTTCCCATTCCATTCGGTCCGACCAAACCATACCTCTTCCCATGAGATATCTTAACTGCCGTATTCTTTAGAAGTTCTTTGCCCCGAGCTGACACTGAAAAATTATCAATCGTCACATCCTTGACATTAGCATCTGCATTAGCCTCGCCTTCGAGTACTGAAGCCCTGCTACCTATAACAACCGTGAAAGCATCGTGATCATCCTTAAGGGCCTCTTGTTTGGCATGTTCAGCAGTCTGAGCTATAAGCATTTCTTTCTTTTCTCTTTTCTTCAACTCTTTCTCGCTTACTGAAATTTCGAGTACTTTCTGCTCGTTTTTCGGTTGTCTTGTTTCTTGTCCATCCTCAATATCTTCCTCGTCATCCGAGGGAGGAAGATCAATACCCTCTATATACGATGAAGGTTTTGAAGCCGCCTTTGACTTGGATTTACCTGTTGTGGGATTCAACGAAGAAGACGACGCCTTTTTAGGTTTATCAGGTTTCTGGTCCATACTAGCAAGAAGGGCAGAGACTGAGACTTTTTCTTTTTTCGCATCTTTGGTGTTTCCCTTGGCTTTTGTGAACGTACCACTCTCATCTGTCTTTTTCTTCCCCATAGACGCACAAGGCTGAACAAGAATAGTAAAAATAGGTATAAATCTAACCGAAACTGACCCATTTTACCATGTATATAACGTAAAATGATGACTAAATCTCTGTAGCTACCAGGTTCAACATTGAAGATCCATGGTCAGGTTAGCTATTCAGTTATTAACAAAATACGAACACAGACTCTAAAGTTGAGTGCTTGATATAAAATCAACCACATGAAACTTGAGAGAGAGAAAATACATAATTCTTAGATGAAAAGTGTCTAATTACTTATCAGAAACGAGCAACAAATATCAGGCAATCAACTTTAGAAATCAAAATACATAATCCTACCGATATAGATGAACTAAACTCTGCATATTCACTACTTCCGATTTTATAACATACAATCGTCTCATAATTCATGAGAAAATTTGGTTAGTATCCCACCGGATTACAAATCCCAGAAGTTTCAATTACGAAAACTTGATCCAAACTCAAATCAAAGCATAGCAAATCATGGACTGAAAAGAAGATAGAGAATTGAAGTTGAAAAAATTGTGAATTACCAGTGAGACTTGAATCCGATTATCCTTGGTTTTCCTAGAGGAGATCAGTAGCTAGCAAGATGAGGTTCGGCTAATAAAAAGATTTGCCTTGGTAAATTTATGAACCCTAATTAGATGTTACTGAAGTATCTGCCTTTTAAACCCGGGCTTGGGCCTCTTTTATAGGTCCGTTAGTTTCGATTTGTTGATCCGTTTCTAACTCCTTATAAAAAAAAGATAGAGCTAAATGAAAAGGTTTGACTTATATCTCGTCACTCTTCTATTATATCTCTCCTCGAATTCAAATCTTTTTTAACTTCAACAATTTTAAAAAAATCTCTAACCGATATAATTCAATCCTAACACTTTAAAAAAAAAATCATAAATTAACTTTAAACATAAATTACTATAACAAATTACTTCCTCAAATTTTCTTCAATTTCGGTGTAGCAAACGTTTTTCTTCAATTTCGGTATATCAAAAGTTCAAAATAACCACAAAACCGTGAGGATAATTAAAAAAAATCAAAAAATTTCTACTACTTTTGTAAAATATTTCATATGTATCGTGCGATTTTTTTAGTCGTTATATTTTAGATTTATTTTTTGTTATGTTCTAATTTTGAATGATGATTAGACTTTGTAGAAATAAAAAAGACGCATACACTGAATCCAATTTGGAAGAATCCTTTAAGTGCATAAATTAAGAGTTATCATTGATAGTAAAAGTGACAAATTTCATTAGTTATATTACAAATGTGAGAAATATGTCATTTTAGAACAAAAAACTAGTGCAAATTGTTTGAAAAATATATGTTTATAAAAGAAATACAATTTTCTTTTCCAGTGTCGCTTCTTGGTTATTGAGATTAACTAATACATGCGGGCAATAAAACCATTCACTCAGCAAGCATTTTAAAGGTCATTCACAAGCCATCAAACTTAAACTTGACGAAGAGAAGTTGGTATGTAAGTTAGCTTTTACGTTTGTTTGTCCTATATATATATATATATATATATATTCGGGAGCTATGACCTTGTTAATGTATCCAACATGTGCAACATCTACAACATTTGTAAAAAAACATTATTGTATTAAAAAAGACGATCAGCTTCAAATGCAATGCTTGTCATCAAACTCATTTAGTAAGAATGACAGTGGGCAACCAAAGGAATGGACATGTTCACCTTAATTGTTCTTCGTGCGTTCTACAAGTATTAAGTTAGTGCACATGTTTCCACTAGTACTTATTATGATACTTACAAGAAGACGAGGTACAAAATATCATTGCTTGAAATTATTGGTGTAACTTCACATAACTGACATTTTTCATTTGTTTCATTTTTATTTAAGCAAACTACACATGCCTTTGAATATTCTAGATTATGTGATGGTGGATAATATTTGTGCATTCTGAGTATTATCTTGATATGTCGGGAGTTACCGTCGATGCGAGATATAAAATACATATTTCCTGGCGTAATTTGCATGTTATGCGAATGACATATAACCAAAAATATTATTGCAAATATAAAGAATTTGATGACTAAATGGGATGATGTCGATGAGTTTATAAATATTTATAACTCATTAGTTCAATCAAACTATTGAATAGTTTAACACAAAACTAGCAATAATGAACGAAGTAATTTATCTTTTGCCCAAAGATTGTATGTTATAAATTATTGGATACCACAATAAAATAAAAATATATATTAATTACTTGACCAATAAGAGTTCAGATTTGAGCAGTATAACAACCAATCGGTAAATGAATTTCAATAGATAACTTACATTTTAAAATAACTCAATGTTATTGATAAGAGTGTATTTTACATGCCTATATGAATCCTTGTATCAATAATAATCCATATGGTCGATGTCACTAACCTATAGCTCTGGTCGATCCTCTCGACCGATGGCATCACTTGGTCGATGACATTTTTGCTAACTCCAAGTAAGTTATTACTTCATCAAGGCACAAACATTTATATTTTGGAAACATTAAGGCATACATATATTAATCTACTAACCTGTTATGGTCTTATATAATTAAGAAAGTAATCAATATGATGTAATAAATGTAATTCGTTACTATATTCCTTCTATAAAGAGAAGAACTTATCAATAAAATCTATCAACAGTTTCACTACACTTTATACTCACCAAATTGGCGAATCCACTAGGGACGAATGATTCCCAATATCTTTTTACAAAGAGTTTGAATACCAAAAACATAAAGTCTAACAAGATAAACACAAAACATTTACGCACTGGTGGGACTATAATAGGAAAAGAACTCATATGGAGCTACCAAACTAAATAATCAACCAAGTGGAGAACTCGATTCATTCGTTGATATAAGGGTAATCATGAAAATTTAATTTAATACCTTGGTGGCAGAGCTCCGAGAGAGTAATATGGAGGTGATGAAATCCCATATTGAAGCACTAAAAAACCATTTGGACAAAAGATCAGATCCCAAATCTACAAACCCTCATAAAGTAGATATGGGCTGGAGAAAGAGCCAATAAACGGTCCGAGGAACCAAGAACCCTTATCAACAATGTTATTTTTTATCTCTCATAAATAGAATACATAGCTTATAAATGTGACTAACAAATGGTTGGTTTCATTGTTAAAGGAGATCATTTCTCGATAATTTCTAATTGTTAAAAAAAACATTAACTATTTAGAGGTACAACATTACGGCTAAACCTCACCTCACTTATATCAACCTTGATATCCCATTCTAGTATATTTCAGATCATGAAATTAAGGCGTAACATGAACTCACGGGAACACAGTGTTAATCAATATCAAGATGGTCGGAGTGGAAGTATATATTGCCATGATAAATAAATGAAACTTAGAAAACATTATATATAAGAACACGTACAATCAAATAAGGGCCATGCTACCATTAATTTTTTCCCAAAGAGTTCTAAAAGTATTCATAAGAGAATACTCAGAACTTGTTAGAGAGCTAACAATGGAATTGATGTTGGAAAGACATAAATTTAGAATGAAAGTGTGATGCCTCTTTATGATCGTTGATGCAAAGTTAGTCTACAATATCATCATGAGCCGCTCATGGATGGACCAAATGGACGTCATCGTGTTAATATTAAACTAGTGTTTGAAATACCCGATTACTAGGAACATCACAATTATCTATGAGAAGCAAAATTTTACAAAAATATGTTATACAATAAGCTTGGTCGTAAAAACAATATTCATCGGTATAGAAATTAAAAGGGACCCGATTTTCCCGGTTGGCATGGACAATCCTTGAGAACCCCCTTCATATTATTCACATTGGGAAGAGATTGTAATCGTAAAAAAAGATGCCAACAAGTGTTTCTCAACATACCTCAACTATAAACTTTTCTACCTCTTACAATATACTCATACTCTTTTTTAGAATGGTTATATGTGACAGACATCAGACCAAAATGATATGTCATAAATTACATACGAACCTGAATATTTGGACAATCAAACTAAGAAACGATCATATATGCATGAGAGAATTAAGGTGATGGATAAAAAGCGAGATGGAAGCATACCAGATAATGCGTAAACCAATACTCCCTGGTCTGGTCCTTCGAACAATCCTGGGACATCTACACAAGAAAGTGCAATGGTAATTGTTGAAATATTTGATGTAGACTATGAGTATCTTGATCCAGATCTGAGTCGAAATCAGATGGGGGTAATAACAGATAAGACTAAAATGGTTTCCGGTCTGATTAACTTTTTTGAGTCACTAACTATTTTCGGAGGGGATACTGTAACTACGCCTTCTACTTTATCAAGGAAGAGATGTACATAATTTAGACACCCATTTGGATGGTGAAATGTGCACCCACCAGTATCAATCCTCATCTCCCTTTATAGTTTTTGATGAGGATGACCCGAGAAACATTGCAGGGCCTCATGAAGATGCAGTGGTAATAGGGGCATCAATAGGGGGAAACGATATACGCTGGATTTTGATCGATATAGGCAGTTCGGTGAATATTCTGTTTTTAAGCTCCTACAAGAAAATGAGAAACCCTTCGGTTATACAACGTTCGAACAAAACCATTGTAGGCTTCACTGGAAGTTCTGTGGATGTAATTGGGGAGTTCAAAGAGGAAGTGTTTTTGGGCAAAGGATCCTTTAAAAATATGGTAAGAGTAATATTTGTTGTGGTGGATTGCCCAATATCTAACAATGTGATATTTGGGAGGTCTTGGCTCTCTAGAATGCATGTTTTAGCCTATACAGTCCACCAATGTTTAAAGTATGTTATTCAGGGACAAATAGGTGTTGTCCGGAGCAGCCAGAAGATAGCTAGGAAATGTTATACAACAGCCCTTCCCCCTAAGACTTTAGGGGCAGTAAAAGTTAATAAATATTAACAACTATTGGAGCCTTAGTAAAATGAAATTGATGATTCCAGAGTGGCTCCCAGTGTTATAATACCAATTGAGGAGGTTAAAACCCACTCCCTCGTAGAGGGCAAGAGTGTTAAAACTCGTTCCAAGATGGCGCCAAATTTAAAGCACCAGTTATTATCATTTTTGATGAATAATCAACATGTTTTTGCATGGTGTAATAGTGATGTCATTGGAGTGCCAACTAATATTATTTCCCATAAATTGTCAATACGAAGTGATATTGTGCCAGTTGTACAGAAGAGAAGGTATTTTTCCAAGGAAAAGCAGATGTAATTATTCAAGAAGTTGACCGTTTAACCAAGATGGGTCACATTAAAGAATCTCAATACCTTTTGTGGACTGCCAACCCTGTTCTGGTCAAGAAAAAAAATGGTAAGTGGCGCGTGTGCATTATTTTCACTGACCTTAATAGGGAATGCCCTAAGGATCTTTATCATGTTCCTCGGATAGATCAGTTGGTGGATTCTACCTCTCGAAACAAACTATTGTCTTTCATGGATGCTTTTCAGGGTACAACCAGATACAAGTAGATCTGAATGATCAAGATCACATTACTTTCATCACAGACATGGGGTCTTCATTATTATAAGGTAATGTCGTTCAGATTGAAAAATACTGGGGCCACTTATCAGAGATTAATGAATAATACTTTTGCTAATCATATTGGCATAAATATGGAGGTATAAATAGATAATATGATGGTTAAAAGCTTGGAAGAAGATGCACATATATCTGATCTTCAAGAAACATTCTCTAACTTGGAGGTTGTGAGTTTAAAATTGAACCCTGAAAAGTGTGTATTTGGGCTCCGATCTGGAAAGTTCTTGGGCTACATAATAAGTGAAAAAAGAATTCAGTTTGATCCGGATCAACTTACTTCCTTACTAGTTATGGACCCTCCTCATAATATTAAAGAAGTTCAAAGACTGACAAGACGATTAGCTGTGTTGAATAGGTTTATTTCATGATCATTAGACAAGTGCGCTTCATTCTTCCAAGTGTTGAGAAATGCTACAGACTTTAATTGGTCTCAGCATTGTCATCAGGATTTTATTGAAATCAAGAAGCATTTGTCTTCACCTAAAACTCTTTTCAAATCTGTTCGGGGGGGGGGGGGGGGGGGGGTGGGGGGAACTTCATGTATATTTAGTTGTATCAAAATATGCATTAAGTGTTGTGCTAGTAAGATAGATGGACAATTACCCTCATCCAGTGTACTACATCAGTAAGAGTCTGTTGGATGCTGAAAGAAGATATTTGAAGTTATAAAAATTATCATTGGCCCTAGTAATTGAAGCAAGAAAGATGAGACAATACTTCCAAGCTCATTTCATTGTTGTTCGAATATTTTTCCCCTTGAAAAGTGTTCTTCAGAAAGTTGATGTATCAAGTAGAATGACCAAGTGGTCAGTGGAACTGGAAGATTATGATATTGATTTTGCACCTCGAACAACAATTAAATCCCAGTCAGTGGTTGAATACTTGGTAGAAGTTCATGCTGATAGATCCTCCGGACAGGAGTCAGAAAACCAATCTAAAAAATAATGGGTAGTTCAAACTGATGGTGGATCAAGTACTATGGGTTGCGGGGCTGGAATTTGTTTAACTTCTCCCTATGGTGACAATATGTACCAGGCCATATGTTTTGGCTTCAGAGCTTCTAACAATGAATCTGAATATGAAGCAGCAATAGCTGGTCTTAAGCTGGCTCTCCTATGTGGGGTAAATAGAGTCCAGTTAATGAGTGATTCCCAATTGCTGATCCACCATGTTCAAGGGCAGTCTGAAGCAAAGAAAGAATAGTTGATTAAATATTTGCTTATGTAAAAATAAGTTGCCGCAAACTTCAAAAATATATGGTATGAATATATTCCTAGATCAGAAAATACTATGGCAGACTCTTTGGCAACTATATCATATTCTGAATCTTACTCATGGATTCTTATTCAAGAATGCCCATCCGTACAAACATGTAAAAACAAAAGTGAAGAAAGTATGAATATACTTATAATTCAACCTAAAGATTGGAGATATGATCTTTTCCAGTTCATCTTAGATGGGATATTGCCTCCGGATAAAGTTGTGGCTAAGAAAATCAAGTACAAGGCTCGTGGTTTCTTGATGTTAAGAAAAGTTCTTTACAAGAAATATTTTAGCAGGCCTCTCCTATGTTACTTAGGATTTCAAGAATCCCTGGTTGTGTTAACCACATGATGGAGAAGGTTCCGCACACTGTGGCTATAGGGCCCTAACGAGAAAAGTTCTATTAGCGAGATACTACTGGCTAACCATAATGGCAGATGCCAAAGATATGGTGAAAAAATGTGATCCTTGTTAAAAGTATGGGAATAAAATTCATGTGTCAGCAGTTCCTATGGGATCTATATATAAACCAATACCCTTTGTCGGATGGGGTATGAATTTAGTTGGGCCTTTTCCCATGGCATGTTGAACATCTCAGGTTATACCTTGAATAAAACTCTTTTGTAAATATTTACCTTTTAAGTATCAATGTAAATATTATGGGGGCATACTCTTTCCTACCCTTGTGAAACGTGGAGGTTTTAATAAGGTGTCCGCGTTTTTCAATAATATATTATGCCTTCTTCAAAAGTCTGGTGCAATTTTTTTTCAGGCCGTATATTAAAAACTTATTAAACACCCCGGCTCTCAAATATCTTTGAGTTGATCGGATATATTGAACACTTGATCACATATATTAAACACATGTGGTTGAAGATGTTTGATAGTTTTGTTCAATATATCTGAAATATTAAAGGCTATTTAAACATTGGCCATAGAGAGTTAAACAAAATTTAAACAAAGGAAAATATGATATTTAAATCTTATCGGACTAAAACCGATCTATGATTTGCATAATTCCTTGACTATTCAAGGACTTTGAGTTTTACAGAACAAAGATTAAACAAACGATATAACAAGATACCTTTACTATCCAAGGACTTTAGTTTTTCGAATACACAATATAACCTTAGGGTTTGTTCCTTCAGATTTTTCTTCACCACCATATTTTTGGGACTTTTGAGTTCAACACTGGAACTCCCACCCATTTTTTCATTATCTTCTGAGTCTTCTCCACTTGTGTAGTTGTGTTTATCACCATCTGCCAAGGTATGGAAAGGGATGTCATAATCCACATATTTCCACAAAGGACTAACGGTCCTCTTAGGAAAGGTCTCATGGAACAGTAAGACCATATCAGACTTAATTCGATCATCTATCTTCTCCAGAGAATGCACTACTCCACTAGCATACTTTTCTATCCCTGCAGCTATTGCTTGAGCTTATTGGCATTCCAAGGAATCTTTATCTTCGGTCTTCTCTTGGACAATATTCTCCAACTTGACTTTGTCATCAGATAAACTCTCGATAGTATTGTCCTTGGTTTGTAGTTTTTCCTTCAAACCTGTGATATTATTTGAAGAAGAAGTCTCCAGATCGGAGTACTTGGTTTGAAGGTCTTTGCTGGATTTTTATGACTCAAACAGTTTGGTAGCTAAATCATATTTTTCCTTCCTCAATAATTATATGCTTTGCTGAGCGCTGAGAAGATCGTTTGTCAAGCTTTGCTTTTCTGTAGTTAGGGAGTTGATGGTAACAGTTTGATCCATCACTTGTCTCTCCAGATCAAACACTTGACGAATATAACCCAAGAGGGCATGGCTCAAGGTATCTTGCTCACTAGATATCGCGTGAGTCTCGCCATTGTGGGTCATAACGTTGGAAGAGTTGGGAGGACAGTAAGGCCCCGCGAAATCATCTTTTTCCAAATCATTAAAATATATGTTGATGTTTTGAAAAGCGTCAAGATTTACCTCTTCATTACCATCAGTAATATCCAGTTCGGAATAGAGATTGGGTGGAATTTCCTCTTGTAAGGTAGGATCGACAGGAGCTGGATGCGAGATTTTAGAAGGACAGTGAATTATGTCTGATCCCAGAGTAAACTCCTTCTTCTTGGAAACTTTTTCATCACTGATGGCCTTACGTTTCTTATCATTCTTCAAAACATTTGGTGGGTTTTCCAAACCACCGGCCTCCTTCACTGTAACTTCTACTGTTTTCAGTAAAACAACATTAATTCCTCATTGGTTCTCTAAATCGGTCCCTTCAGGGGTTGTTTGAGGAGGGTTTGTTGTAGTTTTCTTATTTCTCTTGTTCTTCATTTTGTTCAGATGGCTAGGGGATTTAGCTATAAAAGGAAGGTAATGTCTAGCATATTTAGCCTCTATCGTCGTCAGGATGACATCTGCAGGAGGGAGGGTAGTCAGCTTTTCTCATGTGAAATCTCTTCTCCCTGTGGTGTTCCACAGATGAGACCTCACAAAGTTTCCCGATGTGAAGCAGTTATAGAAAGCGTTGTCCTATTTCTCCAAGGCTCAAGCGTTCAGTTTGGCACAAGTATCATGACCTGCCTCTACATAGTCCAAAAACTCCTTCAGAAACACTGAGAATAAATATAAATCAGTTCAGAGTAATTACTTAATCTTGAAAGATTAAAAAAGGACATAAAAAAGCTTACCAATAATCTTCCAGTGATTGGTCAACTTGTTTGGGTTTGAGTCAACCTTTATCTTTTCCCATTCTTTTAGGCCCCATTGATGAATAAGAATTGCGTCCTCCACGACTTTTATGACTCCAGAAGATCATTTTCTACCTTGTAGTCATTCCCCATGTTGTAGTGGTAGAAGGGGATGTGATGATTCTTACACAAGTTTGCCATAGCAGTAAATTGTTCAATTGGTAGTAGAATCTTAGACAACCTGGATACCATGATGCCAGCCATTATGGTATACCAAGCGTTCAGACTCAGTTGACTGGGACACAGCTTGGTCAGATGGAAGTACCTGACTATTACCGGGTCCAAAGGAAACCGAAGTCCCCAGTTCAGCACCTTTGTGTAGACCACCAGCTCATTGGGTTTGCATTCCATCGGAATCTCCGTAAGCGTTTCTGAAGGAGTCAAACCTATTTTAGTCTTACACTTCTGATCCACAACTGTGTCCTCCGTTTGCCCGGACACCTCAAAAGGGGCATTATCTAAGCTGTCATCCATGTTCTCTTCCATTAGAGTGAATGGTTGTTCAGATGGTTGTTCGGATGGTCTAGCTTCTGCTAAGGGCTGCTGTTCAGATGGTTTAGTTTTTGGCGCAGATTTTACTACCTCTGAACATGGAGGGTTTTGAAGAGGTAGGGGTGGATTTCGATTTGGATTGACGTGTGACTCGGCGTGGGGTTAATTTCTCTGGGGATTTCTCTGTATCTTAACCCATTGTAATGAAAGGCGAGGGTTTTCTAATGCTAGATACGACTTTCTCCTTAATGATAGGGTTTTGGGACTCTTGGACGAAGGTACCCTGATGGAAGAGGTGAAAGGCTTGTGACAAAGGGCAGTTTATAACCTTGGAAGATTTTGAGGATGATGAACCCTGGTCTGTATTCACTTGTGGTTGATTGTTTCCTTCACCATGAGAAACAGGGAGGCCAACAACAATGCGTTCGTCTCTTACAACGTTTCTCGCTTTCTTAAACTCATACAAGTTCAACCAACCTCCTTTTACTCGAGCATTTTTTGCTGTGAACATGTATGACTCAAGCACGATTTGAAGATAAACTAAACTTTCTCTTACTAATAATGTTTATAATTTTTGAAGACAATGGAACAGTGAAGGAGATTTATATACAAATGGTGAAAAGTGAAAGTTACCTAGGAGAAGGTACAACGACCTAAGTAATGATTAAAGGCTGCAAAGTATGGAAGTTAAAGCCTAAGTAACTTTTTATCCTAGTAGGTACGAGAATCTAGGAGAAAAACGGCTGAGAGGTCAAACCAGAGCCCGACACGTGTCCCACGATTGGAGAAAGACTCTTAGAATTCTGAACTGAAAAATCAGTCCCTCAAAATTTGAACAGAGTGATTCTTGAAATTCGTAACAAGAAAATATAAAGTCTGTAGTTCGGATGCAACACCAGATCGAAAAACGTTAGTATTGATTATTAAGACTTAACTCTTCCAAAGATTTTTTGGAAGACCTAAAGGGGCTACTGATGAGGTCGAATACTTTAGCTACTGAATTCAGTCTTAATCCGATGGGCAGTTCAGACCATAACCACTATTATAAAAAACCAAACAGGACAAACATAATAAATGTTGACTAAGCTAGATGTTGGTCACTTCACTTTAAATTACTAATGGGTTCTTAAACTTGACCCGACTCCATGATCCGACCCAACAAGCCCATTGTTCATTAATTAAGTATAAATACCCTAGCCATTTTCATTAATTGGGGCAATCAGAATTTACTACTAGCACACACCTTAATTATCTTACTACTAACTACTCTAAACATTAAATTCTCAAACTATTTTACAAAATTACCCTTAAATAATTTTAAACCACACCACTTATGATCCGGAAAAGTTTATAGAGTTACTTGTCGCAACAATTATTCTTCAAGAGATGCATTTTCAATTTATTGAGTATTAAGAGTTTTGACAAGTATTTTGGTATTTACGAAATGATGTTCAATTATTATTTATAAATTCTTGCAAGAGTGATGTAATGAAGATTTATGATATAGAAAAAATAAAGTTAAAAAATGTTAGAATTAACTCTGGGCCGAATTAATTTGACATCTCACCTATGGACCTCTATCACGACTGATGGTTATATTTGTCTCAACGCACATTTTATTGATAAAGAATGGGTTTTACAAAAATGTTTTCTGAATTTTAGTTATATATCGCATCCTAACAATGGTGTGTTTTTGTATGATAAATTGCATACTATGCTTGATAATTGGAACATTGAAGAGAAGTTATTTTCTTTTACGTTAGATAGTGCAAGTTCTAACACCGTTTCAGTTAATAAGTTGATAAAACAACTGAATTTGAAAGATGCACGAGTTTGTTATTGAGAATTCATTCATGTTTGTTGTTATGCACATGTATTGAATTTAGTAGTGCAAGATGGATTGAAATAAATCGATATACCCGTTTGATAAAGAAAGATTTCTCTCTCTGAAATATTGACTAAGTAACCAAAATAAGACGTTTAGTGCTCTAAACATTCTTTTACTCTAAAAACCTCCTCCAAAGGTTTTTGGAACGATCATTGGCGCCGTCTGTGAGAACGATTTGGCACCCAGAATCGTCTTCTAAAACCAATATGAAATTTTGAAAGAGAAATAACGAAAATCCAAAGATATTTAATCATGAATAACGACTTGAAAATTGGAAAAGAATTTGAGGAAAACCCTGTGGAAAATAATATAGAAATCGATCAACAACATGATGATCAACACGCTGGTGAATTTTTAGAAGTGTCTATGCTGGTTGCTCAGAGAAATGCGTTATTGGAAAAAATCGAAAGATTGAATTATGAAATAGATGCAACGATTGTCTCTAGGAAAATTTGATCTGAAGTTCGAAGAGAAAATGAGATTGAAAAAGATGAGTCAGATCACTATCATCGGATCAATAAGAAGGACATGTATAAAAGGCATCATCGTAATTCTGTGAGGAAGAAATTTAAACCAAAGTACAAGTATGAATCATCTGAGTCAAGTAATTGTTCACTCTATGACTCTACTGAATCTTCGTTGGAAAGAGAGTATAGTACAAATAAAGATATGATAAAGAAATATTCGAAAAGGTATAGAAAATAGCATCGATCAAATCATCACAATAATAAGTTGAAAGGGAGAGACGAGGTTTCCAAGGAACATGTCAAGAAAGATAATGTTGTGAATGTTCCGAATTTTTCAGGAAGTCATAATTTTGAATATCGTGTAAGTAATCAGTATATGTTGCCTTCTGAGGAAGGTCTTTACCCAATGGCTCACGAGGGACCAAGAACTAATGTTACAGAGCAGGCCATAATTGGAGGTATTCACCTTTGTCTACAGAGATACTTTCTGGCAATCTTCCAAAGCATTTCGATATTTTTAAGATGGAAAAATTTGATGGGACTCAAGATCCTGACAGTCATATTGAACAATTTAAAATTTCACGATTAATTTTGATGGTGATGATAAATTGTTGTGCATGTCTTTTTCTCAGACTTTTAAGGGAGTCTCTTACAATGGTATAATCGATTGGCGCAGGGTTATATCTAGAGCTTCGATATGTTCTGGAATGTTTTCCGTCATTATTTTGTGGGAAGTAAAAAAATTTGTGCTAATAGAGATACCATAATTTATTGCAGACAAAAGGTTGGGGAAAGTCTAAAACATTATGCCAACCGTTTTGTTAAGACAAAAACTGATATGGAATAATGTAAAGATTATGTGGCTTTGGTGGCGTACCGAATGGGGATTCTCCCCGGAATATTAAAAGACATTGTAGCTGAGAGTCAAGAAATGGCATTTGGAGCTCTCCTTGATCATACTATATTCCACAGACCATTTAATCATTCTGCCAGAAACATCAGGTCTTTTCAACATGCTCTTTAACAGAAAATATGTTTGAATAATAATATAGTGAGCCTAAAAGTAAAGTCTCATATTCAAGCTACAATAACTAAAACAAGGACTAGCTTTTCTAACTTCAAATATATATTTCCACATCTAAAATACTTTTACTAACATAGTACACCAGCCATGGACAATTATCTACCTTTCAAATCAATACAACACTCATAACATAATCTGATATCGTTATGTAGATGAATAATTTGTCCCCTGGACTAGGCTTTGTCAAGATTTTTGGGGATGGTATATATCCTTTAATTCGTACAAAATCCTCAGAGAATTCTCGGGTCCAATTGAAGTAACTCTCATGTCTCAACACTTGAAAATACGGGGCACATTTATCCAAGGACCTGGATATAAATCTATTCAATGTTGCCAACCTCTTTATCATAATTTGCACTTTTTTTTATTGTGAGAGGCAGAGCTATTGTACTCAAAGTATTTATTTGTACATGGTCAACTTATATCCCTCGTTCACTACTATGTACCTAAGAAATTTTCCGGACCACACCCCGAATGTACACTTCTCTGGATTTAGCTTCAGGTTTATCCTCTTTAAGTTGGCAAACGTTTTTTCCAAATCTGTAAAATGGTCTTCATCCGTTGTATTTTCACTAGAATATCGTCAATATACACTTTAAAATTTCGTCTGATCTGAGCCTCAACAATTTTGTTTACTAAATGTTGGTAAGTAATCCGAGCATTTTTCAACACAAAGTGCATAACCTTATAAAAATGCAGGGCCCTTTCAGTGATGAACAAAGTGCTCTCTTGATCATTCAGATCCATCTTGATCTGATTGTACCCTGCGTATGCCTCCATGAAAGAAAACAATCTATTTCTCGACGTGGAATCCACTAACTAATATATCCGAGGGACTGGAAAACGATCTTTTCGGCATGTCCTATTCAAGTCAGTGAAATCCACGCATATTCACCATTTACTATTTTTATTATTTACTAAAACCAGATTAGTCGTCTATTAAGGTTGTCGTTGTAGTTGTACGTGCTCAATTTTCGTTAGCTGATCTACCTAAGCCTGATATTCTCAAATTTTTCTTGAGATTTTTTTATGATTGGGCGTACATTGCTTCGAATTACTAGTCTGTAACAGATGATTTCCGCAGGCACCCCAATTACATCTTCAGTACACCACACAAACATATGTAATATTTTTTATAAAAATTAAATTAACAACTCCCTCACTTCAGGAGATAACTTTGTACATATCTTTAAACTCTTCCTATTTGCAAAAATGTAGTCCTCAAAACTCTCATCAGGGACCATAAATCTTGGGATCTCCCTCAGATCATCAACGAGATTAGAAACTGTTATGATTTCTTCAGCTCGCCCTCTTTAATATACTTTGAGGCCAAAGTCGTTTGGTAACATTATTTTGCCATTTTATGGCTGCTTATGATCATTCATACATTTCCTATGACATATTTCAGACACTGGTGAATAGTTGGGGGCAGTCACATGCATTTTAGATAGCCAATGCCTCCCAAATATTACATTATAAGATGTAGGTGCATCAACTATAATGAATATTACTATCACCTATTTCCTACACGGCATTTGACCAAGTTCTACAATGATGAGTTATTGTTTTGCCTTAGTTAATTGTCAAGAGTGTATTCTAGAGAGAGAAAGAGCTAAAAAGTTTTCAGAGAGAGAAAACACAAGTACAAATGAGTTTCAAAGTAAAAAGTGTTTAACCCCTTTATTAGAGTAGTCTGGTCCTTATATAGAGGAGCCAAGACTTAGTCTCAAACTGAAATCTCTTACAAAAAGTGAATTAATTGCTGCTTAGTCCTTACTTATTACACATAGTTACAAATATCCGCTAAAACTTACATCAGTCACGAATTAAGGACAAAACTTACATCACTTACAATTACATCCTTAAATTTACATTATTTACAATTTAGTCCTTAAAATTCTATTTCCATATCAGAAGCCCCCCTAGTTCTCATGTCAGTAAATGAATGAGAACTAAAAATTCTTCAAATCCGTTTTGTCTTCGAATCTTAACATCTTCGAAAACTCCCATACGCTATGTAACCTGTGATAAACTTAAAAACAATCATTCGAAGTAGTTAGCTTAAATGGTCATTTGAAGCACTTACGCAATTTAACATCTTAAAATGTATACAAATCAAAGAATAAACATAAAATCGCCTCAGAACTCTTTGATAGTTAAATGTTGGCTTGAAATCACCTCGAAACGGTGTAATAAAATGTTTTCTTGAAAATCATCCTCGAAATATTATGTAAATAGATCATCTTCGAATAATCATCCTCGAATATAACCGTTACATATATAACCGTTAAATTCATCATAACCCTAGAAGTCTAGCCTGACAGATGTCGAGCATCTAACCAACTCACCGATTTATATTCCAACCTATCATCACAAAGGTCTTTCCACATTCACACGCCTTCACTAGCTTTAGTATAAATACAACCTTCATTTCATTTCCACTCTCCTTACACAGAAACCTTTTTAGAGAGAAGTTATAGTTTTTGGCTACCTTCATCGTGTTCCTCCCATATTCTCAAGATTTTCGCCAGAAAATTCAAGCTTTCTGACCAATCTTCATCCTCGCCGATCAACCCTTACTTGATTTTTGAGAAAGAAACCAAGAACCAAAAAATCGAAGGCCATTCTACCCAAAACACCAGAATTTTTTGATACTGATAGCAATTTACTATTCAGATCTTACGATTACTTTTGTATTACACAAAGGGCTGAAGAATACTGAAGAGCAGGATTAATTCGAGAAGTTCCAATAAGAACTACTACTGAAACATTCTATTACGATAACTTCGATCCTACTAAAGTTCCAATTCTTTCACCTTCCCCCATAGTCGAAGAACAATCATCATCTAAAATCTCAAGGCATAAAATAACTCGAGTCTCCTCATCTCAAAGTAGAATTTATCCTCTAATCACTGAAAAATCTCCTCCAAAACCAAAAACAAATAACCCTTCTTCGGAAAACTCTTCAGTAACCAGAAGAAGAAAAAATTTCATCGCCATGGGAGATGAATCAACAATTATCCGAACTCTTTCCCCTTCAAATCCAAATGCTAACAATCCTCCTAAAAAATAAGTAATAGAGGAAGCTCATCGAATTACCAACCCTTCTTCGGAAACTATTATCCCAACTTCTTAAAATCCTCAAGAAGAAACTTCGAAAGCCAACGAAGCTGATTCAGAAGCTACAAGAACCGATCTCGAGGATGAATCTTAAGAAGAAGCAGATGTTTGCTTCACCTCTGAAGAAGAAAGGGCAAAAATTGGGAGGAACCTTGAAAGCAAATACATTATTGCTTTGAAAAAAGTACACTACATATACTATAATGATAGCCAGGCTTTGGCTCTTAAAAAACAATGGGGAATGGGAGAAAACATAATTTTTCGTCTTCCAAAGGAAGGAGAAACTCCCATGGACTGCAAGGATGATGAATTAGTTGTATACCCAGAAATCATCAACTAGGGTATTCAGTTTCCACTAGATCCAATGATCGTGGAATACTTTGAACTCCTCAGCTTATGCCCTACCCAGGTGACACAAAATCAGTGGTTCGTCCTTATGTCAGTGATATGGCATCTCGTCTGTCCAAAATTCCCATCAACATCAAAGACTTTGAAGATGACCCAACTGTCGAAAGGTCTGAAGCTTCCCTTTTACTACCTCACCTTGATGGATGACCTCAAGATCATCGATGATCTCTTAGAGGCTGACAAATTCTGGAAACGGAGATCCGTTTTCGTATCAGGAGCTTGAGAAAATGGTAAAGTGATTTCCGAAGCTAACCCTTCGAAACTAACTCTCGTCTGGAGAAGCAATCGTAAGTTCTTCAAATTTTTTATGTTCTGATATAAAATTTACCTTCCCTTTTTCCCTTAACATTTTGTTTTGCTAATTTATACTAGAAACTTCGAAGCGTTACTCAACACGTCGAGAAGTTGCTAAGGAAATTTTCCAACAACTCGCCGCTTGGGCTGAGAAGGAACGGAATAATGCATTTCATACTGCCTTTCAGCCCATCAATTTCCTCCATAGCCATATGTTTCCAATCAAATAAGGTGGGTTTCCCCCTCAAGATTTATCATCAAAACCAGATCTGAAGCTTGTGTGCCAACGAATACCTCAACCTGACTGCAAAGTCTTTGTTCCCATCCGCAACAGATCGGATAGCAATTTCCCAAAAAAGAAGAAAGAAAAAGTTTCCAAAGAAAAAAGGGCAAAAAGGCAGCTAGCACATCTGGCGCTAACTCTTCCACACCATCAAAGCCAAAGCGTCGAAAACGTAAAACTGCAGAACAACCTCTCTCACCCATCGAAGAGGGAAAAGATCAAGAACCATTATCAAAGAAAAAGAAAGTTTCCTCTAGTTCCCAAGGAAAGAAAAAGAAACAGATGAGAATCACTTCGTACGCTTTGGTTGATGAGGACGAAGTCACTGTTGCTGAAAACCCACAAAACCCTTCAATCGAAAGTCAATCAAACAAAGAAAACCCCATGATAGTCATTGAAGATAGTAACTCCAATGAGAATCAAGCCACTGCTGCCTTCGGTCCTGACATATTTATCAACTTCGAAAATACCGAAGCACTTACTAGTGAGGAAGACCCTGTTCTTCAAGTAATCCAGAACCACATGCTTAACTTTGGGAAACCAGCACCAATCGAAACTTCTCCAGAAGCTGTCCGCTCTTGAGCCCATCACCCCGATGGTTCAAGGTCTTAGCACATCCAAACTTCGTGTTCCTACTTAAAATTATGTCATTTCTGTCGCTCTTCAGCCATTTGACGAGCTTGATACTGCAACAAATAAACTTGCTTCCCAAGTCGAAGCTTCTCAAAGCTATCTAAAGCAACTGGCTAGAGAGATGGTTTACTACAAGGAAGCTTACGAGGTTGAGAAAAAAGTTTAGAGAAACTTTGCACGACAAAGTAATCGATCAATTTTACGGTCATGAAATGACACGGTCCGAACTGATCAAAGGTGCTCTATGCATAAAGAATCATTTGCGAATCACCCACATTGTGGATACCGAATTGCTTACGAACACTCATGAAGCAGAGCTGAAGAAACTCAACACTAGCCATGCTACTGAATTAGCCGCTGAAAAATCCAACTCCAATAAGCTTTGAAATTCTCTCACTCTTTGTGAGACAAAAAACAAAGAGTTAATAGATGACATGGCTAAATTGAATAAGGATTTCAAAGCTGAAAAAGCTGCTGCTGTAGCTGCCGCCGGAGCTGATCTTTTAAAAAATATGCAAACAGTTATTAACGTCGGAAAAGAAGATGCAACCATCCTCTTTCTTCGAGAGCTTCACGTCGCTTATCCAAAAATGGACCTTACAAGTTTTTGGAATGACATCCCTGAAGAAAAACGCCCAAGTGAAGCTTTCGACCCTTTTCCTGAGACATCATCCTCTGAAGACGAATCATCCGAAGAAGAGTCTTCTGATTAATCCTTATCACTTTTTGTCTTTATCGCTTTTTGTCTTTATCACTTTTTGTCTTTGTCAGCTTAAAAAAATTCTCCTTGTACCTTAACAAATTAATCTAAATGACAAATGGTTTTCTATATTTTATTATTGTCTTTAAATATTATTCGATGTTAAATTTCAAAAACACAATAATTACAAAATATATACTTACCACCTTGAACATAGTAGTTCTTCGACAAATTCTCAATGCGTTGTTAAACTTTAACAACTCTTTGAAAAATTCTCAATGCGGTGTTAAACTTTAACAGCTCTTCGAAAAATTCTTAGTGTGCTGTTAAGCGTTCACTTCGAAATAAAAATGTAACGTGCTTATTAAACATGGTTGTTTCTTCAAAAAGTGTCATAAACACTTCAGAACATTCTACTCTTAACTAATCTCAAAGGTGATCAGTTTTTGATGATTTGTTAAGATAGTATTCGAACATATGTAAATAACCATTAGCCAAAAAATGAACTTTATTGATAATGTTGAATATGTACACGACGCCTCGTTAAAACCTTTTTGGGCCAATATGAGAGGAAAGAGTGCGCCATTCAAAACAAAAATTCCAAAATATAAAAACATGTCTATTCCCAATAAATCTTCAAGTGTTGGATATTTTCACGGATGTTGAAGCATTTTTCCTTCGAAATCACAAAGTCGATAAGATCCCGACTTAATTCTTTCAACAACTGTATAAGACCCTTCCCAATTCGGACCCATTTTTCCGAGGTTCTTCTCCTTTGTATGCAAGAAAAATTTTCGCAACACTTTATCACCTTCTTTAAATTCTCTTATCTTCAGCTTCTCATAAGAGTTTGATAATAAATTACATTCAAATGAGCTCGAACTCGTTTTTCCTCAATCAGATCCAAATTAGCCCTTCGAACTTCATCATTAGACCTTTCTGAATATTGAGATATTCTAAAAGATGACATCGTAGATTCAATGGGGATGACTGCATCCATTCCATATGCCAAAGCAAAAGGAGTCTCTTTTGTAGCCTCTCTTAGAGTTGTTCGATAAGCCTAAAGCACCTCTTGCAAATAGTTTGACCATTTTCCAGCTGTTCCCAATAATTCTTCTTCAAGCCATCCAAAATCGTTCTGTTTGTCACGTCCACTTGTCCATTTGCTTGAGGATGAAAAGGCATCGAAAAACATTGCTGAATTCCTTTAGAGATACAAAATGCAGTCATTTTTGTGTTATTAATCTGAGGGACATTATCTGTCGTAATTCTCCGAGGAACCCCAAAACGACAACAACTACTGTTTACAACATATTTGATGACATCATTTACCTTTGTTCCTGATAACGGTTCTGCCTCCCCATTTTGTAAAATAATCAACCACTACAATTATCATCTGTCTTCCCCCAGAAGCCATCGGCAAAGGTCCCACCAGATCAATTCCCCACCTATCAAATGGTATTGCCTCAGATATAGACATAAGCGGTACTGCTGGTCTGTGTATAGAGTTGGCAAATCTCTGACGGGTATCACAATCTCGGACTAAATTCCTAGCATCCTTCATGATCGTAGGCCAATAAAAACCTACAAGTAAAACTCGACGTGATAAAGCTTTGAACCCACAATGAGCCAACCCTTCACCATCATGCAGTTCTGACAATACTTCTTGTGATTCTTGTTTGCTTAAGCATCGTAATAATGGCTTGCTCAATGCCTTTTTATATAAAGTCCCATCCAGTACTATATATCCGAAGGCTTTTCCCCTTAACGTTTTGGCCAATTGTGAATCATCTGGCAGTATTCCTTGAGTAAAAAAATTAAGAATATCTGATCGCCAATCGCGTCGGCTTTCGTCAGTGGTTAAAAACTCTTCTATGCATTCACATTGATTAGGTTGAGTAATAATTAAAGGATTTTCTTGTAGCAAAATCCAAGGATATTCTTCTTTGTAAGCAACATTTGCTAAAGAATCAGCCACTATGTTACTTCGAACAGAAGCAATAAATTCTGAAGTTCCTACAGATATGAAATCAGACGATCCTTCCTTGCTTCAGAAAATCCAGATACCTGATTTGCAAATAACTGAGAATCTGTTTCCAAACGTACTGAAGTTGCCCCGTAAATTTTTGCCAATCTCAAACCTGCCAAAGCAGCTTCGTATTCAGCTTCAATTCGAAGCATGAAAACCAAATTTAATAGATTGAATCATTGTTTCTCCCGTCGGACCTATTAACTGAACCTTAGCACTACATCCTGAAACACTAGATCCCCCATATGTTCGAACAACCCACCTCGAATCAACAGGTATGAATTTTTCAGTTTCATCCTCATCTGATCGGCTTGAGTGGAATTTAACAAAAAATCTGCCAGTGCTTGCGCCTTTATTGTTGTTCGAGGTGTAAACAAAATATCATAGTCCCCCAACTCCACTGACCATTTGGTCATTCTCGCCAAAATATCAAGGTCATTGCAAAACATTTTTCAAAGGGAATGAAGTTCAGACTTCAATAGTATGAGTTTGAAAATACGGGCGCATCTTTCTAGCAGCAACCACCAATGCTAATACCAACTTTTCTAATTTCATATACCTCTTTTCTGCTCCCACCAAACTTTTACTAATGTAATACACCGGCTTCAGAGCTCCTGAATCCTCACTAATTAACACTGCGCTTAGTGCAAAATCCAATACCGCGATATACAAAAATAATTTCTCCCCATTTCGAGGCTTTGAAGAAGTATCTAGTGATGACAACAAAGTTTTTATGTTTGTGAAATCTGCTTCACATTTGATGCCCATTCGAACCTACCGGGCCCTTGTAATACTTGAAAGAAAGGAAAGCATTTATAAAAAAATCTTGAAATAAATCGATTAAGTGTTGCTAACTTTCCTGAAAATTTTTGTACTTCTTTGATTGATCGAGGATAATCCATTGTTATCAAATCTCGTAATTGTTCTGGGTCAGCTTCTATTCCTTTTTTCACTGATGATGAAACCTAAAAACTTCCCCGATCGAACTCCGAAGGTGCACTTCTCAGGATTTAATTTCAACCTGGTCGCTCTTAAATTCAAAAAAGCTTCCTCCAAATCATCAAGGTGCACTTCATCCTTTGAACTTTTTACTACCATGTCGTTTATATATACCTTCATATTTCTTCTGATCTGCGTAGCAAAAGCTTTATTCATTATTCTCTGATAAGTGGCTCCATCATTCTTCAATACGAAGGGTATCACTCTATAACAATGCAAGCCCCTATCAGTTATAAAAGTTGTGCACTCTTGATCTTTTGGATCCATTTGAATATGATTATACCCTGCAAAAGCATCCATAAAAGTTAAAATTTTGTTGCCTGAAGTAGAATCAATCAACTGGTCTATTTGAGGAACGGGAAACGGATCTTTGGGACAAGCTCTATTCAAATCTGGAAAATCCACACACATCATCTATTTCCCATTCTTCTTTTTGACTACCACCGGATTCACGTCCATAAAAGATACTGTGACTCCCTTATGTGTCTGACCTTAGACAATCGATCCACTTCAGCAACAATTGTTTCTGCTTTTTCCGAGAAAAACACTCTTCTTTTCAAATAACCGGTTTGACCTTCAGATCGATGGCCAAACTTTGACGAATTACTTCAATGGGAACTCCCGTTACATCTTCTGTCTTCCAAGTGAAGACATCCAAATTTTGAGATAAAAAATCAAGCAATTGTTGACGTAGAAAAGGGGTCAATAAAGTTCCGATTCGAAGTACCTTCCCTTCCGAAAAAGTAAACTCCTCTATCTCTTCACTCACCATTAAAGACCCCGGGGTTTCCCTCGGACCGTCAACCCTTCTTCCAAATCCGAGGGTGCCCCTTCTAATTTCTATTCACGCATTAAATCTCCATTGCCAGATCCTCGAATCCGAAGTGCAGTAGCATATCATTCTGTGGAAACCTTCTGATCGCCTCGAACAACCCCAACTCTATCTCCAACCACAAACTTAAAGCACTGATGAACTGTAGACACCACCCCATATATTTTTGAAAGCCAGAATCTTCCAAAAATAACATTAGAACTTGTGGGACAGTCCAACACCACAAAGAGTACCTGGAACTTTTTCTTAAATGGTCTATTTCCCAGACTCACCTCACATTCGAATTCTTCAACAACACGAGCTGTTACACCCGTGAATACAATAATCGTTCGATCTGATTGAGAAATCCGAGGTGTGTTTGTCATTCTGTCATAGATGGATTTAAAAAGGACATTGGCAGAGCTGCTAGTATCAATCAGCACACGTCGAATTTCGACACCAGCCACCTCAGCTCCAATCACCACTACATCTTCATGTGGTCCTACGGTACCTCTCAAATCGTCTTCACCAAAAAAACGAAGGGAATATCTTTCTTCCCATACAAGTGGTAGATATTCTCCATTCAATTTGAGTTGTTAAATTGACAACATGCATTTTCCTCAAACTATCCGAGTTCTCAGTCATTGAATCGCCTCCCAAAATAGCCAACGATTCAAAACACTTGCAGAGCTCTCGAACGCATCTATTTTCCACAGATTCTTCCACTGTCATCAAAATAAATTTGTTCGGATCCTTTTCAACATACTCAGAAGAAGCATCAAACGGTTCAGCCTGTGAATCCATAATCATCAAATTCTCAGTTGGCGGTGCAACCTTCGAAGTCGATGCACCATTATTTTTCGATGCACTCCCATGTAACTTCACATAAGTCAGGAGCTTTCTATTATCAATCAAATATTGGATTTCTTTCTTCAGAGTAATACAATCATTTGTATCATGTCCAATATCATCATGAGATCTGTAGAATTTATTATTTCTCTCCTCCCTTGGTCTACTGATGAGAGCCGACTTCCTGAAATTTACAGAATTCTTAGTCTTATCCCAGCCGACATAAACATTCTCTGTCATATCGGCATAATACTCAGGCTTGACCCATGTATTTGGTGTAGGCCTGTTGTAAGTGTTAAATGGAGCGTGATTTTAAACCACCACTATGAAGAGGAAAATTATTGTTCTTCTGCATCGACTACTGATTGCCATTGCCATTGTTATTACCATTCGAGGGCTGCTCCTGATTATTGGCCGCTTGTCCGAAATTTTTCGGAGTGCTGACTGATTCTAATATGTAAATCGCGAATATGGTCCAAGTAATAAAAGCCCAATTTTCATTTGGGTCCCAATTCTAATATGAACCCCAAGCCTCATTAGCCCACACTGCTCTAGAAAGAATGCCTATAGTTAAAAAGATAAACCCAAGACTTATAATATGACAACTATAATAATCCAACTGTTAAATTAATTGAGACTTGTAATATTTTCTACAAGTAGAAGAAAGAAAATAAGTATTTAGATCCGCCTCAGACTCTGCTCGACTCATCCATTTTGATTTGATCCTCAACTTGAGCCATCAAAGCTCCAAAATTCATGACCCTTCTCTTTGTTGTCTCATTAACTAAATCCCATGGCAATAACCCTTGGCGAAAAACTTTCATTGCCATATTTTCCTCATAGTTGTCCAAACTAGCCTTGGTCAACACAAATTTCTTTGTATAATCTTTAATTTTTTTCTCCCGGTGCCTGCTTGCACTGAATACTAGTGTCACCATTTTCTCTCATCTCTTTGTTTCCCACAAACTCCCTTTGAAAAGCAGTATAGAAATCTCTGAAATTTGATATGGACACCCTCAGAATCCTATTGTACCACTTAAGAGTTGTTCCCTTAAAAGTCTGTGAAAATGCACGACACACAAGCCGGTTGTCATTTTCGAAATTCATCATATAATTTTTGAATTGTACGATGTGATAATCTGGATCCTGCATCCCATCGAACTTCTCCACCTTTGAATGTCAAAACGCTTCAGAAGCGCCATGGATCAAATTTTATCTGTCAACGGAGAATTTCTCCAGTCAACACCTTGAACGAACTGATCATCAGTTCCCATTGTGACATATAGGTTCCCATCAGTTTCAGCATACTGATTCGAAGGATTTCCTTCATGCCAAGTTGAACGAAGAGCATTCTTAGATTTGCTTTCCTTTTTATACTTCCTCCAATAATCTCTATAAGATTCCCCTTTTGAAGAACCTCTGTGCCTCCTAAAACCCAAGGCTGAGCTTTCGACCTCCTCGTCACTAGTAATCACTAATTTTTGTTTATCCTTTCTCTTTTTTCGAGACAAATATCGCTCTTTATGAGCCACAAAACGTGTTGTTTTATGTTCGGACTTAGCGCATCGATCATCGAAAGATCGATCTGAATGACCTTCCACCTCGGTCTTTTCTACTTCCTTTCTAACCTCGGATCTGAGCCTTGCTGAGAGAATATCTTGCTCCCTCCGTTCATATTTCTCATTCAAAGTACTTATTTTATCTAAAAGCTGATTCATTCACGCCTCAATATCAGATTGAGCTCAGATCAGAGATGATCCATCGGTTCTATTTCCATCATTTGTTATATTTCCATAAGTTCTATTTCCATTAGTTTTCTCAACATCCATAGCTGACTGAAGCGTATGATTGTTTTCAGGATTCATCGTATGAATTTTAATAAAAGAATACAACTAGATTGTATCAATATTTCGAACAAAATAAAAGCACTGATTTTACGTTCCTAGTGGAGTCGCCAATTTGATGAGTTATTGTTTTGCCTAATTGTCAAGAATGTATTCTAGAGAGCGAAAGAGCTAAAGAGTTTTTAGAGAGAGAAAAGACAAGTACAAATGAATTTCAAAGTAAAAAGTGTTCAACCTCTTTATTATAGTAGTACGGTCCTTTATATAAAGGAGCCAAGACTTAGTCTTAAACTGAAATCTGTTACAAAAAGTGGACTAATTGTTGTTTAGTCCTTACTAATTACACATAATTATAAATATCCTCTAAAACTTACATCAATCACGAATTAAGGATACAACTTACATCACTTACAATTAAATCCTTAAATTTACATTATTTACAATTTAATCTTTAAAATTTTATTTCCATATCATATTTCCTAACTACTTCGACATTTACTCTAGTAAAACCCACAATCGTTGATCTGACCGAACAATTGTCGAGGGTTTTTCTATCATTTTGTAAGTCGTCATGAACACTATGTTGGCTGAACTACCGGTGTCTATCAAAATTCTTCATATCTCGTCCCCATCAATTCCTTCCACGATTACCACAGTTTCCTCACGCGGGTTAGCCACTTCTCTCATATCATCATCTTTAAAACAAAATATCTGAGGTGAACTCCTATATAGATGTGGCAAAACACCCGCTTCTAATTGAGTTGCTACGCTCAAGATATGAATTTTATGAGAGTAGTTTGACTTCACTTTAATAGTATCACCTCCAAAAATTATTAGTGATTCAAAGAAAGCACATAATTCACTAACTTTTCCATTCACAGATAGCCCATCTACCAACATGATCTTATTCATGTCCGGTTTTGGATCAAATACTTAGAAGAAACATCAAAAGAGTGGATATGTTCCAAAATCATCAAAGTATTTTCTTGTTCATAGTTGCAATGGAGTTTTTTTTTAACAAATGTTGTCAATTTCCCATTTTTAATCAACACTTGTATTTATTTTGATAGTGCAACACAATATTTCGTGTAATGCCCAATATTATCACGGTATTTGAACTATATGTTGCTTCCATTTGTATCGGGGAAGTTTTGTAGAATCGTATGTGATTATGAGCCTTGTCGAAAATTGTTGCTACACATTTTGTCAATTCATCGAAATAAGTTAGTTGGACTCACTTGTTTGACATTATCCTAACATTTTGTTGCGTGTTTCCAACTTGCAAATTAACTTTTGGTTTCAGAGGTAATTAGGTCGGTACTTTTGGTCGAATAATAGTTGTCGTAAATGGAGTTTTGTGTGTCACTATCAGAGATTGGTGGAACTGATTCTGCTCGATTTGTGCTATCAAATTCATTTATGACGCTTGTGTCTCTTTCACCAAAGTTCTCTTATTTCTTTGATCCAACAATGCCTCAAACATCATGGCTTATTTCTCTGCGATGTTATCTTATAAAATACCGGGGAGAAGTTTCATTCGGGAAGCTGCTAATACTACTTGATATTCACAACGATCTGTGTCGGTTTTAGTCTTGATAAAATGATTGATATAATTCTTAAGGCTATCCCCAAATTTATGTATGCAGTAAATTATCGTCACTATTTGCATTGAATATTTTGCTTCCTACAAAGTGTTGGCAGATATTCCAAAACATGTTAACAAATTTGATACAACCTTGCGAGAGTCAATTATACCATTTTAACGTAGCATTAGCCCTACACAGTAATTTATCATGGTCATCGTAATTAATCATAAAATTCTTGAACTATTCGATGTGGCTATCGAGTCTTGATTCTCATCGAAATTTTCTAAGTTCAAAATATAAAATCGTTTTGGTAAGTGCCCCAACATAATTTCCATGGAGAGAGAATACGACATTCAATTGTGCTCAGTCTTATACATACTTCCTCAGGGCCTTCATTCATAATGGTATACAAACCATCTTCGGATGGGTATGTGAACTGTATACTCACATAATATTCAAAACTATAAATTCCTGATGGGATCTGTATATGAGGCACAACTTGCTCTTTTTTAATGACGGTTATAACCTTATCTCGTTCCTTATACCCAAACTTAATTTTCTCATGATCATTTCTTTCTATCCTCGAATATCTAGTTCAATGAGATGTTTGGTAGCCATCCTTAAGCCACTTTGAATAATTTCTTTTGTAACTCTTTTCGCGTCGATTATCCCTTTGCGGAAAGGAAGACTCATCCGGGTCGTAAAAGGAATAATCACTAAACTCAGTGGAATTGTATCGACGCTTAGGTTTTCATTTTTCTTCTTGAAGAATAACAGCTTTGTCTCCGACGCATTTCATGTCTATCGTTGGTCCGATGAGCATCCTCTAATTTATCTATTTAAGTTACATGCTCTTTTCGAACCTCCGACCTGAGTCTTTTTGAATTCAAAATCGTATAATTTTCTAAGTTTAACCTTGATATATCTTCTATAAGTCATTTCCGCCTAGTTAGTAAAGCAGATTCCTCGAGTAGCTCGTCGGCATACGGATCACCATCGTGTCGTTCTTCCATTATTTTCTCTTTGATAGAATGATATCCGAATGAATTTCCGATCACAAGACAATCAATGCCAACATTAGGCTCTCATAGAATTTCTGTATCAATCTCTCTCAAAGTGTTTGACAATACAATAGTGGCTTTTGAAACATGATTCCGGGTACTAATCATTTCCCACAGACGACGCTAATAATAGTTCAAAATATTTTTTTAGAGCGATTATTTATCAAAGCTATGTTTGGAGGAGATAGTTTAGAGAGAGAAGCACGAGAAAACTATAAAGAGAAATTGACAAAAGTAGTAATAAAGTAATAATTGTTTGCAATTTCCCAAAAATGAGTGTTGTTTTGTATGGTAGAATAAGTGGGCCCAAAAATCACATGATTAACCCATTTATGGTTACAATACCCAATTACCTTACTAATCTCAACTATAATTATTATTAATTACATAAGACCCTCTCAATGTTACACATATGTTGGATTTCTTTTACAAGACTTTTATACAGTCAAACTATCATTCCCGATATGACTATTATTCCAAATTATTCTTTTCATTATAAAAATAACAATTTTTAAGGATTCGTAATTTGAGCATTATGATTTTATTTTTTGAGATATAAACATAAAATATTCAAAAAATATGAATAATAATAATATATATGATTTGTTCATTCCTTCAAAACAAATCATAAAAAAGATAAAAATGCAAAACTTTATAAGATTTAAGCATATAATCTTATTTTTTAATAAATTATATAAAAAAAGAACCGAATGTAAAATATCTAACTCATCATGTAATTGTTATTTAACATAACATTACAATACATTCCATCAGTTGCCACAACTCTTTCGTTCTCTCGTCCCAAAGGCGGAGAGAGGTCCTGATCGATCTCTCTCGTGTATCTCTCAGATTTTGTTTCTCTCCCATTTCATTCCATCAGTTACTGCAATTATTTCGTTCCCTCGTCGGAAGGCGGAGAGAGCTCTTGATCGATCTTTATGGTGTATCTCTCTCTATCTCTGTTCATATTTAGATTTTGTTTCTCTCTTATATATATATATATATTTATTGTGTATAGTTGTTTGATTCATATGACTGTTGCTAACTCGATTCTTACACTAAATAATCAGATTTATTGGAATAGGAATCGATTGATTGTATAAGTTCTTTTAGGATGTTTATAATCTATCTGTGTTTACTGTGTTTGTATGTTGATAGAATTGCAGTGGTGTAAATCTGAGATCTGAAATTCTTATTCTTTGTGTTGTTATTTACTGTGTTTGTATGTTGATAGAATTGCAGTGGTGTAAATCTCAGATCTGAAATTGTTTTGTGAATTGATTGATTGTATAAGTTCTTTCAGGATGTTTGTAATCTCTCGGTATTAACTGTGTTTGTATGTTGATTGTGAATCGATTGATTCTGTAATTTCTCTTAGGATGTTTGGAATTAAAAAAAACATAACATTACAATAATTCACAAATCTCATAAATATTTAAATTTAACAGTAAAATGGCAAACAATGTAGCATCTAAAAACAGTAATGAAAGCGTAAAACCAGTTGCCAACATCGATCCCCAAGAAGGGGGAACGGGTTTAAGCCATAAACGGAGTTGGGAAGATGCTAAGTACGCTTTTCTTACAATTTCAGTACTAGCATGAGTTAGAAGTTGATTTCGTCAAGGCTTTTGCTATGGTTTTGTTGCTACATAGTGTTTTTAGCTATTGATGCATTATTTATCTAACTACCATTTCAGAGCTTGTTAACAGTAAAATGGTAAGCAATGTAGCATCTAAAAACAGTAATGAAAGCATAAAACCAGTTGCCAACATCGATCCCCAGGAAGGGGGAACAGGTTTAAGCCATAGACGGAGTTGGGAAGATGCTAAGTAAGCTTTCCAAACAATTTCAGTACTAGCATGAGTTAAAAGTTGATTTCGTCAAGGCTTTTGCTATGGTTTTGTTGCTACATAGTGTTTTTTAGCTATTGATGCATTATTTGTCTAACTACCATTTCAGAGCTTGTTAACAGTAAAATGGCAAGCAAGGTTTTAAAAATCGTTCAAGGCGTACGCCTTGAGGCGCGCCTTGAATCGGTTCGGTTATAAAGCGAACCAAGGCGTACGCATATAATGAAACAAATAAGGCGTGCGCCTTTTTATTTAATGCGTACGCCTGAAGGCGAACGCCTCGAGGCAGTAAATGCGTACGCCTTTTTACTCTGTCTATAAATGAAATGTACTTTCCTTCTTTCTTTCATCTTCTAAACTCTCTACTTCTTCTTCTTCTCCAAAATTTTATATAACCGTTATCTTCTCTTTATAATAGTATGTAACTGTTTCTTCTTCTCTTTTATCTGAGACTGTGTTTTGCATTCTATAAAGAGAAGAAACAGTTACCTTCTCTTTTATCTGAGACTGTGTTTTGCATTCTATAAAGAGAAGAAACAGTTACCTTCTCTTTTATCTGAGACTGTTATGCATGAGTAGGTAACTGTTTCTTCTCTTTATGTGTTAGAATGTTTTGCATGCTAAAAATGTTTTTTTAATACTTATATAAGTAATATAATCTGTTATGTTTTCGTCCTATTAGCACTGTTTGTTTAATTTTGTCTTTGTTATGCTACTTTGAATGCTATGTTTTATTTGAATTTATTTTGGATGCTATATCTTAATTAGTCATGGTTTATATGTTTTTAGTAATATTTTAATTGATTTACGCCTTTTACGCCTCGAGGCACCGTTCCGCCTTTTAGGAGCCTACCGCCTCGAGGCACCGTTCCGAATTTTCGAACATTGATGGCAAGCAATATAGCATCTAAAAACAGTAATGAAAGCATAAAACCAGTTGCCAACATCGATCCCCAAGAAGGGGGAACGGGTTTAAGCCATAGACGGAGTTGGGAAGATGCTAAGTAAGCTTTCCTAACAATTTCAGTACTAGCATGACCTTTCCTAACAATTTCAGTACTAGCATGAGTTAGAAGTTGATTTCGTCATGGCTTTTGCTATGGTTTTGTTGCTACATAGTGTTTTTTAGCTATTGCTGCATTATTTGTCTAACTACCATTTCAGATCTTGTTAACAGTAAAATGGCAAGCAATGTAGCATCTAAACACAGTAATGAAAGCGTAAAACCAATTACCAACATCGATCCCCAAGAAGGGGGAACGGGTTTAAGCCATAAACGGAGTTGAGAAGATGCTACGTAAGCTTTCCTAACAATTTCAGTACTAGCATGAGTTAGAAGTTGATTTCGTCAAGGCTTTTGCTATGGTTTTGTTGCTACATAGTGTTTTTTAGCTATCGATGCATTATTTGTCTAACTACCATTTCAGAGTTTGTTAACAGTAAAATGGCAAGCAATGTAGCATCTAAAAGCAGTAATGAAAGCGTAAAACCAGTTGCCATCATCGATCCCCAAGAAGGGGGAACGGGTTTAAGCCATAAACGGAGTTGGGAAGATGCTAAGTAAGCTTTCCTAACAATTTCAGTACTAGCAAGAGTTAGAAGTTGATTTTTTCAAGCCTTTTGCTATGGTTTTGTTGCTACATAGTTTTTTTAGCTATTGATGCATTATTTATCTAACTACCATTTCGGAGCTTGTTAACAGTAAAATGGCAAGCAATGTAGCATCTAAAAACAGTAATGAAAGGGTAAAACCAGTTGCCAACATCGATCCCCAGGAAGGGGGAACAGGTTTAAGCCATAGACGGAGTTGGGAAGATGCTAAGTAAGCTTTCCTAACAATTTCAGTACTAGCATGAGTTAGAAGTTGATTTCGTCAAGGATTTTGCTATAGTTTTGTTGCTACATAGTGTTTTTTAGCTATTGATGCATTATTTGTCTAACTACCATTTCAGAGCTTGTTAAAAGTAAAATGGCAAGCAAGGTTTTAAAAATCGTTCAAGGCGTACGCCTTGAGGCGCGCCTTGAATCGGTTCGGTTATAAAGCGAACCAAGGCGTACGTATTTAGTGAAACAGATAAGGCTTGCACCTTTTTATTTAATGCGTACGCCTGAAGGCGAACGCCTGAAGGCGAACGCCTCGAGGCAGTAAATGCGTACGCCTTTTTACTCTGTCTATAAATGAAATGTACTTTCTTTCTTTCTTTTATCTTCTATAGAGCTGTTAGGGGGCCTCCCAACCCGTTAACCCGCCCGGGACCGGACCGGTAAGACCCGCCCGAGACCGGTCCGAATAGCTTAGGGAGCGGGTTGAGAGCCAAATTTTTGGACCGACTCTCTTACCGGTCTGGACCGGTCCGCCCAGTAACCAGCCCGATAAGAGAAATACATAAATTTTTTCATAATCTATGTATATTCTTAACTAAAACCCTAAAGAAAATTATGATGAACTAACAAACCCGCCTGTTAAGAGTCGGACCGGACCGACTCGATTCTTAACGAGCCGGTCCCGGTCCATAATATCTGGCTCCCTTCGCTTAGCGGTCCGGCTCGACCCACCCGATAGCTTATCGAGTCGGTCTCGGTCTCGTCCAAACCCGGACCGACCCGACCCGATAACAGCCTTAATCTTCTAAACTCATTACTTCATCTTCTTCTCCAAAATTTTATATAACTGTTATCTTCTCTTTATAATAGTATGTAACTGTTTCTTCTTCTCTTTTATCTGAGACTGTGTTTTGCATTCTATAAAGAGAAGAAACAGTTACCTTCTCTTTTATCTGAGACTGTGTTTTGCATTCTATAAAGAGAAGAAACAGTTACCTTCTCTTTTATCTGAGACTGTTATGCATGAGTAGGTAACTGTTTCTTCTCTTTATGTGTTAGAATGTTTTGCATGCTAAAAATGTTTTTTTAATACTTATATAAGTAATATAATTTGTTCTGTTTTCGTCCTATTAGCACTGTTTGTTTAATTTTGTCTTTGTTATGCTACTTTGAATGCTATGTTTTATTTGAATTTATTTTGGATGTTATATCTTAATTAGTCATGGTTTATATGTTTTTTTAGTAATATTTTAATTGATTTACGCCTTTTATGCCTCGAGGCACCGTTCCACCTTTTAGGAGCCTACCGCCTCGAGGCACCATTCCGAATTTTCGAACATTGATGGCAAGCAATGTAGCATCTAAAAACAGTAATGAAAGCATAAAACCAGTTGCCAACATCGATCCCCAAGAAGGGGGAACGGGTTTAAGCCATAGACGGAGTTGGGAAGATGCTAAGTAAGCTTTCCTAACAATTTCAGTACTAGCATGACCTTTCCTAACAATTTCAGTACTAGCATGAGTTAGAAGTTGATTTCGTTATGGCTTTTGCTATGGTTTTGTTGCTACATAGTGTTTTTTAGCTATTGCTGCATTATTTGTCTAACTACAATTTCGGATCTTGTTAACAGTAAAATGGCAAGCAATGTAGCATCTAAAAACAGTAATGAAAGCGTAAAACCAATTACCAACATCGATCCCCAAGAAGGGGGAACGGGTTTAAGCCATAAACAGAGTTGAGAATATGCTACGTAAGCTTTCCTAACAATTTCAGTACTAACATGAGTTAGAAGTTGATTTCGTCAAGGCTTTTGCTATGGTTTTGTTGCTACATAGTGTTTTTTAGCTATCGATGCATTATTTGTCTAACTACCATTTCGGAGTTTGTTAACAGTAAAATGGCAAGCAATGTAGCATCTAAAAGCAGTAATGAAAGCGTAAAACCAGTTGCCATCATCGATCCCCAAGAAGGGGGAACGGGTTTAAGCCATAAACGGAGTTGGGAAGATGCTAAGTAAGCTTTCCTAACAATTTCAGTACTGGCAAGAGTTAGAAGTTGATTTTGTCAAGCCTTTTGCTATGGTTTTGTTGCTACATAATTTTTTTAGTTATTGATGCATTATTTATGTAACTACCATTTCGGAGCTTGTTAACAGTAAAATGGCAAGCAATGTAGCATCTAAAAACAGTAATGAAAGCGTAAAACCAGTTGCCAACATCGATCCCCAGGAAAGGGGAACAAGTTTAAGCCATAGACGGAGTTGGGAAGATGCTAAGTAAGCTTTCCTAACAATTTTAGTACTAGCATGAGTTAGAAGTTGATTTCGTCAAGGCTTTTGCTATGGTTTGTTGCTACATAGTGTTTTTTAGCTATTGATGCATTATTTGTCTAACTACCATTTCAGAGCTTGTTAAAAGTAAAATGGCAAGCAAGGTTTTTAAAATCGTTCAAGGCGTACGCCTTGAGGCGCGCCATGAATCGGTTCGGTTATAAAGCGAACCAAGGCGTACGTATATAATGAAACAGATAAGGCGTGCGCCTTTTTATTTAATGCGTACGCCTGAAGGCGAACGCCTCAAGGCAGTAAATGCGTACGCCTTTTTACTCTGTCTATAAATGAAATGTACTTTCCTTCTTTCTTTCATCTTCTAAACTCTCTACTTCTTCTTCTTCTCCAAAATTTTATATAACTGTTATCTTCTCTTTATAATAGTATGTAACTGTTTCTTCTTCTCTTTTATCTGAGATTGTGTTTTGCATTAGATAAAGAGAAGAAACAATTACCTTCTCTTTTATCTGAGACTGTGTTTTGCATTCTATAAAGAGAAGAAACAGTTACCTTCTCTTTTATCTGAGACTGTTATGCATGAGTAGGTAACTGTTTCTTCTCTTTATGTGTTAGAATGTTTTACATGCTAAAAATATTTTTTAATACTTATATAAGTAATATAATCTGTTATGTTTTCGTCCTATTAGCACTGTTTGTTTAATTTTGTCTTTGTTATGCTACTTTGAATGCTATGTTTTATTTGAATTTATTTTGGATGTTATATCTTAATTAGTCATGGTTTATATGTTTTTTAGTAATATTTTAATTGATTTACGCCTTTTACGCCTCGAGGCACCGTTCCGCCTTTAAGGAGCCTACCGCCTCGAGGCACCGTTCCGAATTTTCGAACATTGATGGCAAGCAATGTAGCATCTAAAAACAGTAATGAAAGCATAAAACCAGTTGCCAACATCGATCCCCAAGAAGGGGGAACGGGTTTAAGCCATAGACGGAGTTGGGAAGATGCTAAGTAAGCTTTCCTAACAATTTCAGTACTAGCATGAGTTAGAAGTTGATTTCGTCATGGCTTTTGCTATGGTTTTGTTGCTACATAGTGTTTTTTAGCTATTGCTGCATTATTTGTCTAACTACCATTTCAGAGCTTGTTAACAGTAAAATGGCAAGCAATGTAGCATCTAAAAACAGTAATGAAAACGTAAAACCAATTACCGACATCGATCCCCAAGAAGGGGGAACGGGTTTAAGCCATAAACGGAGTTGAGAAGATGCTACATAAGCTTTCCTAACAATTTCAGTACTAGCATGAGTTAGAAGTTGATTTCGTCAAGGATTTTGCTATAGTTTTGTTGCTACATAGTGTTTTTTAGCTATCGATGCATTATTTGTCTATATACCATTTCGGAGTTTGTTAACAGTAAAATGGCAAGCAATGTAGCATCTAAAAGCAGCAATGAAAGCGTAAAACTAGTTGCCATCATCGATCCCCAAGAAGGGGGAACGGGTTTAAGCCATAAACGGAGTTGGGAAGATGCTAAGTAAGCTTTCCTAACAATTTCAGTACTAGCAAGAGTTAGAAGTTGATTTTGTCAAGCCTTTTGCTATGGTTTTGTTGCTACATAGTGTTTTTTAGCTATTGATGGCATCAATTTGATGCATTATTTATCTAACTACCATTTCGGAGCTTGTTAACAGTAAAATGGCAAGCAATGTAGCATCTAAAAACAGTAATGAAAGCGTAAAACCAGTTGCCAACATCGATCCCCAAGAAGGGGGAACGGGTTTAAGCCATAGACGGAGCTGGGAAGATTCTAAGTAAGCTTTCCTAACAATTTCAGTACTAGCATGAGTTAGAAGTTGATTTCGTCAAGGCTTTTGCTATGGTTTTTTTGCTACATAGTGTTTTTTAGCTATTGATGCATTATTTGTCTAACTACCATTTCAGAGCTTGTTAAAAGTAAAATGGCAAGCAAGGTTTTAAAAATCGTTCAAGGCGTACGCCTTGAGGCGCGCCTTGAATCAGTTCGGTTATAAAGCAAACCAAGGCGTACGTATTTAATGAAACAGATAAGTAGTGCGCCTTTTTATTTAATGCGTACGCCTGAAGGCGAACGCCTCGAGGCAGTAAATGCGTACGCCTTTTTACTCTGTCTATAAATGAAATGTACTT
Source organism: Limnanthes douglasii subsp. nivea (assembly GCA_036936605.1). Lineage (NCBI taxonomy): Eukaryota > Viridiplantae > Streptophyta > Magnoliopsida > Brassicales > Limnanthaceae > Limnanthes > Limnanthes douglasii. Next base: position 186,394,517 of record JAUPFV010000003.1, read on the forward strand.
TCCTTCTTTCTTTTATCTTCTAAACTCTTTACTTCTTCTTCTTCTCCAAAATTTTATATAACTGTTATCTTCTCTTTATAATAGTATGTAACTGTTTCTTCTTCTCTTTTATCTGAGACTGTGTTTTGCATTCTATAAAGAGAAGAAACAGTTACCTTCTCTTTTATCTGAGACTGTGTTTTGCATTCTATAAAGAGAAGAAACAGTTACCTTCTCTTTTATCTGAGACTGTTATGCATGAGTAGGTAACTGTTTCTTCTCTTTATGTGTTAGAATGTTTTGCATGCTAAAAATGTTTTTTAATACTTATATAAGTAATATAATCTGTTATGTTTTCGTCCTATTAGCACTGTTTGTTTAATTTTGTCTTTGTTATGCTACTTTGAACGCTATGTTTTATTTGAATTTATTTTGGATGTTATATCTTAATTAGTCATGGTTTATATGTTTTTAGTAATATTTTAATTGATTTACGCCTTTTACGCCTCGAGGCTTACACCTCGAGGCACCGTTCCGCCTTTTAGGAGCCTACCGCCTCGAGGCACCGTTCCGAATTTTCGAACATTGATGGCAAGCAATGTAGCATCTCAAAACAGTAATGAAAGCATAAAACCAGTTGCCAACATCGATCCCCAAGAAGGGGGAACGGTTTAAGCCATAGACGGAGTTGGGAAGATGCTAAGTAAGCTTTCCTAACAATTTCAATACTAGCATGAGTTAAAAGTTGATTTCGTCAAGGCTTTTGCTATGGTTTTGTTGCTACATAGTGTTTTTTAGCTATTGATGCATTATTTGTCTAACTACCATTTCATAGCTTGTTAACAGTAAAATGACAAGCAAGGTTTTAAAAATCGTTCAAGGCGTACGGCTTGAGGCGCGCCTTGAATCGGTTCGGTTATAAAGCGAACCAAGGCGTACGCATTTAATGAAACAGATAAGGCGTGCACCTTTTTATTTAATGCGTACGCCTGAAGGCGAACGCCTCGAGGCAGTAAATGCGTACGCCTTTTTACTCTGTATATAAATGAAATGTACTTTCCTTCTTTCTTTCATCTTCTAAACTCTCTACTTCTTCTTCTTCTCCAAAATTGTATATAACTGTTATCTTCTCTTTATAATAGTACGTAACTGTTTCTTCTTCTCTTTTATCTGAGACTGTGTTTTGCATTCTATAAAGAGAAGAAACAGTTACCTTCTCCTTTATCTGAGACTGTTATGCATGACTAGGTAATTGTTTCTTCTCTTTATGTGTTAGAATGTTTTGCATGTTAAAAATGTTTTTTTAATACTTATATAAGTAATATAATCTGTTCTGTTTTCGTCCTATTAGCACTGTTTGTTTAATTTTGTTTTTGTTACGCTACTTTGAATGCTATGTTTTATTTGAATTTATTTTGGATGTTCTATCTTAATTAGTCATGGTTTATATGTTTTTAGTAATATTTTAATTGATTTACGCCTTTTATACTTGAGGCTTACGCCTCGAGGCACCGTTCCGAATTTTCGAACATTGATGGCAAGCAATGTAGCATCTAAAAACAGTAATGAAAGCATAAACCAGTTGCCAACATCGATCCCCAAGAAGGGGGAACGGGTTTAAGCCATAGACGGAGTTGGGAAGATGCTAAGTAAGCTTTCCTAACAATTTCAGTACTAGCATGATTTAGAAGTTGATTTCGTCATGGCTTTTGCTATGGTTTTGTTGCTACATAGTGTTTTTTAGCTATTGATGCATTATTTGTCTAACTATCATTTCAGAGCTTGTTAACAGTAAAATGACAAACAAGGTTTTAAAAATCGTTCAAGGCGTACGCCTTGAGGCGCGCCTTGAATCGGTTCGGTTATAAAGCGAACCAAGGCGTACGCATTTAATGAAACAGATAAGGCGTGCACCTTTTTATTTAATGCGTACGCCTGAAGGCGAACGCCTCGAGGCAGTAAATGCGTACGCCTTTTTACTCTGTCTATAAATGAAATGTACTTTCCTTCTTTCTTTTATCTTCTAAACTCTCTACTTCTTCTTCTTCTCCAAAATTTTATATAACTGTTATCTTCTCTTTATAATAGTATGTAACTGTTTCTTCTTCTCTTTTATCTGAGACTGTGTTTTGCATTCTATAAAGAGAAGAAACAGTTACCTTCTCCTTTATCTGAGACTGTTATGCATGAGTAGGTAATTGTTTCTTCTCTTTATGTGTTAGAATGTTTTGCATGCTAAAAATGTTTTTTTAATACTTATATAAGTAATATAATCTGTTCTGTTTTCGTCCTATTAGCACTGTTTGTTTAATTTTGTCTTTGTTACGCTACTTTGAATGCTATGTTTTATTTGAATTTATTTTGGATGTTATATCTTAATTAGTCATGGTTTATATATTTTTTAGTAATATTTTAATTGATTTACGCCTTTTACACTAGAGGCTTACGCCTCGAGGCACCGTTCCGAATTTTCGAACATTGATGGCAAACAATGTAGCATCTAAAAACAGTAATGAAAGCATAAACCAGTTGCCAACATCGATCCCCAAGAAGGGGGAACGGGTTTAAGCCATAGACGGAGTTGGGAAGATGCTAAGTAAGCTTTCCTAACAATTTCAGTACTAGCATGAGTTAGAAGTTGATTTCGTCATGGCTTTTGCTATGGTTTTGTTGCTACATAGTGTTTTTTAGCTATTGATGCATTATTTGTCTAACTACCATTTCAGAGCTTGTTAACAGGAAAATGACAAACAAGGTTTTAAAAATCGTTCAAGGCGTACGCCTTGAGGCGCGCCTTGAATCGGTTCGGTTATAAAGCGAACCAAGGCGTACGCATTTAATGAAACAGATAAGGCGTGCACCTTTTTATTTAATGCGTACGCCTGAAGGCGAACGCCTCAAGGCAGTAAATGCGTACGCCTTTTTACTCTGTCTATAAATGAAATGTACTTTCCTTCTTTCTTTCATCTTCTAAACTCTCTACTTCTTCTTCTCCAAAATTTTATATAACTGTTATTTTCTCTTTATAATAGTATGTAACTGTTTCTTCTTCTCTTTTATCTGAGACTGTGTTTTGCATTCTATAAAGAGAAGAAACAGTTACCTTCTCCTTTATCTGAGACTGTTATGCATGAGTAGGTAATTGTTTCTTCTCTTTATGTGTTAGAATGTTTTGCATGCTAAAAATGTTTTTTTAATACTTATATAAGTAATATAATCTGTTCTGTTTTCGTCCTATTAGCACTGTTTGTTTAATTTTGTCTTTGTTACGCTACTTTGAATGCTATGTTTTATTTGAATTTATTTTGGATGTTATATCTTAATTAGTCATAGTTTATATGTTTTTAGTAATATTTTAATTGATTTACGCCTTTTACACTTGAGGCTTACGCCTCGAGGCACCGTTCCGAATTTTCGAACATTGATGGCAAGCAATGTAGCATCTAAAAACAGTAATGAAACCATAAAACCAGTTGCCAACATCGATCCCCAAGAAGGGGGAACGGGTTTAAACCATAGACGGAGTTGGGAAGATGCTAAGTAAGCTTTCCTAACAATTTCAGTACTAGCATGAGTTAGAAGTTGATTTCGTCATGGCTTTTGCTATGGTTTTGTTGCTACATAGTGTTTTTTAGCTATTGATGCATTATTTGTCTAACTACCATTTCAGAGCTTGTTAACAGTAAAATGGCAAGCAATATAGCATCTAAAAAACAGTAATGAAAGCGTAAAACAGTTGCCAACATCGATCCCCAAGAAGGGGGAACGGGTTTAAGCCATAAACGGAGTTGGGAAGATGCTAAGTAAGCTTTCCTAACAATTTCAGTACTAGCATGAGTTAGAAGTTGATTTCGTCAAGGGTTTTGCTATGGTTTTGTTGCTACATAGTGTTTTTTAGCTATCGATGCATTATTTGTCTAACTACCATTTCAGAGCTTGTTAACAGTAAAATGACAAGCAATGTAGCATCTAAAAACAGTCATGAAAGCGTAAAACCAGTTGCCATCATTGATCCCCAAGAAGGGGGAACGGGTTTAAGCCATAGATGGAGTTGGGAAGATGCTAAGTAAGCTTTCCTAACAATTTCAGTACTAGCATGAGTTAGAAGTTGATTTCGTCAAGGCTTTTGCTATGGTTTTGTTGCTACATAGTGTTTTTTAGCTATTGATGCATTATTTGTCTAACTACCATTTCAGAGCTTGTTAAAAGTAAAATGGCAAGCAAGGTTTTAAAAATCGTTCAAGGCGTACGCCTTGAGGCGCGCCTTGAATCGGTTCGGTTATAAAGCGAACCAAGGCGTACGCATTTAATGAAACAGATAAGGCGTGCACCTTTTTATTTAATGCGTACGCCTGAAGGCGAACGCCTCAAGGCAGTAAATGCGTACGCCTTTTTACTCTGTCTATAAATGAAATGTACTTTCCTTCTTTCTTTCATCTTCTAAACTCTCTACTTCTTCTTCTTCTCCAAAATTTTATATAACTGTTATTTTCTTTTTATAATAGTATGTAACTGTTTCTTCTTCTCTTTTATCTGAGACTGTGTTTTGCATTCTATAAAGAGAAGAAACAGTTACCTTCTCCTTTATCTGAGACTGTTATGCATGAGTAGGTAATTGTTTCTTCTCTTTATGTGTTAGAATGTTTTGCATGCTAAAAATGTTTTTTTAATACTTATATAAGTAATATAATCTGTTCTGTTTTCGTCCTATTAGCACTGTTTGTTTAATTTTGTCTTTGTTACGCTACTTTGAATGCTATGTTTTATTTGAATTTATTTTGGATGTTATATCTTAATTAGTCATGGTTTATATATTTTTTAGTAATATTTTAATTGATTTACGCCTTTTACACTAGAGGCTTACGCCTCGAGGCACCGTTCCGAATTTTCGAACATTGATGGCAAACAATGTAGCATCTAAAAACAGTAATGAAAGCATAAACCAGTTGCCAACATCGATCCCCAAGAAGGGGGAACGGGTTTAAGCCATAAACGGTGTTGGGAAGATGCTAAGTAAGCTTTCCTAACTATTTCAGTACTAGAATGAGTTAGAATTTTCCTATCTCATACATTTTTTATGTGCTTTGAATTTTCCTATGCTTCAAATTTTCCGTCCACTACCATCCGACCGGTGCTTATGTCCTATCTAATATGTAATATTTTTATGATTATATATTGTGGTTTTATACGTATAATATTAAAACTTATTTTATTGTTTTCAAATATAAGGTATTTTTTAAAATTAAACTCACATATACATATTTCTTTTTTTTTATCATTTATTCATATATAAATTACATTTATTATTTTTTTCTTTAATACTAATGAAATTATAATCCATCTTTTCGTTGACATAATGTTAATACCATGTATCATATATTAAAGCCTTGATGAAATTAAAACGAGTTGCCAACATCGATCTCCAAGAAGGGGGAACGGGTTTAAGCCATAGACGTAGTTGGGAAGATGGTAAGTAAGCTTTCCTAACAATTTCAGTACTAGCATGAGTTAGAAGTTGATTTCGTCAAGGTTTTTGCTATGGTTTTGTTGCTACATAGTGTTTTTTAGCTATTGATGCATTATTTGTCTAACTACCATTTTAGAGCTTGTTAACAGTAAAATGGCAAGCAATGTAGCATCTAAAAACTGTAATGAAAGCGTAAAACTAGTTGCCAACATCGATCCCTAAGAAGGGGGAACGGGTTTAAGCCATAAACGGAGTTGGGAAGATGCTAAGTAAGCCGTCGTAACAATTTCTTTTGTAATATTTATGCAATTTTTATTTAAAACTTAATTTATTGTCGTCAAATATAAGTTATTTTTTTAAATTAAATAGACATATACATAAATATTTTTTTATCATTTATTCATATATAAATTACACTTATTATTTTTTTCTTTAATACTAATGAAATTATAATCCATCTTTTCGTTGACATAGTGTTAATACCATGTATCATATATTAAAGCCTTGATGAAATTAAAACCAGTTGCCAACATCGATCCCCAAGAAGGGGGAACGGGTTTAAGTCATAAACGGAGTTGGGAAGATGCTAAGTAAGCTTTCCTAACAATTTCAGTACTAGCATGAGTTAGAAGTTGATTTCGTCACGACTTTTGCTATGGTTTTGTTACTACATAGTGTTTTTTAGCTATCGATGCATTATTTGTCTAACTACCATTTTGGAGCTTGTTAACAGTAAAATGGAAAGCAATGTAGCATCTAAAAATAGTAATGAAAGCGTAAAACCAGTTGCCAACATCGATCCCCAAGAAGGGGGAACGGGTTTAAGCCATAAACGGAGTTGGGAAGATGCTAAGTAAGCTTTCCTAACAATTTCAGTTTTAGCATGAGTTAGAAGTTGATTTCGTCAAGGCTTTTGCTATGGTTTTGTTGCTACATATTGTTTTTAGCTATTGATGCATTATTTGTCTAACTACCATTTCAGAGCTTGTTAACAGTAAAATAGCAAGCAATGCAGCATCTAAAAACAGTAATGAAAGCGTAAAACCAGTTGCCAACATCGATCCCCAAGAAGGGGGAACGGGTTTAAGCCATAGACGGAGTTGGGAAGATGCTAAGTAAGCTTTCATAACAATTTCAGTACTAGCATGAGTTAGAAGTTGATTTCGTCAAGGTTTTTGCTTTGGTTTTGTTGCTACATAGTTTTTTTTAGCTATTGATGCATTATTTGTCTAACTACCATTTCAGAGCTTGTTAACAGTAAAATGGCAAGCAATGCAGCATCTAAAAACAGTAATGAAAGCGTAAAACCAGTTGCCAACATCGATCCCCAAGAAGGGGGAATGAGTTTAAGCCATAAACGGAGTTGGGAAGATGCTGAGTAAGCTTTCCTAACAATTTCTTTTGTAACATTTATGCAATTTTTATTTAAAACTTATTTTATTGTTGTCAAATATAAGTTATTTTTTTAAATTAAATACATATATATATATATATATTTCTTTTTTTTTTATCATTTATTCATATATAAATCACACTTATTATTTTTTTCTTTAATACTAATGAAATTATAATCCATCTTTTCGTTGATATAGTGTTAATACCATGTATGATATATTAAAACATCTGTTTTTTTGAAAAATAGCATAGTCTCTTACTATTTTCAAATAAACTTGGCGTATATCAATATTTGCTTTAATTGAAGTGCGTGACCATTCATGATTTATTAGCGATGTTTGGCTTATAACCATGTACACAACTTACGACCTTTATAACGTGACTTTCACAACTCTAGCGCGCCTCTTATGCTTTTAAGCTAAACTTGATTTATACATATATTCACTTTAATTTGATGCGTAACCTCTTAAGCCTTTCAATTGACATTGACTTAGTGCCATATTTTCTTATTGTGGAAATATTGAATTATTACCTATCTATCGCTAGTTACAATTTCTTATTATATATATATATATATATATAATTTCTTAGATAAAATTTGATCAATCTGATGTTTGTTGATTAATATATCACGTAATACTTGATATATTTTTGCACAACATAATATCTTATCTCATCCCAAATTTTTGCACTAATATGACATAAAATCTAATAATCATCCATGCTAAACGTCTCTCAATTACAACTGATAAGGATATAGATAATTGAGTAGTGAAAGTAATCATAGTTATGATTTGAGTATTTTATAGTTAAATGATAGATTTTAATACATAGTGTAAATATCAGGGGCTAAAAGTGAAATTTGTTGTGAATGTGTTTGTACTAAGTATAAAAGTGGGGTGAAATATCCTAACTTGTAACCAAATCTGTTGCTTACAACCACCCATGCCTATAAATAGTGGGTGAACTTTAGAAATAAAGGTGATTGGCATTTTAACTTACTACAACTCTTAACTGAATTCTCTTTCTAAATGTTGAATTACTTTGTCTCTCTAGAATTACTCCAAATTGCATTTGTCATTCCATTTTATCTTCGCACAAAGAATTTGTATTAACAACAACCATCAAATCATTACCACTAGCAAAATATTTAACAACAATTACAATATACACCTCTTTATCGACAATTACATTAATAAAAAAATATTACTAATAAAAGTCAACAACCAAACCTTCAAAATTAAAAGATATCCAAGCTTGAAAACATCATTCTTATGTAATGGTACACGTTTTTTCAACCATAGAATTCCATCAAGGATGCTATGCTTTGCAATTTGCATACATAACATTCAATGTTGTAACACATCTAACGGAAAAACTATGTCATTTAACAAAAACAACGACCAGCTTTCATATAAACATTCAATGCTAACAAACTTGTTTTTTTTCATTTTTTGAAGTTTATTTGCACACAACTTTGTACAAAATTTCCATCATTACAAAAATAATTTTTTTCACAATCCTTTGAAAACATCCATTCTTGTTTGATAAAAAATCCCATTGCAACTATAAAAACAATACTAATTCCACTACCATTACTTCAAAATCCCGTCGATTTAGATACATCATTCTAAAAAACTCCAAGTTTCCTTAAAATCTTTAACTTTATTAATATTTTCTTCAATCCATACTAGGGTTTTATAATATTTCTCTATCTGCATACCTCTTAAACATAACCGTCATTACTAAGATACCACATTTTTCGGAGCCAAAAATAAAAAATAACAATATCTAGCTACATTTTGGCTCCCTCGAATTACTCCTACCTTTTCGTTAGTCACATACTTGATAAAATGATGAAAATATGACACAACTACCTCCATTTTGTGTAACCAAAGTTTCCCTAAAATAACGTCATAAGAACTTTAAGCATTAAAAATCATGAATAATATGGTTATAGTTTTATCTATTTTCCTTTCCTGATAGATACCGCTAAGTTCACTTCCCTAACATAATCAGCTCACCGGTTAGTGAATTTTCGTCAATCTTCTTACAAAGTGTAACCTATATCTTCCGATCATATCATTCTTTTTTAAATACGTTAGCAGAACTTCTAGCATCAATCATCACTCTTCTTACTATCATTCCAGCTATCATAAAAGTTACTAGTAAAACATCTTCATGAGGTGTCACTAATCCTCTTAGACCATCATCAGTAAACAAAAAGGTTAACTTTGGCCATCGATGTAAATGTAAAGATGACTCATCAATTAAAATTGTACCTCCAATTCATTCCTGTATATTTTCCTTGATGATTTAGTAATCCATGACAATGTATCTCCCTAAAAATAATACATAACTTATATTTTTATCATTCTTTTTCTTATCTAGACTTTTTTTCATTTTCTTCTTTTATTTCTTTAATAATTCCATGAACTTTGAACTTTATCTTTCAATTGAATACAATCACCCATTGAATGTCCATGATCATTATGATAAACACAATAATATTGTCAGTTTTTCTCATAAGTAAAAGTGAACATAGCTTTGGGAGTTCGATAATTTAACCGATTTATTGTCTTATCATAACTAATTGCTATTAGTTCACTCAATTGAGTATACCTTCGATTTAGATTGTTATAGTAAGAACATCACGACTTATTCATGGAATCCTCAACGACCTCTAGAATTCTTTTAACATCAAGTATTTTTCTATCCAATGACTTCCTTTTTTCTATCATTTTAATTTGCACTCATTTCTTTGTAGCTTCTACTTTGATATATATATTTTTGTTCTTATTAACAAATCCCTCATACAACCTACCAGAAATTTTATTAAATCTTTCAATGAATTACTATCACACATAAATTTTATTAAATCTTTCAACAAATTATTATCACATGACAATCCTCTTTTGGATGATTCTAATGCCGCATTCTCATTATAACCTTCCATCGAACTCATTTCCTTTATAAATATTTGAAATTAATCCCTTAAAGATTTTTCAGTCTTTCAAAATAAATTTATAATATAACCCCCCTTCATGCTTCAACGCTTTATGAGCAATGAGTTGATGCCGGAATGATATAAAAAATCCTTGAAATTATCAATAGATCCAGGCTGTAAATTGTTGAACCAAGTCAATGCAATTCTTTTAAGGATTATGCGAAACATCCCAACAAAGTATAGTATCATCTGGATTAAATCCAAACATAATATTCCAAAATTTCTCAAGATGATGCTCCAAATGTGTTGTACTATCATATTTTTTCATTATGTAAGGATCAAACTTCTTTGATAATTTCTCTTTCAAAAACCTTTGTGTTAGTGGAGACTCGACTAAAGTATACATAACCATTTTTGGTCTTATATACTTCTTCAAATTTTCTTGCCATATCATTTTATTTCCTTTTCCCTATTCTTGTCTGGTGACAATTCATTACTTTATTCAAAATTTTTATTCATATTTTATTATTCTTTAAAAGTAACTTCTTTTGCACAAAGTAACTCATTCTTATTCATTATTTCAACTGGATTCACATTGTTCATTGCAGTGTTTTAGTCATTAAATCAAATAAATTTTGACTTTTTCATCTAATTTATTTTGTAATGAATTTGACTTACATATTTCAGACCTTAACCTTTTCAATTGCAACTCTAAAGCATGAAGCATAGAATTTGACATATCATCCTCAGATTCTGCCGGTAAATATTGATTTTTTCTAATATTTATCGCTATACCTTGTTGCGATATTGTCGTTTCTATTGAACTTGTACTTAATTTACCGATATCTCTTATAAAATGTTTTATTTTTGGATTGGAATGCTTACTACCAATAATACTAGTATAACCGTTGAAGTCTCTTGAACATTGTTTTTCCCACAAGCTGGAGAAACAACATTCCGAGAACTTATTACTGGGGATTCATGTATATTTCCCCCAAGTGATCTTTTATGAACTCTTGATCTAGTCGTTACCATTTGAAAAAATGAAAATTTATTTACAAAAAACGTTTCCAGAGATGGTGCTAAAAATGATGAGGGAGTTTCCATTCTTAAGATATCCCCAAAAAGACACGATTAGAAATGATCAAATGTAGTTTTATTTAATCTAAGATTTAATATTTTTACAATGATTTGATCTCTTATTCATAGTAACTTTATTCCTAAATTATAGGAATGAAGAACACGTGTATTTTATGATACTTGCCGGATATCTATTATAAGTGTTAAGTGTGATTCTTGTTTCTTAAAAGAGAAAGTAAAAGAGGGAGCTTAATTGTAAAGAGAGAAAGCATGAGAGAAAAAGTAGTATTAGTTAAGTTGATAAAAAAATAAATTCATATTCAATTCATATGTAAACCCATTTAATTTGATTCAGAAGAGGAATCTTATAAAGAAGAGTCTTATAAATTCAGTTACAAAAGTTAAAAATAAGGACAAATTGGAACCATTAACTATTAACTATAAATTCACGGCCCTTTCTTGAATTTTAATCTCAATTTTTAATCTCACTTTTCTTTGAAATTCTTTGATATAAATTTATAAGGCAGTAAATAATTCGATTCATTTTCAAGTTAATGAAAAAATGTCACACTATATTTATTGCCTCAGCCTTTATTTATAGGCGCATCGACTTTTGTAACTGAGTCGGTTACATATATAGGTAAATTGCATTGCAACCTTTTATATGTATAGGTAGTCCAACTATCATCTAGAAACTATACAATTTATCATATATAACCTTAGTTTTATTACATTTAGTCCCCCAACATTTCATATCCTTATAAGTGATGAGTCCGAATTCGAAGAGCTCTCCGGAAGGGTAGTCCAAAGTAAATCACCCCGTAAAACCGGACAGACTCCATGACTTCAATTCGAACAGCACTGGTTGAACCGGACAGATGATTTTGAACACTGCAAATATAAGGCAGTTCGAACTATGACTAAAGTACTAAAATACCTAAACTCTATCTGACTAAGCTGTCTATTCACTTACTTAAAACTTGTTGGTCTTTAAACATGACCCGGGTCCATTAAACTTGACCCGAAAGCCCATAAGGGCCCAAATCTTACACTATAAATGCCCAACCACCAGCATTAACTATGGGTAAGAAAAATTAACTGCTGCCAGGCTGCTTAATTCTCTCTCCACCCTTGAAACACTTTGAAACACCTTGAAATATATCAAAACATCTTTAAACACCACCACATCACCGTGAAACACCCTTACGCCGCCTTAAAACTCCACTTAAAATTACCAGCCTACCCTCAGGCTACTTTTATCCACACCAAATTGGCGACCACAGTGGGAGCACGAAGGTGCCTGAATCAAACATTCAAAACCAAGTAAAAGAATTCTGTCCGAATGAATCCGGATAATCCAGAGCTTCCACCAGCTTTGCTCGAAGTGGTGGAAGAGAACGATGAATATACTGTCCAAGAGCGTGACAGGTTGAGGGTTGAAATAGAAGCTCTGAGGGCTGAGAAGGCCAAGATGGGCATGAAGGAAAAGTCCAAAGCATCAGTTGCTCATTGCTCTGATAACCCTCGAGAGCATGAGGCTTCGAAGACTCATGTGAGCACTAAAAAGACACATGCTAGTTCTAAAAAGTCTCACCGGTCCAAGCCTGTGGAGAGTTCTGACTCAAGTTCAGAATCTTCGGACAGCTCTTCGGACAGTGAGGGGAATGAAAAGTCCTTGTCCTCCAGTAGTGACGAAGGGCGAACCAGGAAAAAAAAAAAGCAAGTTAAAAAGTATTCCAGAAAAAGAGACCACCATGGAAGAATGAAAAGACACATTGGGAAAGGATCATCTCACAGCCGGAGACATATAGACCGGATGCTGGTGGATCCCTTTGCCTTCCATGATGAGCCAGGTATCTTTGCAACCCCTAATGAGGATACTGCGTTCAGTCGTGGGAGGAACTGGAGGCAATCGCCATTGTCTTCTAAAATTCTGTCTGGAAACCTCCCCAAGAGGTTTGATAGCACAAAGATGGAGAAGTACGACGGCAGTACCGATCCGGACAATCATCTGGAGCAATTCAAGAACTTCATGATGAACTTTGATGATGATGATAAACTACTCTGCAGGGCATTCTCCCAATCCTTTACGGGGAGTGCTCTGAAGTGGTATAACAGCCTTCCTCAGGGCTGTATCAGAGACTTTGATACCTTTTGGGTGGCCTTCCGAAGGAAATTTGTGGGAAGTAAGGAGCTCAAGGGCAATGGAGACACTATAATCCATTGTGCCCAGGAGCCAAACGAATCGTTGAAAGAATACATAAGTCGTTTTGTGAACACAAAGAACGGGCTGGCTGATTGCTTTGAACAAGTGGCAATAGCATCCCTGAGACAAGGTTTGAACCCGGGCAACCTGGCCGATTCGGTAACAAGGAAGAAAGCCATGACCTGGGGTGGATTGCTGAATCAAGTTGGCAAGCAAATAAATGTTGATGAAACAAAAAAGACCAGGGTGCACAGGCAGGTGAGATCCACCCCAGTGACACCAACTCCCAATCCGAACCAGTCCGGCAACAAAGCTAGAGAAACCGGACAGGGTCATGGAAGAGGAAAAGCTCAGTCTCAACCAGCTGCTCCTGCACAAAGTCAACAGTCTAGAAACAAAAGGGGGCCGTGGGTCCAACCGGAGTGGTTTGCAGAACTCAAAGAAAGTGTGGCAACCATTTTCGAGAAAACTAAAGATGAAATACACTACCGGAGACCGACAACCTTGCAGTCTCCCAGAGAACATCGAAATAATTCTTTTTGCCAATACCACAATGATATTGGCCATTCTACTGATGATTGTATAGCCTTGAAACAAGAGGTTCAGAACCTGATTGAAAGAGGGAAGTTGGGTGCATATGTCAAAAGAAGAGGAGGCAACAGGCCTGACAACACTCACCGGGCTGGTCCGGTTAATGCTGCCCCAGAAGGGGCCATGGTAATTATTGAAAGGTTTGACGTGGAATCTGAATACTTGGATCCTGATCCAACAAGGAACAGAGTGGGTGCAATAGAGGAGTGTTCCAGGTCGGTCTCCGGGCTCATTAAATTCTTCGAGTCCTTGACAATTTTCGGAGGGGACACCGTAACGGCTCCTACCACATCATCAAGAAAAAGGCATGTTCATAATTTGGCAACCCAACTGGAAGGGGGGATGACCTCTTATCAATCGTCAAATCTATTCCCATTCATTGTCTTTGATGGGGATGATTTGAGAGACATTGCTGGCCCTCATGAAGATGCTGTTGTCATAGGAGCATCGATAGGGGCAATGAGGTAAGGCGAATCCTGGTAGATACTGGGAGCTCTGCCAATATCCTTTTCCTAGATACTTACAAGAAAATGAAAAATCCAGCTGTGATTCAAAAGTCAGACCGATCGATTGTAGGCTTCACGGGCAGCTCAGCTGATGTAATCGGTGAGTTCGAAGAAGAAGTATTGTTGGGCAGAGGCCCTTTCAAGAAAACGGTTAGAATACTTTTCATTGTGGTGGACTGTCCCACTTGTTACAATGCTATTCTAGGGAGATCTTGGCTCTCCAGGATGCATGCAGTGGCCTCAACAGTCCATCAGTGTCTAAAATATGCTGTTCAGGGGCAGGTTGGGGTTGTCCGGAGCAGTCAAAAAGTTGCAAGAGAATGCTATGCCACTGCCTTGGCTCCACGAACGCTGGGGGCAGTCCGTACAAATGACCAATAGCAGTTTGAGGGCCTTTCTGGGGGTGAGGGTGAAATTGATGACCCCAGAGAGACCCCCGGAGTGTTAATCCCGGTTGAGGAAGTCGAAACACACTGCTTGGAAGAAGGAAAAATCGTCAAAATAGGGTCCAAAATGCCACAAGTGTTGAAAGAAGAAATGTTGAAATTCTTAAAAGACCATCAGCACGTTTTTGCTTGGTGCAATGCTGATGTAACTGGAGTACCATCAGAAGTGATTTCTCATCACTTGTCTGTCCGGAGAGACGTAGCACCAGTGGTGCAAAAAAGGAGAGCTTTCTCAAAATAAAAGGCTGATGTCATTGTACAAGAGGTTGACAGACTCACAAAGATGGGGCACATTAAAGAAGCTCAGTATCCTTTGTGGACTGCCAATCCAGTCTTGGTAAAAAAGAAAAACGGTAAATGGCGAATGTGCATAGACTTCACAGATCTCAATCGAGCCTGCCCAAAAGACTTGTATCCGGTTCCCCGGATAGATCAGCTGGTAGATTCTACTTCTGGGAACAAGCTACTCTCTTTCATGGATGCTTTCTCCGGATATAATCAGATCCAGGTGGATCCAAGAGATCAAGAGCATACCACTTTTGTTACTGATAGAGGTTTACACTGCTATAAGGTGATGCCCTTTGGCTTGAAAAATGCTGGGGCTACTTATCAAAGGTTAGTCAATAAAGCATTTGCTGATCAAATTGGAAGAAATATGGAGGTTTACATTGACGATATGATGGTGAAAAGTGTGGATGAGCAGCTACACTTGTCCGACCTCCAAGAAACTTTTGCAAACTTGGCCAAAGTAAATTTAAAGCTAAATCCTGAAAAATGTGTGTTCGGAGTGCAGTCCGGGAAATTCTTAGGGTACATTATAAGTGAGCATGGAATCCAGCCCGACCCGGACCAACTCAATGCTTTGTTTCAAATGGAGCCTCCTCGAAATGTTAAAGAAGTGCAGCGGTTAACGGGGAGGTTGGCAGCTTTGAACAGGTTTATCTCTAGATCTTCGGACAGATGTGCTCCTTTCTTTCAAACTTTGAAAGGTGCAAAGGGGTTTGAGTGGACACCACAGTGTGACGAGGCATTCAATGAAATTAAGAAGCATCTGTCCTCTCCAAAGACTTTATTCAAACCAATCGATGGGGAGACTCTATTTGTGTATCTGGCTGTTTCAAGTTGTGCTATCAGTGCTGTGTTAGTTAGAGAGGTTGATGGGTATCCTCACCCAGTATACTACATCAACAAAAGCCTGATTGATGCTGAACGCCGTTACTTGAAGCTCGAGAAACTAGCATTGGCCTTGGTGATAGCTGCAAGAAAGATGAGGCCTTATTTTCAGGCTCACCCTATTGTTGTCCGGACATCCTTCCCTTTAAAGAATGTCCTTCAAAAAGCGGATATTTCGAGCAGAATGATAAAGTGGTCAGTAGAGTTGGGAGACTTCGACATAGATTTTGCTCCTCGAACAGCAGTAAAAGCTCAAGCTGTGGCTGATTTTCTGGTCGAATTCCATTCTGATAGGGACTCAGAGCAACCTGCTGATTCAAAAGACAAAAAAGTGTGGATTGTCCGAACAGATGGAGGATCCAGTGCCATAGGATCTGGGGTAGGAATATGTCTCACTTCTCCTTATGGGGACAACATGTTTCAAGCTATTTGTTTTGCTTTTAGGGCGTCCAATAACGAGTCCGAATACGAAGCAGCTATAGCTGGATTAAAATTGGCTTACATTTGTGGAGCAAAAAGGGTCAAGCTGTTAAGCGACTCCCAATTGCTTGTTCACCATGCCTTGGGCCTATCAGAAGCTAGAAAAGAACAGTTAATCAAGTATTTACTTCTCTTGAAAAATGAGGCAATGAAGTTTAAAGCTGTTGTCTATGAGCACATTCCCCGGGCAGAAAATGAACTGGCGGACTCATTGGCAACAATAGCATACACGGAGTCCTATCCATGGATCCATGTGCTTGAAAGTCCTTCTATTCAACTTAATGAAGGGGAGAAAGAGGAGGTCTTTGAAATACAAGTAAATCAGCCTCAGGATTGGAGGTCTCCTCTTATCCAATATCTGTCCGATGGCGTCGTACCCTTGGTTAAATCACAAGCCAGAACGTTAAAACACAAGGCTCATGGTTTCATCATGATTAGAGAGGTCTTGTACAAGAAATCCTACAGCAAACCTCTCCTACGCTGTTTAGGAGATCATGAGTCACAAATGGTTCTCTCTGAATTACATGATGGTGAGGGATCAGCCCATTGTGGATTTAGAGCGTTAACAAGAAGAGTGCTTCTCTCCGGATATTATTGGCCTTCAATAATGAAAGATGCCAAGGAACTGGTAAGAAGGTGTGACCCATGCCAAAGGTACAGCAATGAAATTCATGTACCAGCCATTCCTATGGAATCAATTTCTGAGCCTATCCCTTTTGCTCGATGGGGATTAGACTTAGTTGGGCCTCTCCCTATGGCGTCCGGAGGGCGTAAAACCATAATCTTAGCCATTGACTACTTTTCGAAGTGGATAGAAGCAGCCCCCTTGGCGGGAACAACATCAAAGGCTGTTATAAAATTCATTCTATCCAACATATGTTGCAGATTTGGTGTCCCTCAGAGAATAACAACAGATAATGGGCCACAGTTTGACAACAGAGAGATGGAGAGCTTCTGTGCCTCAAGGGGTATTCAGCACTGCTTTTCTTCACCATTCCACCCACAAGCTAATGGGCAAGTTGAAGTGGCTAATAGAACAATATTGTCCGGCTTAAAGAAAAATCTGGAAGGGGCTGCTGGAAAGTGGCCTAGTTATTTACAAGAAGTCTTGTGGGCCTACCGGACAACGCCTGGGGCTGCCACACAAGAATCACCTTTTGCCTTGGTCTATGGGATGGATGCAGTAGCTCCCATAGAGAAGACACTCCCCTCTTTTCGTGTTCATAACTTCTCCGGACAGGCTAACGAAATAGCAATCAGAAATCAGCTTGATTTGATTGAAGAAAGGCGAGTAAAGGCTCATCTTAGAATGACACACTATCAGGGCTTAATGAGAAGCAGGTTTGCCTCCAAGGTTAAAAGAAGAGACTTTCAACCAGGAGATAAAGTATTGAGGAAAGTTTTCTTGCATACCAAGGAAAAACTCTTCGGAAAGCTGGCCCCAACTTGGGAGGGTCCGTATACTGTGGTTGAAAGAATCAAGCCTGGCACATACTGGCTGGAAGACAAAGATGGCAGGGTTTTAACTCACCATTGGAATATTGAACACCTTCGAATGTACCTAGAATAAAATCTATGTAAATATTTACTTGTTTAAATATCCATGTAAATATTTGGGGGCATACCACTTCTTCTCTTCGGCGCCACGAAGAGCTTTCAATAAAACTTGGAGCTTTCTTAAACAATTTTCTAAGTTTTTACAAAATTCTGATTGATTGCCATACTACCCGGACTGAAAGATCTAAGGGCTATTTAAATTCTAGCCAGAGAAATTAAACACTCTCACAATACGAAGTATTTAGGCAAACCGTGGAATAAGAGAAAGGTTGTGCAAGATAAAACATTCATTCAATAAACTTAAAGTTGCCTTGGCCTTCCAAGGACTTTTTGAACAAGTTTAAACATAATACAAAACTCTGTCCGGATAAAACGGACAGCATCACAAAAAAGGTGCCTTGGCCTTCCAAGGACTTTGGTTCAAACGAAAATTAAACAAAACAAGTTATAAACTAAGGAAGAGCCTTCGAAGACGGCTCACCCACATGTGTGTTCTTGTCTTTAATATCACTCTTCTCTTCGACTTTTTTCTTGCCTTTAGGGTCGATCTCTTCCTCCCCAGGGCTCTCTCCAGTTTCCTCTTCATCACCAGATGAAGGCTCATCAGAGTACCCCTCGTCATCAGCCATGGTCCAGTATGGGAGATCATCATCATCCACATAACGCCATAAGTTCCCAAGTCTCCTCTTCGGGAACTTCTCGTGAAATAGGAGGACCATGTCAGATTTCACCTTCTCAATCAATAATTCCTCACTCCGTAGCATCTCCTTGGCATAAGCATTGATTTTGGCCTTGATCATGGCCTCTTGATCCTTCACCAGGGCAGCTTTCTCACCAACAGCCTGAGTCACTGCATTCTCCAAAGTAAGTTTGTCAGTAGTCAGATTGGTGACAATCTTTTCTTTTGCTGCAGTCTCATCTTTTGAGGTTTTCAAGTCTTTCTCCAACTCGGACAGCTTAGCCCGGAGATCTTCTAGGGTTTTCTCCAAAGAAGCAACTTTTGTGTTGCTTTCATCTTTACTCCTCTTCAGCTGTTCGTTTGACTCCTTAAGCAAGTCAACCTGGGTAGTGGCACCCCGGAGGTTATCGGACAGTTTCTCCTTCTCAGACTTAAGCTCCTTAATGGTTTCTGCCTGACTCCGGACTTGCCTTTCCAAGGTGAGCACAGGTTGCACGTTGCTAAGGAGGGAGTGAGCTATAATGTCCCTTTCGCTGGAAACCAAGAAAGTCTTGCCATTAAAGTTCACTGTGTTGGAACTACTTGGAGGAACGTATGGCCCAGCAAACTCATCTCTTGACAGACCAAGAAAGTAATCACCTAGAGGACCCAGGCCGGTGACATCCACTTCGTCCATGTTGATCTCTCCCTGTTCAATATCATCAGTGTGAAGCTCCCCGGGAATCCCTTCGTTAAGGTTTTCTGGGATCTCTTCGGCTAATGTAGGATCAACTAGAAAAGTGGGCTCCGGGTCCCGGAGAGCAAATTCTTCTTCTTGAGAAGTTTTCTTCTTTTTTACTTCTCTCTCAGCACCCTCACTTACTTGCTTACGGGTTCGTTTGGAGACCCTCGTAGGTTTTGAGGGAGTCTCTCCGTGTTTCTTACTTTCCACTTCTACCACTTGTAGAAGGCTTGCATCAACTTGAGCTGGAATTGGCACCTCTGTGTCAGTTAGAGCCTTTTTCTCCGAATCCACTGCCGTTTTCCTCCCTTTCTTCTTCTGGCCCTTCATTTTACTTGGGGCTTTGGCCCGGAGAGGGAGAAAAAGGGTCCCATCTAGCTCGTGAGACCTTCTTAGTACTATGTCATCATCAGGAGGGGTAGAGAACTCCTCCCATGTTAAATCCCTCCGACCTGTGGTGTTCCACAGGTGAGATCTGGCCAAGTTTCCCGGAGTGAAAGCCTTGTGAAACCGATTCTCCCAGTTCTCTGCGGCCCATGTGTTTATCTTGCCACAAGTAACCTGTCCGGCTTTCGCATAGTCTCCGAACTCTTTCGGCAGTTCTGGCAAAACAAAAGAATAATTAAGTTAGTGAAAGCTTAAAGAAGGGAAGGTTCGAATAGAAACTTAAAGAAAGAACTTACGATCACTTCTCCATCTACTTCGAAGAAGGCTAGGATTCTCCCCAATCTTAATCTTCTTCCCATTCTCCCATGAGCCACTTATAAACAAGAACTGGCTCCTCCATTTATTCTCCGATTCCAGGAGATCATCGACAGCTTTCAGATTGTTCCCCATATTAAAGTGATAAAAGGGGAACTGGTGATGTTTGCATAGACTTGCCACAGCAGCAAACTCTTCCATGGGAAGAGGGATTCCAGACAGCCTGGACGCCATTATGCATGACATCAAGGTGTACCATCCGTTGGGGCTCAGTTGCGATGGACATAGCTTGACTAAATGGAAATAGCGCACTATCTCCGGATCCAATGGGAACCTGAGTCCCCAATTGAACAGCTCTGTAAAAAAGACAATCTCGTTTCTCTTGCAATCCATCGGGGTCTCCGGGTCGATGGGAATTCGAATCTTTACATTTTCAGGGATCCCCCACTTAGTGCGAAGCCGTCCCAAATCTCTAGTGTGAATAAACATGTACTTGGTTTTTAACAAAGACAAAAGGTACTTAAATTCTACCTTGTGAAAGCAGGGACCAACTCTCCCTTCAAGGCTCTCCGGCAGGTCCGGACGCCTTAGATACAACTCTTCTTTGCCTTTCTTGGCAACAACTATGGAAGTTTCAGCTTGTCCGGAAGACTCGGACTCAAATCTGACCTCCTCAGTGGAGTCTTCCATCCTTTCCTCCATTACAGTTGGAGGAGCTTCTGCAGAAACAGTCCGGGGAGGGATGAAGCTTGGCACAGCTGATCCTCCGGACTGTTGGCTAGATGTGTGTTTTTGAATTCTCACCTCAGTTTGAGTTTCTGAGGTCGAGGTTTCCTTAGGAGGTAGTGGACTGCTAGCTTCCGGACCGACTGCCCTTTCCCGGAGAGTCCTAACAGCTGACCCTGACTCTGATTCGCTAGTTTTCTTTGAGGAAAGTCCTTTAACCAGTCTGCTTGGTCTTTTCATAATCAGCTTGTCTGGAAAATGATCGGAGTCGGACCCCATGGCAATAAAAGTAGACTTTTTTCTGACACTTGTAGCAGTAACCCCCGGTTCAACAATGGGGATAGACTCTTGAACTGAAGAGTCTGAAACGATGGGAGAGAGTGTTGTTCGAAAAAGCTTTCTAGGTTTTGTACCCTTTGAGGAAGACGAACCTCTATCAGATTCTTCAATCGAAGGGGCTGGTTTCTCAACAGGCGATGCTGGAAGCCCTGCTGCAAGCCTTTTCTCTTTTTTGACCCTTTGAGCTTTCTCTAGTTCTGAAAGATTGAGCCAGCCACCCTTGATTAAAGCTGTTCTTGCTGTGAACATAAAACGATTAAGGAAATCTTAAGGTTTTAGAGAGATGAAGTTTTCAGTAAAATGGCAAAGTGAAAATGAGACTGTGAAAGATGAATAGTATTTATAGTAAATGTAAAAAAGGGGTTTTGATTCCTAGGAGAATCCGCAAAGTTGGGCAATGATTAAAAGACGGCACTGACGTCATCAAAACCATTTAAAGAAGTTACCTATTTAATAAAGTGGTGTAATTTTCGAGGTAGAAAAACGGCTGGAGTGACCAACCAGAGGGTGACACGTGTCCCACTACTTCTGACACAGAACCGTTTGGAATTCGTAACGGTTGGGCTGTCCGGGCCTATCTCAACTCTCTTCGAATCGGAAAACCACTTCTCAAATCGGACTGTTTTTCAGTTCTTTAACAAGGACACTTGTTCAAATACCTAAAAAAGGGGCTCCTGATGAGTCCGAATTCGAAGAGCTCTCCGCAAGGGTAGTCTTAAGTAAATCACCCCGTAAAACCGGACAGACTCCATGACTTCAATTCGAACAGCACTGGTTGAACCGGACAGATGATTTTGAACACTGCAAATATAAGGCAGTTCGAACTATGACTAAAGTACTAAAATACCTAAACTCTATCTGACTAAGCTGTCTATTCACTTACTTAAAACTTGTGGGTCTTTAAACATGACCCGGGTCCATTAAACTTGACCCGAAAGCCCATAAGGGCCCAAATCTTACACTATAAATGCCCAACCACCAGCATTAACTATGGGTAAGAAAAATTAACTGCTGCCAGGCTGCTTAATTCTCTCTCCACCCTTGAAACACTTTGAAACACCTTGAAATATATCAAAACATCTTTAAACACCACCACATCACCGTGAAACACCCTTACGCCGCCTTAAAACTCCACTTAAAATTACCAGCCTACCCTCAGGCTACTTTTATCCACACCAATCAGTAGCCCCCTAGTTCTTATGAAGTCATCAGAAATCAGGGTAGATGGAAACTATTAATTCCCCAAATCGGATTTGATTCGAATTAAATCTTTACATCTCCTCAACAGAATTATTTATCTCAATAGTTGTTGTCCTCGAATAAATTTGTACTCATGTTCACTTTGAAGTTGGTTCGACCCTTTGTTCCTGTTTCGAATATTCATACATAGAATTATTAGTTGTCCATTTTGTAACAGTTGGAAACGTTTGGAATACTATAGTACGCATGCGATGACCCACTAGGCCTGGAAACTTACAGGTGTCACATTATTCCTTTACAAGTAACGGTTTGGAATTCCCTCTTTCTACCCAATAGTCGTCATCACCTCTCCAAGTTTTATGGCCACTTTCTCTTTCATATATTCTTTATAAATACTCCTTCAATTATTATTTGTGTTTTAAAAATGCCTTACAGTGAGAGAAAGTAGTGTTTTCACGAATGAATCTCTAGCTACATTCATATGAGAACCTAGTTTCTTAGTTTTCTTCATCTGAAAACCAATTTCTTGGCTATCTTCTTCTTTATCTTAATTTATGAAAAAATCCCAAGTTACTGCCAAACTAATTTTTGGCTTTTACGACTACTTGTGTATCGGTGAGAGGGCTGCTAAATATAAAGTCACAGGGGGTAATAGAAAATTCTCCTCAATTTTCAACTAAAACTATTGTTTACGGTAATTTCAACCCCAATCAAAATTCCATGAGTTTCAATGTTCACCCAACCCAAAAAGAAACCATTCACTTAAATCTCCTTGACAATCATCTTCACCACTACAACTTCAACACATTTTACCAACGAATTCCTCACAATCAATGCCTCAAAGTTCTTCTCTATTAATTTCTGGCTTCACATATGTTTCTCCTTAAAAGAATCGCAAAGTGTCACAAAGCACATTCACTCACAGAAGATCATAAAAAGCTTTATAACCCATCAACTCTGATCCACCTCGAACATTACACAAAGAGCCTCCTCGGATTCAACCAAAAGCGCATCTCTTCTAAAGTCTTCTTGTTAAAAAGAAAGCGTTTATAGCTATGGTAGACCTCGAGGCTGACAACACTTCACAAAATTCTGCCCAAAACACTGCTCAAAACATCACAAATAACTCTACACCACCATATTATCCGCTAAGGGATATTGTTGAGACCAACTTTTTGTCACAAAAAAATCCCTGGAATACTCAAGAAGAAACTCCAGCGTCGAACCCGAATCCTCCTAAACTAATAGACGAAGCTTCTGAAGAAGAATCTGATTGAAAGGCAACTATGTCAAATGTCGAGGCTAAAGAAAGTGGTGTTGCATCTGATAGTGAAGATGATGCTTCAAAGAAAGGGGCACCATAGAAAAAATAAAAGAAAAAAAGGAATCTATTTTAACTTCCCGAGGATATTAGTGCCTCAATAAGTGTGAATTTAAAACCACTCCTTCCCGAATACATCATAACGCTGAAAAACATGCCATATATTTATTATAGTGAAACTCAAGTTGGTCGTCTAAAAAATAATAGGGAATGATAGACAACATAAGGCTTCAACTACCAAAATAGGGGGAGACTCCACTTGATTGTAGAACAGATGAATTTGTGGTTTATTAGGGGATCATCAATTGTGACTACTTCGAACTCTTATACCTTTGCCTTACACAAGTAACATCGAATATATGGTTCACGCTCATGTCAGTTATGATGGATTTTAGACTAAGCCAAACCCCTCTCTTCATCAAAGACTTCATCGTCATGAATGGACTTTCGAAGGGACTGGTACCGCCCTTCTACTAGCTGACACTTGTAGATGATTTAAAAATAATCGACGATCTTCTCGAAACTGATAAATTCTAGAAGCAAAGGTTTGTTTTTATATCTGGAAATTGGGAAAGAAATATCCGAAGAGAACCCTTCTAAAGTCAACCTTGTTTGAAGAAACAATATTAATTTCTCTTATCTTATCTTATACTCTTTATAACTTATTTTATAATTTTTCACATGTATTGCTGCTATACTTAGGAATTTTGAAGAGGTACAATAATCGCAAGAATGATGAAAAAAATATTTTTGCCAAGTTGGCCACTTGGGCAGAAAATGAATAGGACAATGGGTTCCACTCAGCTTTTCTACCTATAAACTTTATCAATAGTCATCTATGGAGAATCTCCCTTGGTTCCAACCTCCATAAAAATTTAATAGAGCCACCAAACTTAGAGCTTGTTTTGAATAGATTGATAGCACCTGATGGTAAGGTTACTCTGCTTGTGCGAAACAGATATGAAAGTCATATGCCCTTGAAAAAAAAAGGGAAAAAGAAAAAAACAGCTAGTACATTTGGTGCTAGCCCTTCAGTTAATCTGAAGCCACAAAAAAAGATAAAAAGACCAAAAAGAAAGCAACTAAAGCTAGTCTTCCAACAATTAAAGAAGGAATCGAGAATGAAGCTTATTTAAAAAGAAAGAAAAATGTTGCCTCAAAGAAAAAGAATACTTCGAAGTTTATTCCTATTTATTCAAGAAAAAGAAGAAGTTGCCTCAGAAGTGCCTCCTTACGAAGTTGAAGAACCCGTAGTGGAAGATTACTGAGAAGATGACCACTTTATTCCTGACGAGGCCATTAGTTCAGAGAAGCTTCAAGACCTCTACCAAGATATGGATTTGAGGGTCCAACATATTCAAGAGAAACTTCAACAAATTGGCCATCAAGTTGCTGCTTCTCTTTCACATGAAATTCTAAATTCAGATCTTCCCCTGGCTTCCTCATCTTCTGCTCTCATGCCTTACAATAATCAAAGGTTCATCCCTGTCCAAGATCCATCCGAAGAAGTTTTACTTGCACTGCAACCTTTTTCCAATCTTAAAACAGCAACAAAACATTGTGCACATAAGTAAACTCTGCTTGAAGCCATTTGGAAACCATGGGTAAAGATATGGTTCGATGTAAAAAAAAAGTTGTTGTAGAGAAAAAGATGAGAGAAATATTTGGCAAACAAATCGAGGAATAATTTCATATGTTCCAAGCTGCTAGGCCAGAATTTATTAAAGGAGCCATCCACCTCTAACGTCATCTACACTCTGTGCATGAACAAAAAAAAGAGCTCAAGACTTTCCATCAGGCTGAGATGGATGAACTTGAAGCTAAACATGCCAGAGAGATATCCGAGGAGAATAAAAAATACTCCTCTGTTCACGATTCTCTGAACAAGAGCGAATGAGAAAAAAAGAAGCTGACATATGATATGGTTGCACTCAAGACAACATTAAAAGTAGAAAAACAATATGTTGTGCAAATTGCCAACACTAAGTGTGGACATGACACCCTAGCTGCAATAAAAATGTCGAGGAACAACAAATAATTACTTTACTCCGTGAATTCCACACAGCGTTCCCAAAAGAAAATCTGTCAAGAATTTGGTATTTAATATCCATAGATAATCGTCCTAGTGAAGCCTTTGACCCTGTTCCAATTGATTCTTTCGAATAGACAAAGTTAGAAGAAAATGAAAATGCCACTGAGTGAGAAGGAGATCCATCTGAAGAGAACTCTGAAGAAAATGATTGATTGATGTTTATTTTTGTCTGTGTTTTGAAGACATCTTTGTTGTTGATGAGTAATTTTTGTGAATGATTAACTGCTTTGCATTTAAACTCATGTCTTTGTAAGCTTAATTTACTTAAATTAACAAATATTTTCATTTTTCTTCATTTATTTGCCAAGTTTTAACTTATCATGAATTATGTTTTTTTAATTTCATGAACAAGTCATTATTACCTCGAACTCCAATAAATGAATTTATAATATAACTACGTTTAGAGAACGTTAACACCTCAAATATAATTAGTGCATTTAGAGAACGTAGCACCTCAAATATACTTATTGCGTTTAAAGAACGTAACACCTCACATATAATTAGTGCATTCAGAGAACGTAACACCTTGAATATACTTAGTGCGTTTAAAGAACGTAGCACCTCAAATATAGTTAGTTACTCTTGTCAACTGCTTCAAAGATGACCAGTCTTTGACTAGTTACCAAGATAATATAAATACTTGTATTTAAAACAACCGTTGGCCAAAAATAATTTTATTAATATCCTCGAATATATACATGACATGTCATTAAAACCTCCATGTGCCAACAAGGTAGGAAAAAGTGTGTCATTCAAAAAAGTCTCAAAAAGAAGAAATCATTACTAATATAGTTTCAAATGTTCTATATTCCAATGATGTTGAAGTATCCTTCCATGCTTATCACAAAGACGATACGTACCCGGTTTTATTTTCTCCATTACAATATAAGGACCCTCCCAATTCGGGACCATCTTTCCAAGTCGTTTTTTCTTTGTATAGAGGAATAATTTCCTTAAACCTTTGTCACTTACTTTAAAGTCCTTTTTTCTCACTTTCAAATTATAGCGACTCCTCATCAAAGTTTGATAATGAGTCATATTCAAATGTGCTCTAACTTTTTTCTCTTCGATCAAGTCCAGGTTTGTTATTTTCGCTTCTTCATTTTAGTATTCAGAATAATGAAGTACTCTATACGAAGGTGAACTAGAATCTGCAGGGCTAACATTATCCATACCATACACCAAGGGAAAATGTGTTTCTTGAGTGGTCTCTTTAAGAGTTGTACGATAAGCCCACAACGCCTAATAGTTAGGCCATTTCCATGCAACACCTGCTAATATTTTATTCAAAATCTCCAAAATAGATCTATTAATCATGTCCACTTGATTATTTTCTTGGGGATTAAAAGGTGTATAAAAATATTGTGTTGTTCCCCTCAGAGCGCAAAAGAAGTCATTTTTCTGTTGTTATTTTAGGACCATTATCTGTGGTGATTTTATGAGGAACCCCAAAGAGAAGACAAATATTATTCACAACGAACTTAATAACATCCTTCGATTTTGTACCAGATAATGGTTCAGCCTCATCCCACTTCAAAAAGTAATCTACTGCCACAATGGTCATTTGACGTCCTCCAAAAGCCATAATGTTCCTACCAAGTCTATTCCCCATCTGTCAAAAGGAATAACTTTGGATATAAATATAAGTGGAAATGATGGTTTATGAATTGAATAGGCAAAGTGTTGACAAGTATCATAGCCTCAAACTAAAACTTTAGCATCATTCATAATTGAAGGCCAATAATAACCTGCTAACAAAACTCGACGCGTCAAAGACTTAAAACCACAGTAAGGTGAACCTTCACCATCATGAAAATCTAATAAAATCTCTTGAGATTCTTGCTTACCCAAACAACGCAGCAATGGTCTACTTAAATATTTTTTGTATAACACTTCATCCAATACAACATAACCATGGGCCTTGTATCTTAACCTTTTAGCCAGGTGTGCATCTTGAGGTAACATACCTCTTAGTAAAAAATTAAGGATATCAGATCTCCAATCATTTCGAATTATGTCCGGAGTAACAAATACTTCCTCAACATATTTACATTGTTCTGAACGTGTTAAAATGGAAGGACTCTCTTGTAGAAATATCCACATACATTCTTCTGTATAAGAAATTGTCGCCAAAGAATCAGCAACTGTATTATCTCCTCATTTAATATGCTATAGAATCACTTTGTCGAACAAAAATGTCAAATTTCGAAGCTCGCGTAGATAAAAAAATAACTGATCTTTCTTATCCTCAAATACACATACGATATGATTTGCCACTAGCTTCGAATCTGTTTCCAAATGAATTATTGTTGATCCACATATATTTACAAGCTTTAAACTAGCTAACACAGCCTCATACTCAGCCTCATTATTCTATGTGTGAAAGCCAAACCGAATAGCATAATATATTGCCTCTTCAATTAAAGCAACTAATTGGACCCCTGCATTACATCCCAATATGCTAGAACCACAATCTGTTCGAACCACCCACATCAAAGTTTCTGGAAATACCTCTTTATTAGTCCCCTCATTTGATCAGCTCAAATGAAATTCGACTAGAAAATCAGCTAAACCTTGAGCTTTAATAGCCGTTCGAGGAGCAAAAATGATGTCAAAATCTCTCAATTCTACTGACTATTTGGTCATTCTACCAGAAATGCCCTTTTAATATATTCTTTAGTGTGAAAGAAATTCGAACCACAATGGTGTGAGCTTGAAAATAAGGGCGCATTTTCCTAGCAACCACTACTAAAGCCAAAGCCAATTTTTCTAGTTTCAAATACCTTTTCTCCGATACCAACAAACTTTTACTAACATAATAGACTAGATTTGAAACTCCATTGTCGCATATCAAATAACGGTTACAGCAAAATCAGACACTGTATATATAAAAGCGGCTGCTATAAAATTCAAGGCTTAGAAAAAATCTCTGGTGACAACAAAAGTTCTTTAATCTTTCAAAAAGCTGCTCACAATCTGGCGTCCATTCAAACTCTTTGGGTCTTCGTAATACTTAGAAAAAGGAAAACATTTGTCAGAAAACCTTGAAATAAATCGATTAACGACAGCTAACCTTCTTGTCAAGACTTGCACCTCCTTTAAAGTTTGAGGTGATGTCATCAAAACTAAAGTCGTTAGCTATTCACGATATGCTTTTATCCCCTTTTCACTAAGGATATACCCTAAAAATTTCCCTGATCGGACACCAAAAGTACATTTCTCAAGATTCAGCTTCAAACGAATGGCTCTCAAATTTAGAAAGGTTTCTTCTAAATCTTTGAGGTGTTCACCATCTGTGGAGCTTTTAGCCAGCATATCATCAATGTATACCTTCATATTCTTTCCGATTTGAGGAGAAAAATCTTTATTAACCAACCTTTGATATGTCGCTTCAATATTCTTAAATCCAAATGGCATGACCATGTAATAATGTAGTCCTTGATCAGTGATGAATATAAGATTATCTTGATTTTAGATCCATTTGGATCTGATTATATCCCGCAAAGGCATCCATAAAAAAGAATTTTATTCCCCGAAGTAGAATCAACTAGCTGATCTATTTGAGGGAGAGGGAATGGGTCTTTAGGGCATGTTCGATTTAAATCTGGGAAGTCAACACACATTCGACCCTTTCCATTCTTTTTTTACTAACACCGGATTTTCATTCCATAAAGGATATTATGCCTCTCTAATATGTCCGACCGTGGAGAGACGATCCACCTCTTGAATAATAACATCTAACTTTTTCATAGAAAATGCTTGTATTTTCTGAATAACATGTTTTATAATCGAATTTATAGCTAGGTTGTGATATATTATTTCAAATGGAACTCCTATCACATCCTCTGTTTTCCAAGTGAAAACATCAAAATTATTAAACAAAGATTGTAAAACTGATAACGCAAAGTAGGAGATAACAATGTTCATATTTGTAAAGTCTTCCCATTAGAAAAATTTGCTCTTCAATATTCTCACTCACTGTTAAAGAGCCAGGGATTTCCCTCGGATCATCAATTCCCTCTTCATTCGAGGTTAACCCCTTTGGTTGCTATTCAGGCATTTGATCCTCAGAATTAGAACAACGAACCATGAGTGTTGTTGCATAAAATTCTCTTACCACTTTCAACAACACCAACATGATCTCCAATGACATATTTCAAACATTCTGAACAATAGACACAAAAACATACATTATTGAAAGCCAAGATATTCTAAAAATAGCATTGTAGCTGGTTGGATATTCAACCACCATGAACAAGACTTGAAATTCCTTTTTAAACGAGCATTTTTCCAAACACACTTCACTTTTGAATTTCCCACTCATCTGAGTTGTTACCCATGTAAACCCAATTATAGTATGATCAGACCGACAAATTTAAGCATCCTATCATACGTAGATTTGAATAACACATTTGCAGAACTCCATGTATCTATTAGAATAGGTCGAATTTTAGCTCCAGATATATCTGCCCCTATAACCACTGCATCCTCATGAGGGCCAACTATTCCCATCAAATCATATTCATCGAACAAAATAAAAGGAGTATCATGCTTGTCATATAAATGAGTAGACATCCTTTCTTTTTCCTGGGTTGCTAGACTGACAACGTAACTTTTCTTGGAACTATTAGTATTACCAGACATAGAATCTCCCCCCCCCAAATTTCTAAAGATTCAAAACACTCACATAAGCTTCGAACTCGTCCTTTCTCTACTGGCTTATCCATAGCCATCAAAATTAATCGATCTGAATCTGTGTCCAAATATTCCGATGCTGCTTCGAACTCATCATATTTAGAATCTAAAATCATCAATGCACTTTCTTGCTTCGAATTTGGATTAGCAGTTTGTTGTGTCAATGAATTTGGAGTTTTTATTCCACTGCTTTGCCCTTTGATAAAGGTTGTCAATTTTCCATTCTCTATTAAAACATGTATCTCATTCTTTAAAGCTATACAATCTGCAGTATCGTGCCCAATATCATTATGATACTTGCAAAACTTGTTATTGCGTTCTTCTCTGGGTCTCTTTATTGGAGCTGGATTTTTAAAACTCACGTGACCTCTGGATTTCTCTTAAATTGCACCAACATTCTCAATAAAGTCAGCATAATATTATGGCCTTATCCAATGATTTGGCTTTGGACTATAATGTTGATTGTTTTTTTACTTGAAAAGGAACCCCTCATGTTCGAGGAGGTAAATTGCAATTTGTCCTCAAACGTGAAGGTGCGTGATAACTAGAGTTAGTAGATCCTTGCCCCAAAATTTTATTTACAAATTCAGGTCTACCTCGAATTTTGGTGGACTCCTCTACTTTAATATTATCTTCCACTTGAGCCATTAAGGACCCAAAAGTTAATATACTTCTTTCTGTCGTTTTGTTTGCCAAATCTCTTGGTAACAACCCTTGTTGAGATGCAGCCATATCAACCAACTCTTCACAATTATCCAATCATGCTTTTGTTAACACAAAACTCTTCATATAATCATTCAAATTCTCTCTCACAACTTGCTTACATTGTATTATTATATCTTCATTTGCACGCATCTCTTTGTTTCCCACAAACTATCGTCGGAAAGATGTGTAAAAACCTCTAAAGTTGGTAATAGACCCCATCAAAATCATATTATACCACTTCAATGTAGTGCCCTTGAAGGTTAGAGAAACATCTCTGCATAACATTATGTCATCATCTTCGAAGTTCATCATATAGTTATTGAATTGTTTGATGTGATCATTAGAATACTGCATCATATCGAATTATTTGACCTTAAAGATATCAAAGCGTTTTAGAAGAGTAATGGACATAATCTCAGTTGTTAAAGAATATTTTTTCCAGTCTACTCCTTGTACGTATTAGCCATCTCCTCTTGTTCCCATAACAACATACAAATTCTGATCAGTTATACTTGTATATTGGTAAGATGTATTCAATTTACACTCCCTCAAATGATGAAGTTCATTGTCTCTATTTATTTATATTCTTTACGCAATTTTCAATGTCGACCTCTTTCTCATTTTAAAGATACCGGATATCTCTTTTGTTTAGAAGATCCTTCCTCAGATTCTGAGCTATCAAATTCATCTCCACTAGATGTAATATACCCGTGTTTATCTTTCTTTTCTTTTCGTGATGTACGATATTCTTTATCATACTCAAAATGTGATTTCTTTCGATTACTTCGAATTTGATGAGTTGTATACGATTCGATCAGATTGATTTTCGAGCTTGGATTTCTCTTTAACTTATCGTACTTCAGATTTTAGCCTGCCTGACTGAATATTTTTCTCTCTTTAAACATAGTTGCCATTCAATGTTATTATTTTATCTAGTAATTGATTTATCCGGACTTTGATATCTGAATGACCTTATTATACCAGAATAATATCATCCTTTTTACTTTATTCCCTACGTAAATTAGATCTCAAAGTTTCAATTTCTTTTCGAACTGTTGGATCAGCTTCATTTCTTGGTTCCATATCGATCTAGAGCGATATAATTGAGTAAAAATTCTACGATTTCTGGTTTTTGACGTGAAATCAAAGTACCAATCTAATGAAACTACCATTATCGCCACCAATTTGTTAAGTGTGAATCTTGATTCTTAAGAGAGAAAGTAAATTAGAGAGTTTAATTGTAGAGAGAAAAAGTAAGAGAGAAAAAGTAATATTAGTTTAATGAAAAAGTGTCACGCTATATCCATCGCCTCAGCCTTTATTTATTAGCACGTCGACTTCTGTAACTGATCTGTTACATATATAGGTAAATTGCATTGCAACCCCTCATATTTACAAGTAGTCCAAATATCATAAAGGAGCTATATAATTTATCATATATAATCTTAGTTTTATTACATTTAAGCCCTAACGTTTCATATCCTTATCAACAAGAGTTTACAAAAGATTATTATTTTAACCCTTAACTATTGTAGGCATTATAGTAATATATGACATCTTTCATCGATATTTTATTATCGCTAAATCCTTTATATCTTCGATTGGATTATTCGTAGCATCGTCAATTTACTAACATATGTCTTGAGAATATTTTCACATGTCTATTTTGTTTTGTCCAATTTCCAACGCCTCTGACTAACTATTTTGCCGATACTTCCATCTACTAACCAATTACTTTATTTTCCTGATGCCATGTGTCTTCTCCCAATATTACTTGTGCTTAGACTAATCAAATTTAGCGATACCAATATTGCATATGTAACTTAAAATATGAATCTTTGTATTTCCCCATGAAAAAGAATGATGCATAAACACCATATAGCGTTATCACCATTAATTTGTGTTTTCATTATTTGACGTTAATCTCAAAAAAGGTCGTATAGTCGTTTAGACCACAAAAAAGTGAAGCAATAAATTATAAAAATATCAAAAATTCATATATCATACAAACATTGAACATCACTGCAAAACAAAAAAATTATCCATTAAAAGTACATAGAAAACACAAAATCGTCTGAAAAAAAAATAAATCTAAAAAATAAAAACCAAAATAAGTCCCAAAATATAGATAAACAACCACGGAGAAGTGATCTAAAACATTTACCTCCCAAATGTATCCCAGCTCATCTCAATATTATTAACCAAGCTTAGTTTATTGATTTGTCGAATCGTAATGAATGTTATTCCTTATAAAATATCTCTCTTGGTAATCTTATACCATATATTCGGTTGTACATAAGTCATGTATTGGGGGTTATTAAATATAAAAACATACAAACATTGTGTGAAATGATCGGTGTTTATTAAATGCTTACATCACCGCGTCCAAGTGAATTATTTAATTTATATCATACATTATCATTGACCTTCTTCATATAAGCCACGACTTGTGAGGTGAATACGACACATCCAGATACAAGAGCAGAAACACAAGATACAAATGTAGAATAAGTTAAGGAGAATGGGCCGAGTTTATATTATTTTCTCCGGCCCAAAATGAGTTTTAAAAAAGGATTAGGTTCTTCAAAGTGGAATTCGTGAGTTAAATGATTTGAGCTTCTTATGAACGTTTATATTCATTAAGTTTAAGGTCCATCTAAAGAAGCTGAAGAGTATTTTCGTCCACAATTACAACTGAATTTATTTTCTTATTTATTTATATATTGAGAATTATACTAGCATTTATTTATACAATGAGCCTTGTACTAGTATGTTTTGGGAGCCTAAAGGTTATGTCTACATGTAGAAATAACTTTAAATTTTTATGGTTGGAATTCCTCGTAGAGGCTGTATTCTATCAATGAAAATCCGAAAATTAATTTTGATAATTTAAAGAGTCTCTTGTGACTCTGTGATCTCTTTAATTTTATTCATTTGTCTTCTGACTTTGGAAGAGCCATTAGTGGTCGATTCGATCTTCTTCATTATCTGACGATGGAAACTTTATTTAGGTGTGATGTTAGCTAAACCAATTTATTTATCACTTTATGATGGTAACTTTATCAAAGTATGGTGATTCGGATCTTCTTAACTATTTTGTTACGACGTATACATACACTTTATACTCACGCATCTGACGAAACACATAAAATGGTATAAGAGGGAATCTAGGTTGGTAAAATAAAGTTTTATATATTTTGTTTTTACTAATATGAATTTACCAAGAGAATTAACTCTTGACCAAGCATGTGCTGAGCGTATTAGCAGAGAAATGGATGAAATGAGGCAGCAAATTCAACAGATGGTTGAGGCTATTAATGAAATTATTGTGCAAGCGCAACCAATGAAACAAAGAGTTGACAATGACAATTCATCTTCGATGAAATTGAACATGTTTATCATGTTTCTGATTACGCACATAGTATCAAGTCTGAATTTGGGAGAAGAATGAGAGATAACCATCAACAATGGCAGCAATATTATCAACATGATTTCAAAGTTGATTTTATTGATTTTAAGGTAGTCTGAAGCTAGATGATTTTATAGATTAGTTAAGATCAATGGAAAGGGAATTTGAATATAACACATATAACGATGAGAAGAAGTATAAAGTAGCAACCTTGAGGCTGAAGGGTTATGCTTGGTGAGGTTTATTTTAGCCTGAGGGTAATCTTGTAAAGTGTTTTGGGTATTAAATGTTTTGGTGTTAAGTAGTGAGAGATTTGAGCAGTCTGGTTGTATTAAATGTTCATTATCCTCATTAATGAAAGTGGTTGGGGTATTTATAACCTTAATTAAGGACCCATGGGTTTCAGGTCAAGTTATGAAACCGGGTCGAGTTTAAGGATCCATTTACTTATTAAGCTGATTAGCACATAGCTTAGTCAAAAGATGTTTAGGTGATTCTTTACTTTTGTCTTGTCCGGATAGTTTAGTGGTACGTTTATTTCCGAATTACCCCTGTCCGGATATCTT
The DNA here is from genome assembly GCA_036936605.1 of Limnanthes douglasii subsp. nivea. Classification (NCBI taxonomy): domain Eukaryota; kingdom Viridiplantae; phylum Streptophyta; class Magnoliopsida; order Brassicales; family Limnanthaceae; genus Limnanthes; species Limnanthes douglasii. The sequence continues at coordinate 186,429,499 of JAUPFV010000003.1, forward strand.
AGTAGGTTGTGATTGAATAATCCGAACTCATTAATGCTAACCTTTGGTGGGATACTTTTAAGTCGCAGCGATTGAGAGAAGGAAAAACCAGAATCAGGTTTTGGGAGAAGTTGAAACGACTTGTGATGAGAAGATTTCTTCTTGATGATTACAAGAAAAATATGTATCTAAAGCTTACCCACCTGCAACAAGAGTAAAAGATTGTAAAAGATTATATAATGGAGTTTGGTATTCTGTAATTATGATGTGATATCCAAGAACCACAAAAAAGACTATTATATGCTTTGTACATGATTTAAATAATAAAATTTCATCTAAGGTGTTATAGGGAATAACAAAATGAACTGCCAAGTAGTATGTTATATTGCCAAAAAAAGAGAAATTACATCCATCCGGGTTCTATCCCTTTATCTATACTTCATCTAACAGTTATTCCCCATTATTTCACTACTTGACTGTATTAATCACGCATCTTAATTACATTTACATCATGGAACCGATTTTAAAGGCCATTACATAAATGGTTTGACACATTATTCTATCATGGTCTCTAAGCCGTTATATTGACTATCATTCACTATACGAGGAGCTCAGTCGGCTATACTTGCTTACTACCTTTGGTGCTCGTCTAATCTTCTTATTCTTGGTACCGCCATCTGTCAGTTTCTTTTATAGGAGAGTCCGAGCTCTTATTTGTCTATCGCTCTTCTACTCGGTGTTGTCCTCTACTTAGTATCCTTATGGCCTTGACCAAGTCTTAATTTTCTTCATACGACTTCGCCTTGCCCTCTTTCCTGCTCGGCAAGTCTACCAAATAAATGGTTCGACTTTATTTGCAACTCCTATTATATTCACCACCAGCTCGGCTGGTGTTCTGTTTAGCTCGGTTATACGCGTTTATTCTCTTCGTGTGGTGATTTACCCCTTATCAGAGGCACCCCTAGTTCAAGTATTGCATGTCGAAGTTATAAAATTCCTGAATTAAATAACCAACTCTCAACGAAGAGAATATTCATGATATTTAAAATATGTAACGGTAGTGTAGATGACATAAGTGTACAATAATGGCTTTCTTGAATAATTCATGAGACGGTGCTACGTGTTAGCCATTAGAACCACGTGACGGCGCGTGATCTGGAACTTAAATCCTACTTTCAAAATAAACGCTTTGGTTTCTGTTTGAAAGCGTGTTAGGTTAAATTTTCTCTCATTAACATCTCATGTAGTTAAACAACAACTAGAAATTCGTTATTTGTGATTTTCGCAAATCATAAGTCTGTATACAAACTTGTGGGGTGATTCCTTAAACGGTTCGTGACCTTCTTCATCGACCTTAACCGGAGTTTCCAGGCGACTACTCATATTTATACACGTATTCTAATGATTCTCTCTGGTTGTTCCCCAATTTGGGGAACAACTCACATATATATACACGTACTCATATTTCCAGGTGTGAGTTGTTCCCCAAATTGCATACTTTTACTCCTCTCAAATTATCATTGCAGTCGATCTAGTCACAAGATGGGTCCAAAAAAGATCGGTAAGAGGAATGAGAAATCTGTGAAGATCATAGAATCGGAGATGGAAGACCTTGTATTCTTAGAAAACTACTTTTCCCAAATAGCACTTTGGTGTGGATAATTATCGCCTGAGGGTAGGCTTGTAATTTGTTTGGTATTTTATAGTAGTGTGGAGGTATTTAATATTTGGAGTAGAGAGTAGAGAGATAATTAAGTTGGCTGGTTACAGCTAATTCTCATTACCCACACTTAATGCAGGTGGTTGGGTATTTATACCCTTATGTTTGGGCCCTTATGGGCTTTCAGGTCATGCTTAATGGACCCGAGTCATGTTCAAAGACCCATGAGCTCTAAGTAGGAGAGCAAGTAGCTTAGTCAAGAAGTGTTTAGGTTTTTTAGTACTTTTATCATAGTTCGAACAGTCCTATGGGCTAAGTGTTCGAAGTGATCTGTCCGGTCTGGAGGCCTTGGACCGATCTGTCCCTGTCCGGGGAGCATGCAGAATTCAGACTCATCAGGAGCCCTTTTTTTAGGCGTTTGTTCAAATATTCTTGTCAAAATCCTGAAAAACAGTCCGACATCAGGGGTAGTTTTAATCCGGACAGGTCTGTTAATTTGGGCTATGGGTTTATCAGGACTGATAAAGCTTCACGAATTCAAAACGGTTTTTGCCAGAGTTCGTGGGACACGTGTCGCTCTGATTGGTTGCTTCAGCCGTTTTTTCACCTTGAATTTCGAACCCACCTTCTTCGAAAAGCAACCTCTTAATTAAAGGTGGTGACATCAGCGCCGTCTTTAATCATTACCAATCTTTTCGAATTCTCCTAGGAATCAACTTCTTTTTTCAGATTTTACTATAAATTCAAACTCACTTTCTACTGTTTTACCATCTCTTTCACATTTACTCTGCAAAATTTCTCAAAGCTTTCTCTCTCTAAAGCAAAAACTTGCTCAATAGTTTATGTTTACAGCGAGGAACGCTCTGATCAAAGGCGGGTGGCTCAACCTTTCTGAGTTAGAGAAGGCTCAAAAAGTCGAAAGAGAAAGACGAATTGCGGCAGGGTTACCCACTTCGCCTGTTGATAGACCAATCACTTATGTCACAGAGTTAGATCAAGGCTCTTCTTCTTCTAAGGGAATCAAGCCGAGAAATCTATTCCAAACTAACCTCTCCCCCATTATTTCTGGTTCCTCGGTTCAGGAATCGGAACCTACTGTCGAGCCAGGAGTAACAGTTACTAGTCTCAAAAAACCTTCACCCTTTATAGCAATGGGGTCAGATACTGAGCACTCCCCTCAGAAGCTAGTTGACCGGAGAAAGGGCCAGTTGGTCAAGGGGCAAGCCTCTAAGAACACTCCCTCAAAGTCGGGGGCAAAAGACAGCAGCACTGGGTCAGAGGTGCCTATTAAAGCTCCCATGGACAGACTGTCTGGTCCGGAGGGTAGCAGCCCAGCTCTTCGAAGAGAGACCTCTGCCTCAGAGCCCCAGCCGGAGACTAGAAGCCAAGGGAACACTGAAGCCCAGCAGTCCGGAGGCCAAGCTGAGCCAGATCTGAATCCTCCCCGTGCCACTGCTGCTAAAAAACCCTTCAACAATTATGGAGGAGATAATGGAGGACTCTGTCGAAGAGGCTCCATTTGAGTCTGAGCCCTCCGGTCAGACCAGTAACGCTGCTGTTGCCAAAAAAGACAAAGGCAAAGAGAAACTGTGCTTGAGGCATCCGGATCTGCTGGAGTGTCTCGAAGGAAAAGTGGGGCCTTGTTTTCACAAGGTCAGCGTTAGGTACCTCCTCGCCTTGCAAAAAATCAATTACGCATTCATCCACACAGCTGAGCTGGGCAGGATGCGTACGAAGTAGGGAATACCGGAGAATGTGAAGATCAGGATCCCCATACACCCGGAGACCCCTATGGACTGCAAACTGAGTGAAGTTGTCATGTTTACGGAGCTATTCAACTGGGGGCTCAGATTCTCACTAGACCCAGAGATTGTCAGATACTTCCATCTGATTAGGCTCTGTCCGAGCCAGTTGAGCCCCAATGCCTGGTATACCCTCATGGCCAGCATCATGGCCAGCATCATGGCCTCACGGCTCTCCGGGATTCCTCTGCCAATGGAGGAGTTTGCTGTTGTGGCCAGCCTTTGCAGAAACCATCACATCCCCTTCTACCATTTCAACATGGGGGATAACTTCAAGGCTGTGGACAACTTGCTGGAGTCGGAGAGGAATTGGAGTGGCGCTTGGGAGAACGGAAAGAAGATCAAATCCGGAGTGAACCCAAGCCTCCTCAGAAGCAGGTGGAGGAGTGACCGTAAGTCTTCTGCCTTATATTTTTACTTCTTTTTCTTTAAAGTTACTTTTAAATTAACTTGTTTCATTTTTTCCTTGGCAGTACTGCCCAAGGACTTCACTGACTACTTGAAATCCGGGCAGGCCACTTGCACCAAGATCAATGATTGGACTGCTGAGAGGTGGGGGAACCGGTTCCATGCTGCTTTTACCAGTGGCAACTTGGCAAGGTCTCACTTGTGGAACACCACAGGTCGGAGAGACTTGACTTGGGAGGAGCTCACCACTCAGCCTCCCCCCGAGCAAGATGAAAGGCAAGAAGAAGGGCAAGCAGAATGTTGGTGAAGCTAAAGCTAGAGAAGTGGAGGAGGATGCTCCTACAAACCCGGAGGGGGCAGTTCACAGCCAAATCGATGTTGCTCTCTTAGAAGTGGTGGATCAGTAGACTGAAAGGCAAGAAGTGCCCTCCCCGGATCCTCCAAGAGCTTCCAAAAGAGAGCGTAAACGGGGAGAAGAAAGCAAAGACAGAGAGGCCAAGAAGAAAAAGACCTCCAAAGGTGACGAGCTTTCTCTCCGGGCTCCGGAGCCTTCTTTCCAAGCTGATCCAACTGACCCAATGCTTGCTGAGGAGATACCGGGTGACTTCCATACCGATGAGATCGAGGGGGGAGGGGCTTGGTGAATACTTCATGAATCTTCCCAGAGATGACTTTGCCGGGCCTTACCTCCCTCCGAGCACCTCAAACACGGTCACTTTCAATGGTAAGAATTTTATTGTTTCTAGTAAAAGGGATGTCATAGCCCACTCTTTGTTAAGCAACGTTCAGCCTGTCCTTGTGTTGGAGAAACAAGTCTGAAATCAGGCCGACATCATCAAAGACCTTAAGTCTGACAAAGAGAGGCTGTCCGATGACCTTCGCACTGCCACTTCCAATGCTGCTATGTTAAAGGAAGAAACTGAGGAGTTGAAGAGAAACCAAGAGGCAAGCACCACAAAAGTCTCCACTTTATAGGACACATTAGAGAGCTCCGGGAGAAGCTGTCCGGTCTAGAGAAGGACCTTGCCACCTCAAAGGGAAAATCCAAGGCCAAAGACCAAATCATCACCAACTTGACCAATGATAAAATTTCTCTTGAGAATACAGTATCCAAGGCTGCCGAGGAGAAAGATACTTTGCTAAAGGAGCAGGAGGCCAAGATTCAAGCCAAGATCGACGCTTATGCCACTAGAATGATCGACAGCCATGAGGAAATGTATGCCAAGGTGAGGTCTGACATGGTTATACTCTTCCACGAGAAGTTTCCGAAGAGGAACCTATGGGATTTATGGCTTCATGTTGAGTCTGAAGATCTCCCGTACCACACAATGGCTGATGGAGACTTGAAAGGTTATTCTAGCGCTTCCTCATCCGATGACGAAGAACGTACCGGAGAGAGCCCAGACGAAGAGGAAAATGATCCTAAGGGAAAGAAGAATGTAAACGAAGCTGAGCCATCTTCAAAGGCTCAGTCTTAATTTATAAACCACTTTTTTACTTTTTATTCAGACTAAAGTCCTTGGAAGGCCAAGGCATTCTTTTTGTAATCGTGTCTGGCATCTGACCGGATAGGTTTTCTGTTCTGTTTTTGACAATTCAAAAAGTCCTTGGAAGGCCAAGGCATTTTAAGTTATATTAATGAATATCTTTGTTTCATGCAATTCTTATCTCCTTTCATTGTTTGTTTCAGTTTTGATGGCTAGAGTTTAAACAGACTTTAGTTATTTCATAGTGAGAGTGTTTAAGTTCTCCGGCTAGAGTTTAAATAGCCCTTAGTTATTTCAATCTGGATAGTGTGACAAAGGACAAAACTTAAAACACTTGGGAATTTTTTTAAGAAGGCATCAAATTTTATTTAAAAGCCCGGACACCTCATTAAAACCTCCCCGTGCCACCAGGGAGGAAAGAGTATGCCCCCAAATATTTACATGGATGTTTAAACAAGTAAATATTTACACAAATGCTACTCCAAGTACATCCGGAGATGCTCGATATTCCAAGGATGAGTCAAAACTCTTCCATCTTTGTCTTCCAACCAATATGTTCCAGGTTTAATTCTTTCAACAACCATATACGGACCTTCCCAAGTTGGGGCCAGCTTTCCGAACAGCTTTTCTTTAGTGTGTAAGAAGACTTTTCTTAATACCTTGTCCCCCGGTTGGAAATCTCTTCTTTTAACTTTGGAAGCAAACCTACTTCTCATCAAACCCTGATAGTGTGCAACTCTAAGGTGAGCTTTAACTCGTCTTTCTTCTATCAAATCAAGTTGACCTCTGATTGCCACCTCGTTAGCGTGTTCGGAGAAGTTGTGAACACGAAATGATGGGAGAGTTGCTTCTATGGGAGCTACTGCATCCATCACATAGACCAAAGCAAAAGGTGATTCTTGTGTTGCAGCCCAAGGTGTTGTCCGGTAGGCCCACAAGACCTCTTGTAAATAACTAGGCCACTTCCCAGCAGCCCCTTCCAAATTCTTCTTTAAACCGGACAATATAGTTCTATTAGCCACTTCAACTTGCCCATTTGCTTGTGGGTGGAAAGGTGAAGAGAAACAATGTTGTATACCCCTTGAGGCACAGAAGCTCTCCATTTCCCTATTGTCGAACTGTGGCCCGTTGTCTGTTGTTATCTTTTGTGGGACACAAAATCTGCAACAGATGTTGGATATAATGAATTTTATAACAGCTTTTGATGTTGTTCCTGCTAGAGGGGCTGCTTCAATCCACTTCGAAAAGTAGTCTATGGCAACAATTATAGTTTTGCGTCCTCCGGACGCCACAGGGAGAGGCCTTACTAAATCCAAACCCCATCGAGCAAAAGGAATAGGTTCAGAAATTGACTCTAAAGGGATGGCTGGGACATGAATCTCATTGCTGTACCTCTGGCATGGGTCACACCTTCTTACCAATTCCTTAGCATCTTTCATGATAGATGGCCAATAGTAACCGGACAGTAAAACTCTTCTTGTTAAAGCTCTGAATCCACAATGGGCTGATCCCTCACCATCATGCAATTCGGAGAGGACTACTTGAGACTCTTCATCCCCCAAACAGCGCAGGAGAGGTTTACTGTAAGATTTTTTATACAACATGTCTCTCAATATGATGAAACCACGAGCCTTGTGTTTCAATGTTCTGGCTAGTGATTTGTCCGGAGGCACAATACCATCGGAGAGATATTGCAGGAGAGGAAACCTCCAGTCTTGAGGTTGTTTCACTTGTACTTAAAAAATTTCCTCTTCTTTACCCATACTAAGTTGAATGGAGGGGCTTTCCAGCACATGGATCTATGGATATGACTCTGTATATGCTATGGTTGCTAACGAGTCTGCTAGCTCATTTTCTGCCCGGGGTATGTGCTCATAAACAACACTTTTAAACTTGAGTGCTTCATTCTTAAGGAGGAGTAAATATTTCACAAGCTGCTCCTTTTAGCCTCAGATTGGCCTTGGGCATGGTAGATCAGAAGCTGGGAATCACTTAGTAGCCTGACCCTCTTAGCCCCACAAATGTAGGCTAACTTTAAACCAGCTATAGCTGCTTCGTATTCGGACTCATTATTAGATGCCCTGAAAGCAAAACAAATAGCCTGGTACATTTTGTCTCCATATGGAGAAGTTAAACACACCCCTGCACCACATCCCATAGTGCTAGATCCACCATCTGTTCGGACGACCCATACCTTTTTATCTTTTATGGCAGTAGTTTGCTCTGAATCCCTGTCGGAGTGAAATTCAACCAAAAAGTCAGCCACAGCTTGGGCCTTGACTGCTGTTCGAGGAGCAAAGTCTATGTCGAACTCTACTGACCACTTAGTCATCCTGGTTGAAATGTCTGCCTTTTGGAGGACATTCTTCAGGGGAAAAGAAGTCCGGACGATGATGGGATGAGCCTGGAAATAAGGCCTCATCTTCCTGGCAGCTATCACCAGGGCTAATGCTAATTTTTTTAGTTTCAAGTAACGCCTTTCTGCATCTATCAAACTTTTGCTGATGTAGTACACTGGATGGGGATGACCATCGACCTCCCTTACCAATACAGCACTGATGACACAACTTGAAACTGCCAAATATACGAAGAGTGTCTCCCCATCAACTGGCTTAAACAAAGTTTTAGGGGAGGACAGGTGCTTTTTGATCTCATTGAAAGCCTCATCACACTGTGGGGTCCAATCGAACCCCTTTGCACCCTTCAAGGTTTGAAAGAACGGGGCGCACCTGTCTGAAGACCTTGAGATAAATTTGTTTAAGGCTGCCAACCTCCCCGTTAGTCGCTGTACTTCTTTAATATTTCGAGGAGGCTCCATTTGGAATAGAGCATTAAGCTGGTCCGGATCGGGTTGTATCCCATACTCACTTATAATATAGCCTAGAAACTTCCCGGACTGCACTCCAAACACACATTTCTCTGGGTTTAATTTCAAATTTACTTTTACCAAGTTGGCAAAAGTTTCTTGGAGATCGGACAAGTGAAATTGCTCATCCACACTCTTCACCATCATGTCATCAATGTACACTTCCATATTTCTTCCAATCTGATCAGCAAAAGCTTTGTTTACTAATCTCTGATAAGTAGCCCCAGCATTTTTCAACCCAAATGGCATTACCTTATAGCAATGAAGACCTCTGTCAGTAACAAATGTGGTATGCTCTTGATCCTTCGGATCTACTTGAATATGATTATATCCGGAGAAGGCATCCATAAAGGACAACAGCTTGTTCCCAGAGGTGGAATCTACTAACTGATCAATCCGGGGGACCGGATACAAATCTTTTGGGCAAGCTCTATTGAGATCTGTGAAGTCAATGCACATGCGCCACTTGCCATTTTTCTTCTTTACCAGAACCGGATTGGCAGTCCACAAAGAATACTGAGACTCCTTGATGTTCCCCATCTTTGTGAGCCTGCCAACCTCTTGCACAATGACATCAGCCTTCTCCTTAGAAAAAGCTCTTCTCTAGTGCACACTTCTTTTAATTCTGCGAACCACTCCGGTTGGACCCATGGCCCTTTCTTGTTTCTGGATTGCTGACTCTGAGCAGGAGCAGCTGGCTGAGACTCAGCTTTTGCCCTACCATGCCCCTGTCCGGTCTCTCTGGCTTTGTTCCCGGACTGATTCTGATTGGGATTTGGTGTTACCGGGGTAGACCTCACCTGCCTGTGCACCCTGGTTTTCTTTGTTTCATCGACATTAATTTGTTTTCCAACCTGATTCAGCAACCCTCCCCATGTCATGGCCTTCTTTCTGTTCACTGAGTCAGCCAAGTTGCCAGGGTTCAAGCCCTGTCTTAGGGATGCTATTGCTACCTGTTCGAAGCAATCAGACAGCCCATTCTTGGTATTCACGAAACGACTTATATATTATTTTAAGGACTCATTTGGTTCCTGAGAACAATGGATTATTGTGTCTCCATTTCCCTTTAGCTCTTTACTCCCTACAAACTGCCTTCAAAAGGCTACCCAAAAAGTATCGAAATCCTTAATACAACCCTGAGGCAGGCTGTTATACCATTTTAGAGCACTCCCCGTAAATGATTGGGAGAATACCCTACAAAGCAGTTTATCATCGTCATCAAAGTTCATCATGAAGGTTTTAAATTATTCCAAATGGTTGTCCGGATCAATACTGCCATCGTACTTTTCTATTTTGGTGTTGTCAAACCTCTTAGGGAGGTTTCCGGACAGAATTTTAGAAGATAATGGAGATTGCCTCCAATTTCTTCCACGACTGAACACAGTATCCTCATTGGGAGTTGCAAAGATACCTGGTTCATCGTGAAAAGCGAAGGGATCCATCAGCATCCGGTCCACATGCCTCCGGCTGTGAGATGACCCTTTACCAATATTCTTCTTCATCTTTCCATGTCTATCCCTTTTTCTTGAATATTTTTTGATCTGCTTTTGCTTCTTTCTAGTTCGACCCTTATCGCTGCTAGAGGATACAGATTTTTCAACTCCTTCATTGTCCGAAGAGCTATCAGAAGATTCTGAGCTTGAGTCAGAACTCTCCACTGGCTTACACCGGTGAGAAGTTTTGGAGCTGGCATGAGTCTTTTTGGTGCTCACATGAGTATTTGAAGACTCATGCTCTCTGGGGTTGTCGGTGTGATGAGCAACTAATGCTTTGGAATTTTCTTTCATGCCCATCTTAGCCTTTTCTGCCCTCAGAGCTTCTATTTCACCCTTTAGCCTATCGCACTCTTCGATAGTGTACTCATCGTTCTCTCCCACCACTTCGAGCAGAGCTGGTGGTACTTTTGGATTGTCCGGATTCATTCAGACTGACTTTCTTTGCTGGTTTTGAATGCTCGATTCAGGCACCCTCTCCTCCTACTGTGGTCGCCAATTTGGTGTGGATAATTATCACCCGAGGGTAGGCTTGTAATTTTTTTGGTATTTTATAGTAGTGTGGAGGTATTTAATATTTGGAGTAGAGAGTAGAGAGATAATTAAGCTGGATGGTTGCAGTTAATTCTCATTACCCACACTTAATGCAGGTGGTTGGGTATTTATACCCTTATGTTTGGGCCCTTATGGGCTTTCGGGTCATGTTTAATGGACCCGGGTCATGTTCAAAGACCCATGAGCTCTAAGTAGGAGAGCAAGTAGCTTAGTCAAGAAGTGTTTAGGTTTTTAGTACTTTTGTCATAGTTTGAACAGTCCTATTGGCTAAGTGTTCGAAGTGATCTGTCCGGTCCGGAGGCCTTGGACCGATCTGTCCCTGTCCGGGGAGCATGCAGAATTCGGACTCATCTCTCATAAGTAGACACGTATTGATGCCGCTTCTTTTCCTAGCTTTAGGGCCCGCTATGGTATACCCAATGATGTGACTGTAAGGGTTCTAAAGGTTGGATAACATCGTTTTCAGGTGAGAGAGAACGAAACTTGCTTGTTTATTAATCATTTTTTAATGGGGGTTATGCCTCCCCTTACCTAGACTAATTCGTGACTTCTTCAGCTTCTTGGGCATATTCCCAACGCAATTAGTGGCAAACGGTTGGCGGACTCTACTGAGTATACTCTTAAGCTCGCGATTTCTTGAAATACCAATTTCCGTAGCTAATCTTCTAGCGCAATTGATGTGGCCAAATTAGCTAAGTCTCCCTTTTTCTATGCTCAAGTGGATGGAATTTGCAAAATAGTTGAGTTACACAGTTCTGATAAAAATTAGAAAAAAACTATTTGTATTTGTTTCTGGTAACTGGGAGCATGAAAATGCATTACTAAATTTTTAGCTCGAACATAGATGGACGACCAAACGTAAGGAATACATCCATAGAAATCGGCGCTGCCTCCATTTGTGTTCGGCTTCTAGTTGATATTTTTTATTATGCATGTGAAGGCAAACACCAGAAGTGGTGTAAAAAGGGCTTACCCGAGAGATCTGTGAATCTGCTAATTAGTGATGCAAACTTAGCAAGTTCTACGTGGTTGCAAGAGCCCTTATGACTATTTACTCAAGTGAACTATTTGCAGGTTGGGTTGTGGCCAATTGGAGAGCTAACTATTATAGCATAAAGGACTATAACCATGATTGGAACTGGGGAGAAAACAACAACTGCTCGCTTAAGGGCATTGATGGAGCAGCGTTTCAGGGAGAGGAACAACATGGGAGTATTATTACCGATTTCTTATAGCAGGAAATTAAGAAAAGTATAATGGCCATCTTCCTTGCAGGTGCAGACATATAAGGAGGAAGAGGCGCTAAGTGTTGGAGGGGCTGGTGAAGAGAAGGATTCTCCTCTAGAAGGTAATTCTAATTTGCATCAAACACATTGATCCCGTGTTAATGAAGATGATGAAGAAGATATAAAGAGTTTGCGATTAAAACGTTCAAGGGTGATAATGGATGCAGTGTCACTAGCAACAATGAAACCACGGTTAATTGATGAAGAAGAAATAGAAGATGGTGGGGGGGGGGGGGAGGGTGATACGAGATGGCCAAGAGGAGCAGCCCCCTTTCTTAACAATGGAAAAGGCTCGGGGGAAAGCGCTCGAGGTGATTAATGTAGATGCAGAGCAAACAGAAGTGCATACAAGGCAGGCCGAGGGTGTTGGAATTGAGCACGGGCCTAAGAAATTGCTCGCGGGATGGAGCAATTTGTGAAGACTGGAGCGCGACCAACCTTTGTGCAAGAGTTAGGTAGTGGGATAGCTCGGGTTAACATCATTAGGCCTGCCAATGTACCTATAACCGATCAAGGTTCGAAACAAAACGAGTCTAATACAGTGTTGGGAAGAGCTATCACCTTCTAAGATTTCAAAGCCGATACCCTCCATGCTAATATTTGAACAGTTAAAGAAGTGTCATGAACTCTTGTTTTACGATAACATACAATGAGTGAGATACTTCAGAGGCAAGTGCAACTGTCCATAGAGGTATGTCTTTAATGTCAAGTAGCATGAATTTACAATCAACTGTACTATGCTGAGTAAAATGTTGCTTGCAGATGCACCATAACTCAGTCATTTTGTCCTATCGGCGTATGTCGGATGCGGATATGCAAGTGATGGAAAAATAAAGACCAGAACCTATGTTTTTTGGGTCTGTCAGAGGGTTGACCACGGAGCTCGCCCGATATAAGCACGTATATGGGTCGACCCAAACCCTTAAGGCTAATGCAGTTAATGAGAAAGATAAGTTAGACAAGGAGGTCATGCTACTATGAGGTCCTCGAGAGGTATGTGAACAGAAGAACAAAGAATTAAATTCAAAGACCGTGACATTGATAGTACAAAACAATAGTTTTGTCAAAATTAACAAAGATCTAATGTCCCAAAACTCGGAGATGCTGGCACAAAAGATGGCACATGCAAAGAGGGTTGAAGAACAAGCATATCATATTGCTGGACTTGTGATAGAAAATGGGAACATGAAAGGCTCTTTAAACAAACTAAAGGTGCAAATGACCCAACGTGATGAGTTGTTGAGTAGAGCAAAGGCTTACTTAGAACAACAAGAAAAGGAGGTGATGAAGATTGTTATGGACATGGTGGAGAATAGACAGAGCGGTATGGTGGCCGAGCTACTGAAGTTGAACCCCATAATGAAGCTTGGGCCCTTTAACAAGTTCACTCCTCAATTTAAAGACCCTGAAAATGTGAGCGGATTTATTCCAGGGGCGGATCCACCTATGCCCGAAACCACAAACTCAACTATCCCAGTGGTGCAAGATGTCGGGGGTCAGCAGAAGCTACCACAAGAGATTTCATCATCAGCTGCCCCTAATGCATAAATGTTGATGTATTAAAATTTAAACATTTTAGTACATTCTTGTTGCTATGTGGCGCTTTAAGCGCAATACTTGATTGTATTTGTTTGTCCACAGGGTGACCAACTGGTGTTATGATGCTTTTCGGAGATATGTGCTTATTTATTTTTATGTAGTTTAGGAGAAGTCCTTATAAGGTCGAGCTCAGTATGGCTCATCACATAGCTGATCAGAATAATATTCCTCAACTGTAATAGTGGAGAGGTCTGTTTGACCCATTGCGTGGGCCTAAGAGGACTTGACTTAATAGTCAGCTCATGTATATACCGTGTACAAGGTATGAGGCTCAGTGCGGCCTTTACGTAGCCCGTAGGCGTGGCCAATTAGCCTGATCGTATATAGACTCTATGGTTTGGGCTCAGCATGGACCCTTACGTAGCCCATAGGCGTGGTCATTGACCCGTTCACTATTTATAAGAACGAATAGATAAATAAACATATATTATGGCGAAAGCAGAAAAATTGTATTAATGGAAGTTGTTACAGCTCGATGCCTCGTTAACCCCCCCTCCCTCCGCGCTATCAGGAGGGAAAAAGAGCGTATCATCTAGCTTTATAGCTCAAACCTATATAATTTAATATGATTTACATTCCAAGGATGCTTTAAAGCATATCTCTCTATATCCGGTAAATGATAGGCTTCACTGTGTGTGCTTGATTACGACGCTCCTCAATAAGGTCAATCGTCCGACCTACCTTCATCATTTTGATCCTCGTTATAGGCGGCCACACGGTGGCTCGGTACTATGACCTCGGTCGGGACTATTGCTTTGCTGCCATAGAATAAAACAAATATAGTATCATTGGTAGATGTGCGCGGCTTAGTTCTATAGGCCCACAATACTTCGGGCAATTTGTTCGAACATTTTTCTTTTGCTCCTTTCAGCTTCTTTTTAAGACCCTCTCGAATTATCATGTTAGTAACTTCCACCTGACTATTAGCCTAAGGGTAGCAGGGTGTGGAAAAATGCTGACTTATACTGAATCGTTTGCAAAAAGTCGTGATTACATCATTTTGATATTGGAGGCCATTATCAGTCATCAGAATACGAGGTACTCCAAATCTTGTGATAATATGTGTGTGCACAAAATCGCATATCTCCTGAGCTATAGTACAATACAATGCTTTTGCCTCTATCCATTTCGAGGAATAATCAACCGTGACGACCATATATTATCTTTTACCGGTTTCCATAGGAAGGGGTCCTACCAAATCAATCCCATCCCCATTTATCAAAGGGGTAGGAAACGGGTACACACTTCATTGGTTCGCTCGGGAGATGGCATATATTGGCATATTTCTAGCACAGATGGCATCTTTGGACCAATTGTTTGGCATCGACAGCAAACTCTGGCAAGTAGTAGTTGACGAGTAGGAACCGCAAGATTAGACTTTAGTAACCGTAATATGCTCATGCCTCTCTGCTATACAGGCCATACAGAAATGTGGTTGCTTCTGCTCAGCTCAAACATCTGAGCATGGGTCGGGGGTGGTGCTTTTCCGATACAAAAATCCATCTAAAATGTAATATTTGGCAGCTCGTATTTGAAGTATTCAAGCTGCAGACTTCTCAGTCAGGAGAATAACAGAGTTAAGGAAGAGTAAATAAGTATCTCTTCAATCAACAACACTGCTGATCATATTTACTCCTTCACTTGTAGGAATGAGTTCTATTGTAGACAGTTGTTATACAATAACAAGTGAGTTATCCTCTGAGGCTGCAACCTTTGCTAAAGCGTCTGCGGAGCTGATCTCCTTCCGTGGAACCTGTTCATATTGCACTTTCATAAATTTTGACTCACATTCTTTGAGCATCGTCAAGTAGCCCCTAATTACTTCTTCTTTAGCGTCATAGATACCCTGGGTTTGGTTCATTACCAACTGCAAATCTGAATGTATCTTGAGATTACATGCCCCACATATTTGTGTCAATTTCATTCCACAAATCACCGCTTCATATCCGCCACGTTGTTAGTAACTGGGATGTTGAAGTGAACCGCCTGTCAAATCTCTTCCCCAGTAAGCAAGTATAGAATAATACATGCTCCTCCCCTAACATACTGGATGCTCCATCAGTTTCCACTATTCATTCTGGTAGGTCAGGCATTGGTTTTACTTTGTGCTCCTCCAGAAATGTACCCTTGGTGAAACAAACTCAGTGATAAAATATGCTAAAGTTTGTCCCTTGATCGCCGTGTGCATTTCAAACTGTATTCCCTTCGCTCAACGCTTCATTTTTTAGTCTCCCCGACGCCTCTAGCTTCTGCAGAATAGAGTTGAGAGGAAATGACGTTCAAACAATTATTGTATGACCCTGAAAATAGGTGCACATTTTCCGCGTGGCTGCGACCAATCCCAAGACAAGCTTTTCCAAATTAATGTACCTATTTTATGCGTCTATTAACGTTTTGCTAGCATAATATACATGACGTTGAACCCCTGCTTGCTCTCTTACTAAGACCGCGCTAACCAAAAATTATGAAACTGACAAATAGAGAAACAGTGATTCCCCCACAGCAGGTGCAAATAGTATTTCCGGAAAAATCATGTAATTCTTGAGTTCAGTGAATACTGTACTGCACTCCTCGGTCCATTGAAATCTCTTAGTGCCTTGCAATACCTCAAAAAGGGGTGACTTTTGTCGGATGCTTTTGAGATGAAGCGTGAGAGTGTTGTTAGGCGCCCGGTAAGACATTGGACTTCATTGATGTTGCGTGGTGGTTCCATCCAGGTAACCGCTTGTAATTATACTGGTTCGGCCTCAATCCCCTTCTTGCTGACAGCATACCCAAGGAACTTCTCTCGTCAGACTCGGAATGAATATTTGAATGGATTGAGCTATAAGTTAAACTGGCATAAAAGACCAAAGACAGTTCGCCGTATGGAGAGATGTTGCTCGGTTGTGTGCGTCTTGACAATCATGTCATCAATATAGGCCTCCATATGCAGTCCCAAGTGGTCGGAAATTATGTGACTACCAGTCGCTGATACGTTGACCCTGCATTCTTTAGCCCAAAGGGTATAACCGTGTAACAATACAACCCCCTTTTAGTCTGGAATGCAGTGTGCTCCTCATCAGTCGTGTCAAAACGGATCTGATTATACCCTGAATATGCGTTTATAAATGATAGAAATTCGTATCCCAAAGCTGAATCCACTAACTGGTTAATGTAGGGTAATGGGAACGCGTCTTTCAGACAAGCTTTGTTTAAATCAGTGAAATCAACGCACATGCGCCACTAACCCCCCTTCTTCTTTACTAAGGTTAGGTTCGCCAACCATAGTGGGTACTGTGCTGGTTGAATATGGCCGAACCGAGAAAGCTTCATCACTTTGGTCGAGATAGCCTCTTGTTTTTTTGTGGAGAAGGATCTACGCTTCTGCCGCACCCGTTTTGCATAAGGATCGATGGCCAATGTATGGAAAATAATTGACTGAGCAACACCAGAAACATCACTGGCTTCCCATGCAAATACATCCAAATTTCTTTCTACTAATTCTCTTAACGACTGCTTAAAAGGAAATTGTAAATCATTACCTAAGCAAAACATTTGACCCTTGGCGAGCACCTTTTCGATTATGTCCGATGGTGCCTCCTCTGGTTGCTTTGCCTCCCTCGGATGATCCACGGGCTCGAGTGAGGGAGTTGCACGACCTTTGGTTGCTGCATCCCCTGACCAATTGATTGTTATCTCTGAGGTTTAGCCGAATCTACTGTCACCGTGTAGCATGACCTTGTAGTGCGCTGACTTCCTCAGATTAAGCCTATTGCGTTTCCTACCGAATACTTAATGCACTATCTGAACGTGCATGGCGTAGCCTCTATTCGATGTAGCCATAATCTGCCAATTATTTCCTGGTAAGAACTAGGAGCATCTGATATCATGAACAAACTTTTGAGCTCTCACTTAGTGGCTCTCTAACCTGCCGTAACCTTTAGTTCCACCTTGCCTTCACACTGGGATACTTGCCCCTCATAGCGGACCAGTGTTCGTTAAGTTGATTTGAAAGGTGAGATTTCTTCATCCTATCATAACTTCTTTTAAATATTATATTAGCTGAGCTTCCCCCGTCAACTAAGACCTTAGTTATTGTAACTCCTCCTATGTCAATATTGATCGTCAAAACATCTTCGTGGGGCGTGCTGACCCACGCAAGTTATCATCGTTGAATGTGATGTCGGCTACGAGATCACGATAATTGTGATACGATGGAGTCTCCACCTCGTATACTTCCAGATCTGACCGTCCTTTTTTTCGTATTTCCCTTCTGCTTGTGCTCGGAGTTTCCAGATGAAATTGTGTAGAGTGAAGGGGATTGTTCATCGATCTCGGGTATCATGTTAGTAGCTACTTCGGATCACCCCCGGTATCAAGATCCTCATTATTGATCAGCTCATACTGGCACCCTGCTATAGCGAACAACCACTATTCTTTTCCCTTATTGTTTGAGGCATCGTTGCCAGTTTTTTCCTCGATGACCGGTTCTAACTCCTATCTCTACTCGGGTCACCTCTGGTAATCATGTCTTTTGATGAACTGAACGAGTTCCCCATTGTCTATCAGCCTTTGAATTTCTTCATTGAGTTGCCAACACTCGTCGGTCGGGTGTACATGATCACCGTGGTATGAAAAAAAGTACTGATTCGAACGTTTTAAACCGGGCGCACTCATTACCCATGGTGTCTGGTATTTTGTCCTTCCCTTAGTCCGATCACAAATAACTGAGATTGTTTTAGTCAAGGGGGTGAACTTCTTGGATGGATTCTCATAGTATTGAGGTTGGTGTCCGGTGTCTTACTGAGGGGAATCCTCAGTTTTTTTGTGCTCTGAGACTCTTTTCTTAAAGTTGGTGGTATGCCAATCAGGTGAATCTCCTCTATTGGCATCATCTGCACGTATGAATATGTCTGCTCGGGCAAGAAGATCCCCTATTACCTCACAATGGATCTGTATTAGATCGGCGTACAACTCTCTTTTCATGTCTAGACCCCTCTTGAGTGAGGCCACAACCATGTTTTGTTGCGGGTCCTGTAGCGCATTCATGGCGTGGATGAAGCGCCTGACGTAATTTTTAAGAGATTCACCTCGTCTCTGGTAGAGATCCATAATATAATCGCGATTGCACTTCAGTTTTTTATTTTCAACGAAACGCTCCCTGAATGCTTTCCATAGGCCGAAGAAGTCGTCGATGGACCCTTTGGGAAGACTACTGAACCAATCCATGGAGTTTCCCTTAAGATTCATCGAGAGTGATCGGCATAACATGGCGTCATCGGGATTGAACGTCGTCATCAGATTGTGGAACTGTTCGAGGTGCCTCTCTGGGTCGCCTGTTTCGTCATATGCCTCCATCCAGAAATGATCAAATTTCTATGGCAATTGGGTTTCTAAATTTTTTTTTGTAAAAGACGACTTTTTATGGATACAATTCGACATTTGAGGTCTTACCGGATTGTAGGAAACGTCAGCTTCCTACTTAGCCAGCTTAGAAGCGATGCAGTATACTTCCTTCCTCGGTTTAATTTCTTTAGAACGCTTTCTACTTCCATTGTCGCCTTCTCCATCTTTCTTGTCATCAAGCTTGGACAATCGATCTCCCTTATTGATGCGGCTTGCATCGGGTCTGGACGGATGATTAGATCGGCTCACCTTTTTTTCCTTAGCAGTTAGTGCATTAAGCGTGTCGTTCATTCCTGCTAGGGTTGCATGCATCGCCTGCTCTCGAGTGTCTCGCTCACACGCCATCCTGAGCTGCTCCTGATGAAGAGTCTGGAGTTTCTGCTCCAGTTTTCGGAAGGTTGGTGCTACCGCTGTATTCTCAACGGGGAATCCTAGCATGACATAGGTCGTCACTAATTCGACACGGTTGATCTTTGGTCCTGTGGTGGTTGTTGGCTGTATCACTCGCGGGACAGGTTCTATAAGTTCAGTTCGGGCTGTAAGCACAACTTATGGGCTGGTGGTTGCAGTGGGATTTGTCGTGACCAATCTTACCGGCCAATTTGCTCCAACTCTTCGATCTACAGCTACCTCACTCGATTCTGGGTTCTCCCTCTCAATCCGTTACTACCATGGTTTGCTTACTTTTTTATGCTTTGTTAGTGTTCCCACAGACATCACCAAATTTGTTACAGGGAATAACAAAGTGAACTCCACGTAGTAAATTATATTGCCAAAGAAGAGAGAAATTACATTCATCGGGGTTCTATCCCCTTATTTATACTTCCTCTAACGGTTATTCCCTATTATTCCACTACTTGAGTGTATTGATCACACATCTTAATTACATTCATATCATGGAACCGATTTTAAAGGCCATTATATAAATGGTTTGACTCATTCTTTTATCGTGGTCCCTAAACCGTTATATTGACTCTCATTCACTATACGAGGAGCTCGGTCGACCATACTTGCTTACTACCTTGGGTGCTCTTCTAACCTTCTTCTTCTTGGTTGCGCTATTTATCAGTTTCTTTTTTAGGGGAGTCCGAGCTCTTCTTTTTCTATCACTATTCTGCTCGGTGTTGTCCTCTGCTCAGCATTCTTATGGCCTCGGCCAAGGCCTAATTATCTTCGTACGACTTCACCTTGCCCTCTTTCCTGCTCGGAGAAGTCTACCAAATGAATGGTTCGACTTTATTTGTAACTCTCATTATATTCACCACCAGTTCGGCTGGTGTTTTGTTCGGCTCGGTTATCTGCGTCTATTCTCTTCATGTGGTGATTAGCCCTTTATCATAAGGTAGAGCTACAACCTTACTAGAGTCTTGATGATGTGAAGAAGTTTGCTATTTAGGTAGAGAAATAGGTTAAATCAGGTAAAAATCAATACACCAAACCCTACAATTATGGTTCGTCTTTTATCCCAAAAGGCGTTGTTAAAGGTGATGTTGGTAGCACCGGCAAAAAGACAAATTTTTAGAATACAACAAAGCTTATGGACGTGAATATGAAGAAAAGGTACTTTAAGTACCAAGAATTTGGGCATTTTCAGGCTGAATGTCCTAATAGAAAAGTTATGACAATTCAAGAGATTGATGAGATTGAAGAAGAATTGAAACAAAATTCTCTTGATTTGGAAGCCATTAATGAGAAGGTTCGTGAAGGTGATGAGATCATTGTACAACCTGATCATGGAGATTTATTGGTAATTTGCTTAGTATTGCATCCTATTGTGGAAAAAGAAAAGCATGAGAATATATTCCAGACTCGTTGTACGATTAAAGAAAATGTATATAATCTAATTATTTATAGTGAGAGTTGTACTAATGTAGCATCTAGTATACTTGTGGATAAGCTAAGCTTACCAACAAAAAAACATCAATATCCTTACAAGCTGAAATGGTTTAATGATATGAGAAAGTTGGAAGTTTCTAAATAGATGGTGATTTCTTTTTCTATTAGAAAGAACTACCACGATGAGGTGATTTATGATGTTATTCCAATGTATGCTTATTATCTATTACTTTACAGACCATGATAATTTGATAGAAGGACTTTACATGATGGGAACAAGAACACTTATTCTTTTCATAAGGATAAGAAGCGTATCATGTTGACACCCTTATCACCCACTATGTGTAATAAATTGTAGAGGAATATAAGTGCAAATAGGGTATGTTTATGGGTGAATATGAGACTGTGAAGAAAAATAGTAAGGGAAAAGGGTTTTTGTATTGTTTGTGGTTGAAAAGAGTGATTGGGTTGAAGTGAGTACTCATCTAATGATGCAGAAGTTGATGAGGGAGTTCTTCAATATCTTCCCTAATGATTTACAACCTAGATTGCCTCTAATCAGAGGTATTGAGCATCAAATTGACTTATTACCTGGTATACCTTTACCAAGTTGTCCAACTTATAGATGCAACCCGAAAGAATCTAAAACATTGCATAGAAAAGTTCAAGAGCTGATTAATCAAGGATATGTGAGGGAGAGCATGAGACCGTGTTATGTTCCAGCTCTACTTGTTCCAAATAAAGATGGCTCAATGAGGATGTATGTGGAAAGCCGAGCTAATAACAAGATAACTATCAAGTACCATTATCCTATACCCAGATTGGATGACATGTTTGATGAACTGAATGGATCAAAGGTGTTTTCATCTCAAAGGACGGTATCATCATATTAGATGAAGGAAGGAGATAAACGGAAGACTGCATTCAAACGAAGAATGGATTGTTTGAATGGTTAATCGTATAGTATTTGGGTTATCAAACGCACCTAGTACTTTCATGAGACTAATAACTCAGGTATTGCGTGATTTTATTGGAAACTTTGTGGTGGTTTATTTTGATAATATTATGTTTTATAGCAAGAATTAAGAAGAGTATATTGAACACCTAAGAGAGTTATTTAAGGTGTTGAGAAGAAACCAACTATATGTTAAACTAGACTAGTGTGAATTCTTCACTCCTAGTGTTGTGTTTCTTGGCTACGTTTTTTCAGGAAAGGGGATCTTAATTTATGCAAGTAAGGTGGAAGCTATAAGAAGTTGACCAGTTCCAACAACACAATCTGATGTAAGAAGATTTTATGGAGTTGCATCCTTCTACAAACATTTTATGAAGAATTTTAGCACTATCATGACTCCAATTACTAAATGCTTGAAGAATGATAAATTTAAATGGAGTATGTCTGCACAAAAGGCATTTGAACATGTGAAACGGAAATTATGCGAAGCACCTATTTTAGCACTTTCGATTTTTAATCAGGTGTTTGAAGTAAAATGTGATGCTAGTGGAGTTGGATGAGAGTTGTTCTTGTCCATGATAAATGTACAAATTGCTTATTTTAGTGAGAAACTCACAGGTGTAAAGAAGAAATACTCAACATATGATAAGAAGTTTTATGAAATTGTGAAAACTCTAAATCACTAGGAGTATTCTGAGGGCAGAGCAATTCGTTTTGCATTCTGATCATGAAGCACTAAAGTATATTAACAGCCAACATAAGTTAAATAGCAGACATGCTAAATGGATATAAATTATACAATATTTCTCATTTGTATTGAAATATAAGACTAGAAAAAGGAATTGTATTGCATATGCATTGTCAATGAGGTATTCTTTAATTTATGTTCTGGAATCTTGAATTATGGGATTTGAAATGTTGAAGAATCTATATGTTGGACACTCATTCTTTGTTGAGATCTATAATGAGTGTAAAAATGGAGTTAAAGACCAGTACCAGCTGCAGGATGTGTTGCTTTTCAAAAGAAACAGGTTGTATGTTCCTAAGAGTTCTGTAAGAGAATTGTTGATTCGTGAAGCACATGGGAGAGGTTTATCTGGTCATTTTGGAACAACAAAACGTTGGATATGCTGCAGGAGTATTTATTTTGGCCAAATATGGATAAATATGTTCATATAATTGTGGAAAGATGTACAACATTTCAAAGGATGAAACGTCATTTCCAATTAGGACTTTACACTTCTTTACTTGTTCCAACACAAAAACGGGATGATGCGAGCATATATTTCATTATTGGATTGCCAAGAAATCAAAGAGGAAAAGCTTCTATCATGGTGGTAGTTGATAGATTCAGCAAAATGGCATATTTTATACATTGCCACAATACTAATGATGCAAGTATGGTTACAAATTTGTACTTTAAAGAGGTTGTGCGTCTTCATAGAGTGCCAAAGACCATTGTGTCTTGATCGTGATTCAAAGTTTCTAAGTTACTTCTAGAACAATTTGTGAAGATTACTTATTAAGCTACTATTTAGTACTTCTTGTCATCCAGAAAATGATGGATAAACATAGGCAAGAAACATAACATTGATTACTCTTTTGAGGGATTTGATTAAGAAGAACTTGAAAGAATATGATTTGAAGCTATCTCAGGTTGAGTTTGCTTACAACAGATCCATAAGATGCACTATAAAACTTTCACCATTTGAGGTAGTGTATGGTTTTAATCCTCTTACTCATATTGATCTGATTTCATTACCTTCGGAGTTTCAAGCAGATTTTGAAGCAAAAGAAAGAGTAAACACAATGAAGAAGTTGCATGAAAATGTTCAGGCTGAGATTGAAAAGGATAATGAAAGGTACAAGAAGAATTCCAACAATAAATGACAATCTATGTCTTTTGAACCAGGTGATCTTGTCTGGTTACATTTGAGAAAAAAAGGTTTATAGGCAATCACAAGCCGAATCTCATGCCAAGAACATAAGGTCTATTCAAGATACTTGAGAAGTATGGTGAGAATGCTTACAAACTTAAACTTCAGGTTATTATGGAGTTTAAACTACATTCAATGTGGGGGATCTTTCTCCACATCTTCAGGATGAAGAACTGTTGGATTTAAAGACAAGTTCTTTTAAAGCCGAAGAAACTGATGCAAGAACAGAAACACAAAATAAAATTGTAGAACATGTTAATGAGAATGGGTTGAGTGTTACGTTACTTTTTCTGGCCCAAAATAAGTTTTAAGCAAGGATTAGGTTCTCCAAAGTGGAATTCGTAGGTTTAATGATTTGGACTTCTTATGCACGTCCATATCCATTAAGTTTGAGGTCCATCTAAAGAACTTTAAGAGTATTTTTGTCCACAATTGCAACTACATTTATTTTCCTATTTATTTCTACATTGAGCATTGTACAAGTATTTATTTCTATATTGAGCCTTGTACTGTTCTGTTTTGGGAGTCTAAAGATTACATCTACATGTAGACTAGCCTTAAATGTTTATGGTTGTAATTTCTCTTAATATGGATACTATCTTCTATCAATGAAAATCAGAAAATGAATATTGATAATTTAAAGAGTCCCTTGTAACTTTGTGATCTCTTTAGATATGTTCCTTTATCCTCTGGTTTTAGATAGCTATTGGTGGCAGATTCGAGTTTCTTCATCATCTGGTGGTGGTAACTTTGTTCAGGTGTGGTATTAGCTCAACTGACGTCCTTATCATTTTTTGGTTATTAAACTATACAGAGCCATAATCACGATCGTAATCTTTTTTTTATTCTGAAAAAAAAAAATCAAAATGATTTATTGAATTTTGAATTGTGTTTAAGATAGCCAAATGCATATATTATGTAATAATTACATATAATCATTTACTAATTTCAGTTTCATATAATAATTACCTATTATATCGGGCTCCTCTAATAACGGCATATTATTCTATTAAATTCATTCCGATTAAATTTTACTTCTTTGTTAATTTAGAAACTTTTTTCAATTCAAAAAACCATTCGTCTCAAAATAAAAATAATAATAATAATAATAATAATAATAATAATAATAATAATAATTATAATTATAATTATTATTATTATTATCTTAGGTACGCTTCTGATGTTATCTTTTAAATTATATTTTTACACCTAAAACTAGCAAAAAAAACAAACAAATAGCTTCTTTTATATCAATAATAGATACTAATAAAGATTATATTTTCTAAAAATTTGTAATTTTATCTACCTTCCTCTACGAATCGTAAACGTTAAAACTAAATTTTGAATAATAGTAATATTCTAATTTAAAAGATCATCGTAACCATAGTAATATTTTATGGGATAATAGAAAACTTGATAACCTCACATTAATAATCTTATCATCTATTCGGATAACTATTGCTAGCATTTATTATTATTCTTATCATCATGTAATAACTCACATTGACGTGTGACTTCAGATTTACCATTGACATTTCAACATGTACTCCAAAATTTAAATTAGTATATTATTAGTCAGCTTACGATTAATAATTATGTCCCCACTCATTTATCCTGGACAAATAAATAATAATAATAAATTGGACCGCATATTTTCCGGTTGTATACAGAAATATATAAATCGCATTTGTCATGCCATACATAACAAGATTTGGTGACATCGATAGGAGAACTTTTCATTAAACGTTAAAATATTAAATGTAGTTTATAATAATTTATTTCTACCAACGGTGTCTCCGACTAATAATGATTTATTTGAATCGATTTGATTTGTATTTTCTTTTCATTCTCCGCATTATTTAAATTGAAAACGAAAGTGTGTAATTATTATGATATAAATTTAAAGTTATTTTGTTTGGTTGTACTAAACTAATTTTTTTTTTCTGGGGTAAATGTGGGTGTATATATATATATATATATGTACAAGGTTACAATCGTCTAGAGAGTCATATGATCTCTCAAGTGAGTACAATTCAATGTAGTAATGTACCTAAAAGAAAAAGACATGTCTAAGAGTGCCTTGATAAAGGTCTAGAGCACTTGCCTCTTTAAAAAACCTTAACCACCCGTTGGGTAAAAACCCGGTCTAAGGAAAAAGAGTACAAGTCTCCAGGCCGGCACTAATGGACTATTACATAGAAAATTCGAAAAACTGAGTGTATCAATGAAAAAGGACTCTAACATGTGAGTCGATAATGCGGATATAATCTAAATAAAATCTTCAAGGTTTATATTTAATTTTAGGGTGGTTTTTTTTTCATTTTTTTTATAATTTAAAATATAAAAAATACTCATCACTTATTTTTACTATTTTGTTTTAACTTTATCTTTTAATTTATAATTTTATACTATTCTATTCTCAAACATTTATATCAACAAATACACGATTTAACCTAAATTGAAACCAAAATATGTGATTTACTTTATAAAATTAAATCGTAAAAACAAAAAAACATTAAATTTGTTAAACAATATTAATAGAAAAGGAAGACATCGAAACAAAAAATTTAACACCGGAGAACATCATCCATGTTCATGTTACTTGAAAATCCATGTTCAGAAAAACTCTTATAGAACAAATCCCGATTTCTTCAAGTTTTAGCGACAAACAACTGATTCCGAGACAATATCTCGGAATCAGTTGTTTTTACACTGAACAACTAAAATGCAACTGATTCCGAGGTGACACTTCGGAATTAGGTGTTTTAAAAAAAAACTTGACTTTAAGACAACACCTCATAATCAAGTGTTTGTTTTATAAAAAAAGCACCTAATTTTGAGATGTTATCCCGGAATCATGTGCATTTCATTTGTGAAGGTGGGAAAAACCTGCCATAAAGCATTTGAAATCGTGAAGTATACATAAAATTCCTCTCTTTTGTTCGTTTTCTGATTTTCTTTTGAATAAATACATAAGCACCTGTATCGATATGAATTGAAAGGATTAGAAACCGTGAATTATATATAATACATATTTATATTAGTAAATCTATATACCATACCACTTAAATTCCCCAGAACTGAAGATATCAGATTCATAAACATCATAATTTTCTTAGCAGAATGATGAAAATCAGAACTCATGTTGAAAGAATCTCATAAATTAACACACTACCTTATTTTCCCTTAACCAAAAGAATCTCCAATTTTGGAGCTGGTTCGATAACGAAAATATCAGCTCCAAGAGTACAACCATCTTTCACAAGGAATTCTTTAGTTGGATCTTTACAGGTTTCAAGATCAAGTAAGTCTAAAAACCCCCCACTCTTTTACTCTATCGTTAAAAAAAATTCAGACTAGATATGGGGCTAGGGTTACGAGAAGGCTGTTGTTTAAAAGAAGACTGCGAACAAAAATGGTAAATTCGGATTTTCCTTTATGAAGGAAATAACAAGATGGGATTTTTTTTTCAAATATGGGGGAAATTAAAATTATGATGGGGGATATAGCTTCATCCTTATTTTTATCTTTTACTAGTTCTATGTGTTTTAGAAATTTGTATTATTTGTCCTTTACCTATGTAAATACTGAAAAGCTCACATGTGGAAACTCAAATATCAACATTTTGTTTCACTGTTTGTCTCCATAAATTTAAAAACCATAATTTGAGAAACATATAGTCTTCCTCTTAAATCTATAATTTCATAACCAGATTTATTAGATTTTTGGGGACCAATAATTAGACAAAATATTGATATTTTGGCTGTGACATGTCAGTTTTTCAATACTCACATGCATGAAGGGATTAATAATGCATTTCTTTATAACATAAGGGATCATTAGAAAACAAATATAACATAGGAAACTAGTTTGATACATACAGTAAACATAAGAGACTAATACTGGTTTTTAGCATGTATATTCTATCCTCGTAAGACACATGGTATGTTTTAACAAGTTTTTTAAAATTATCTTTTAATATTTCCATAAAATTTTGTTTTTCAACCGTTCATTTCTAGAATTTACGTTATAATTTATATTATAAATAGCTAAACTAAATATAAGCAATTGTATTTTTGTTTCTAGAAGATTATAAAACTCTTATTAAATTTTTTTATCTTATTTACAATCATACATGAAATGCATGGGACTTCCAACTAATGTATTGAAACTATATACTTTTGTTCCGCTACTGTATCACGGTTGGCTTAACTGTATATTTATGTAGCAATCTTATATTTAATTTTTAAATAAACGTTTTATTCTTACATCATAGGAGGGAGCAACCAAAGTACAGGCATGTTGGCTTCGATGCTGGTCAGGTGATATTACTGTTAAGATCTCTTAAAAATTGTAGTATACTCAATAGTGTTATTCTAACAATGGCGATGATTTTGTGAGATCATTATCTACTAAATCTGAGGTCAAAGCACGGGTTTCCACTTTTCTCGTACAATTTTTTGATACTTCATCTTTATTTAAGCACTTTCAGAGTGTAAAAGCAAACACCAATATCAATTCCCAAGGAAGAGGGACAGGCTTAGACCGAAAACAGGTCTGGATTGATGCTAGGTAAGCCTTTTCTAACAATTTCTCCACTACATCAGTTAATATTTTAGTACTTCAGGCCTTCAACTAATGTATTGAAACTATATATTTTTGTTCCGCTACTGTATCACGGTGAGAACTAAGTATTGTTTTTCAATGATACTGCTCATATAATTTTTATGCAATTAACTAAAACATTAACCGTCTCCACATTCGACTACGGCAGCTACTTAGGATTTCGGTTCATTCTTCACATTTCCTTACTCACTTATAAAATCTTGTTTGTGCTATTGAAATCACTCTAGCAAATTAGCTTTGTTGTTGGTCTTTGGTGTTTTCCTTTTTTAATCTTATTTCTTGTCAAATACTCAAGCTGCTGCGTTCGAAGAGCTGCGCGATTTTTGTAAGGGAGTAGTGTATCCGTTGTGTTAATTTTGATTTTAAAGTTACAAAATCTATAGGTTTTTAAGATCTCGGGACGAGGGATGATGGAACCAGATGCCCCTATTCCTCTCGAAATTCGAACTTTGGTTCCATCTTCTAGATATCTACTCCCTACCTTACAAGGCCTCCTGAGTACGTCAATAATCATTATCATCAACTCCCCTCTACATATAAGATATAACACTATTAATAACAAAACACAAATCGCGTACTACAGCTTACCCTGTAACAGGATCAATAACTTAAACATTTGAGACATGGAATGGTGCTTCAACTGTGAAGATCCCACCTTCATGTTGTGGTCCAGCTTTGATGTGTTTTTTAACCTGGAAATATGCAACGACAATGGTGGGTTCAATTGTACAAAAAGGATTTTATAAGTCAGTAAGGAAATGTGAAGAATGAATCGAAATCCTAAGTAGCTGCTATATTTAAATGTGGAGACGGGTACTTACGATCGATTAGAATCAAAGTTGGCGCTTAATGGAACGGAGGATTTGAGTAAATGGGAAACCTTTGGTAATCGACAATGGTGGGTTCATTTTTAACAAATAATGAAGATGAACAGGTTAGGGCACGTATAACTGGGCCTTGATTAGGCCTTTGTTTTGTTTTTGGGCCTTCTGCTATCTCTAGCCCATAGTTTTCCCATGGATTAATGGTTTTTGTTATTTATTTATCCCATTATTTTTTTAATTAATCTAATAGAAAAATCGATTTTTAAATTAGATAAATTATCTATAAATACAAGATCAACTTTTATATCACCAACCAATACCCAAAATTGTTAAACTATTTATAGATATTTGGTCAAGATGAAACACACACTATTTTTTTTATAGATGAACTCCCTCAAATACTCATACTAATTTTGTCGGTACTGAAGACAAAAACACCGTTATAAACACAGAAAAAATTGGTGATGATGCAAATTATGTTAGCAATGTTGTCAATGATCAACATTTCTCTGTCATATTTTCTAGTCAACATGATGACGTTTTATTTTTTATTAAATATTTTATAACACTCTATCTCATACATTTTTTCCTATGCTTCGAATTTTCCGTCCACTACCATCCGGTCGGTGCTTATGTCCTATCTAATATGTAATATTTTTATGATTATATATTGTGGTTTTATACGTATAATATTAAAACTTATTTTATTGTTGTCAAATATAAGTTATTTTTTAAAATTAAATACACATACATATTTTTTTTTTTATCATTTATTCATGTATAAATTATATTTATTATTTTTTTCTTTAATACTAATGAAATTATAATCAATTTTTTCGTCGATACAGTGTTAACACCATGTATCATATATTAAAACATCTCATTATTTTTTTGGAAAAAACATAGTCTCTCTTACTATTTTCAAATAAACTTGGTGTATAGCAATATTTTCTTTAATTGAAGTGCGTGACCATTCATGATTTAATAGCGACGCTTAGCTTATAACCATGATCACAACTTAGGACCTTTATATTATGACCTTCACAACTCTAGCGCGCCTCTTATGCTTTTAAACTAGACTTGGTTTATACACATATTCACTTTAATTTGATGTGTAACCTCTTAAGCCTTTCAATTGAGATTGACTTAGTGCCATATTTTCTTATTGCGGAAATATTGAATTATTACCTATTAATCGCTAGTTACAATTCCTTATTATATATATAATTTCTTAGATAAAATTTGATCAATATGATATTTGTTGATTAATATTCACGTAATACTTGATATATTTTGGCACAACATAATATCTCATCTCATCCCAATTTTTTTGCTACTAATATGACATAAAATCTAATAATTATCCATGCTAAAACATCTCTCAATTACAACCGATAAGGATATAAATAATTGAGTAGTGCAAGTAATTATTAAACGTATTATGATTTGAGCATTTTATAGTTAAATGATAGATTTAATATACAATATAAATATCAGGGGATAAGAGTGAAATTTGTTGTAAATGTGTTTGTACTAAGTATAAAAGTGGGGTGAAAATATCCTAACTTGTAACCAAATCTGTTACTTACAACCACCCATGCCTATAAATAGTGGGTGAACTTTAGAAATAAAGGTGATTGACATTTTTTAACTTACTACAACTCTTAACTGAATTCTCTTTCTAAAGCTTGAATTACTTTCTCTCTCTAGAATTATTCCAAATTGCATTTGTCATTCCATTTTATCTTCGCACAAATAATTTGTACTTAACAACAACCATCAAATCATTAACACTAGCAAAATATTTAACAACAATTACAATAT
The DNA here is from genome assembly GCA_036936605.1 of Limnanthes douglasii subsp. nivea. NCBI lineage: Eukaryota > Viridiplantae > Streptophyta > Magnoliopsida > Brassicales > Limnanthaceae > Limnanthes > Limnanthes douglasii. The sequence goes on from JAUPFV010000003.1 coordinate 186,460,024, forward strand.
ACACATCTTCATCAACAATCACGTTAATAAAAAAATATTACTAATAAAAGTCAACGACCAAACCTTCAAAATTAAAAGAAATCCAAGCTTGAAAACATCCTTCTTATGTAGTGGTACACTTTTTTCAATCATAGAATTCCATCAAAGATGCTATGTTTTGCAATTTGCATACATAACATTCAATGTTGTAGCGCATCTAACGGAAAAACTATGTCATTTAACAAAAAAAACGACCATTTTTCATATAACCATTCAATGTTAACAAACTTATTTATTTTTTCCTTTTTTGAAGTTTATTTGCACACAACTTTGTACAATTTTTCCATCATTACAAAAATATTTTTTTTTCACAATCCTTTGAAAACACTCATTCTTGTTTCATAAAAAATCTTATTGCAATTATAAAAACAATACCAATTCCACTACCATTACTTCAAACTTCCGTCGATTTAGATATATCATTCTTAAAAAACTCCAAGTTTCCTTAAAATCTTCAATTTTATTAATATTTTCTTCAATCCATACTAGAGTTTTATAATATTTCTGTATCTGCATACCCTTTAAACATCACCGTCATTACTAAGATACCACATTTTTTGGAGCCAAAGATAAAAAATAACAATCTCTAGCTACCTTTTGGCTCCCTCGAATTACTCTTACTTTTCCGTGAGTCACATACTTGATAAACTAATGACAATATGATATCACTACCTCCATTTTGTGTAACCAAAGTCACCCTAAAATAACGTCATAAGAACTTTAAGTATTAAAAATCATCAATAATATGGTTATAGTTTTATCTATTTTTCCTTTCCTGATAGATACCGCTAAGTTCACTTCCCCAACATAATCAGTTCATCGGTCAGTAAATTTCCGTCAATATTCTTACAAAGTGTAACCCATATCATCCGATCATATTATTCTTTTTAAATACGTTAGCAGAGCTTCTAGCATCAATCATCAATCGTCACTTTTCTTAATATCACTCCATCTATTATAAAAGTTACTAGTAAATCATTTTTGTGAGACGTCACTAATCCTCTTAGACCACCATTAGTAAACAAAAAGGTTAACTTTGGCCATCGATGTAAATGTAAAGATGACTCATCAATTAAAAATGTACCGTCAATTCATTCTTGTATATTTTCCCTTGATGATTTAGTAATCACATAACTTATATTTTTATCATTCTTTTTCCTATCTAGACTTTCTTTTTTCCTCTTTTCTTCTTTTATTTATATAATAATTCCATGAACTTTCCATTTTTAATAAACCTTTAAAATTTATCTTTCAATTCAATACAATCACCCATTGAATGTCCATGATTATTATGATAAACATAATAATACAGTCAGTTTCTCTCATAAGTCAAAGTGAACATAGCTTTGGGAGTTCGATAATTTAACCGATTTATTGTCTTATCATAACAAATTGCTATTAGTTCATTCAATTGAGAATACCTTCGATTTCGATTGTTATAGTAGGAACATCACGACTTATTCATAGAATCTTCGACGACCTCTAGAATTCTTTTAACATCAAATCTTTTTTTTTATCCAATGAATTCCTTTTTTTGTCATTGTAATTTGCATTCATTTCTTTGTAGCTTCTACTTTGATATATATATATATATATATATATATATATATATATATATATATATATATATATATATTTGTTCTTATTAACAAATCCTCCATACAACCTACCAGAAATTTTATTAAATCTTTTAACAAATTATTATCACATGACAATCCTCTTTTGGATGATTCTAATGCCACATTCTCATTATAACCTTCCAACAAACTCATTTTCTTTATAAATATTTGAAAGTAATACCTTAAAGATTTTTCAGTCTTTCAAAATAAATTTATAATATGACCCCCATTCATGTTTCAACGCTTTATGAGAATGAGTTGATGCCGAAATGGCATAAAAAATCCTTGAAATTATCGATAGATCTAGGTTGTAAATTGTTGAACCAAGTCAACGTAATTCTTTTAAGGGTCATGCGAAACATCCCAACAAAGTAGAGTATCATCTGGATTAAATCCAAACATAATATTCTAAAAAATTTCAAGATGATGTTCCAAATGTGTTTTACTATCATATTTTTTCATTATGTAAGGATCAAACTTCTTTGATAATTTCTCTTTCAAAAACCTTTGTGTTAGTGGAGACTCGAGTAAAGTATACATAACCATTTTTGGTCTTATATATTTCTTCAAATTTTCTTCTAATTTTTGTTTGGTGACACTTCATTACTTTATTCAAAAAGTTTATTCCTATTTTCTCATTCTTTAAAAATAACTTCTTTTGCACAAAGTAACTTATCCTTATCCATTATTTCAACTGGATTCACATTGTTCATTGCAGAGTTTTAGTCATTAAATCAAATAAATTTTGACTTTTTTCATCTCATTTATTTTGTAATGAATTTGACTTACATGTTTCAGACCTTAACTTTTTTAATTGCAACTCTAAAGCATGAAGCATAGAATTTGACATATTATCCTCATATTCTACCGGTAAATATTGAATTTTTCTAATATTTATCGCTATACCTTGTTGCGATATTGTCATTTCTATTGGACTTGTACTTAATTTACCAACATTTCTTAGAAAATATTTATTTTTGGATTGGAATGCTTACTACCAATAATACTAGTATAACCGTTGAAGTCTCTTGAAAATTATTATTCCCACAAGCTAGAGAAACAACATTCCGAGAACTTACTACTGGGGATTCATGTATATTTCTCCCAAGTGATCCTTTATGAACTCTTGATCTAGTCATAACCATTTGGAAAAATGAAATTTTATTTACAGAAAACGTTCCAGAGATTGTGTTAAAATGATGAGGGAGTTTCCTTTCTTAAGATATCCCCAAAAAGACACAATTAGAAATGATCAAGAGTAGTTTTAATTAATCAACGATTTAATCTTTTAAAAATGATTTGATCTCCTATTTATAATAACTTTATTCCTAAATTATAGGAATGAAGGACACATGTATTTTATGATACTTGTCGGCTATCTATTATAAGTGTTAGTGTGAATCTTGTTTCTTGAGAGATAAAGTAAAAAAGAGAGTTTAATTGTAAAAAGAGAAAGTAAGAGAGAAAAAATAGTATTAGTTTAATGAAAAAATGTCACACTATATTCATTGCCTCACCTTTTGTTTATATGCGCATCGACTTTTGTAACTGATTCCGTTACATATATAGGTAAATTGCATTGAAACCTTTTATATTTATAAGTAGTCCAAATATCATCTAAAAACTATACAATTTATCATGTATAACTTTAGTTTTATTACATTTAGGCCCCCAACATTTCATATCATTATTAGTAGCCCCCTTTGTTCCTATGAAGCTTAATGAATAAGAACTAGTAATCATCGGAAATCAGGGTAGATGAAAACTGTTAATTCCCCAAATCGATTTTGATTCGAATTAAATATTTACATCTCCTCAACAGAATGATTTGTCTCCATAGTTGTTGTCCTCGAATAAATGTGTACTCATGTTCAATTTGAAGCTGGTTCGACCCTTTGTTCCTGCTTTGAATATTCATACATAGAATTATTAGCTGTCCGTTTCGTAACAATTGGAAACGTTTGGAATACTCTAGTACGCATGCGATGACCCACTAGGTCTGCCATTAGGTCTGAAAACTTACAGGTGTCACATTATTCCTTTACAAGTAACCGTTTGGAATTCCCTCTTTCTACCCAATAGTCGTCATCACCTCTCTAATTTTTATGACCACTTTCTCTTTCATATATTCTTTATAAATACTCCTTCAATTATTATATGTGTTTTAAAAATATTTTACAGTGAGAGAAAGTAACGTTTTGACAAGCAAATCCCTAGCTACCTTCACCTGAGAACCCAATTGCTTAGTTTTCTTTATCCGAAAAACCAATTTCTTGGTTATCTTCGCTCGAAAACTCATGTTTCCCAACTAATCTTAAATTTTTATGAACTAATTTAAGTATCTTGTTCATCTTAGTTTATGAAAAATCCCAAGATACTAAAAAAATAATTTTTGGATTTTATGACTACTTGTGTATCAATGAGAGGGCTGCTAAATATAAAGTCGCAGGGGGTAATAGACAATTCTCCTCAATTTCAACTAAAACTATTTTTTACGGTAATTTCAACCCCAATCAAAATTTACATGAGTTTCAATGTCCATCTAACCCGGAAAGAAACCATTAACTTAAATCTCCTTGACAATCGTCCTTACCACAACAACTTCAACACATTTTACTAACAAATTCCTCATAATCAATGCCTCAAAATTCTTCTCCATTACTTTTGGCTTCACATATGTTTCTCCTTAAAAAAATTGCAAAGTAACACAAAACACATTCACTCACAGAAGATCATAAAAATATTTATCAGCCATCAACTCTGATCCACCTCGAACATTACACAAAAAGACTCCTCGGATCTAGCCAAAAGCTCATCTCTTCTAAAGTCTTCCTGTTAAAAAGAAAGCGTTTATAGTTATGGGAGACCTCGAGGCTGACAACACTTCACAAAATATGCCCAAAACACTGCTCAAAACATCACAAATAACTCTACACCACCATCTTCTCCCCTAAGGGATATTGTTAAAACCAACCTGTTATAACAACAAACTCCCTGGAATAATCAAGAAGAAAATCCAACGTCGAATCCAAATCTTCCTAAACTAATAGACGAAGCTTCTGAAGAAGAAGCTGATTGAGAGGCAACTATGTCAAATGTCGAGGCTAAAGAAAGTGGTGCTGCATCTGATACTGAAGATGATGCTTCGAAGAAATGGGCACTATAGAAAAAAGAAAATAAATAAAAAAGATCTAGTTTAACTTTCCGAGGATGTTGCTGCCTCAATAAGTGTGAATTTAAAACCACTCCTTCCCAAATACAGTATGACACTGAAAAACGTGCCATATATTTATTATAGTGAAGCTCAAGTTGGTCGTCTAAAAAAATAGGGAATGATAGACAACATAACGCTTCGACTACCAAAAGAGAAAGAGACTCCACTTGATTGTCAAACAGATGAATTGGTGGTTTATGAGGAGATCATCAATTGGGTTCTTCGATTCCCACTGGATACGTTGATAGGGGACTACTTCGAACTCTTATACCTCTGCCTTATACAAGCAACACCGAATATATGGTTCACGCTCATGTCAGTTATGATGTATTTTAGACTAAGCCAAACCCCTCTCTTCATCAAAGACTTCATCGTCATGACTGGACTTTTGAAGGGACTGGTACTGCCTTGCTACTATCTGACACTTGTAGATGATTTCAAAATAATCGACGGTCTTCTCAAAACTGATAAATTCTGGAAGGAAAGGTTTGTTTTTATATATGGAGCTTGGGAAAGAAATACCCGAAGAGAACCCTTCTAAACTCAACCTTGTTTGTAGAAGCAATAGTAAGTTCTCTATTATTTCCAAAACTTTTTATAAATTATTTTATAATTTTTCACATGTATTGTTGCTATACTCAAGAATTCTGATAGGGGACAATGACCGCAAGAATGATGAAAAATATATTTTTGCCAAGTTGGCCACTTGGGCAGAAAATGAATAGGGCAATGGGTTTAACTTAACTTTTCTACCCATAAACTTTATCAATAATCATTTATGGAGAATCTTCCTGGGTTCCGACCTCCATAAAAATTTAATGGAGCCACCAAACTCAGAGCTTGTTTTGAAGATACTGATAGCACCTAATGGTAAGGTTACTTTTCTTGTGCGAAACATATCTGAAAGTCGTATGCCCTCGAAAAAGAAAGAGAAAAAGAAAAAAACAACTACTACATTTGGTGCTAGCCCTTTAGTTAATCTGAAGCCACAAAAGAAGGATAAAAAGACAAAATAGAAGGCAACTAAAGCTAGTCTTCCAACAATTAAAGAAGGAATCAAGTCTGAACCTTCTTTAAAAAGAAAGAAAACTGTTGCCTCAAAGAAAAATAATACTTCAAAGTTTATTCCTATTTCTTCAAGAAAAAGAAAAAGCTGCCTCCGAAGTGCCTCCTTCCAAAGCTGAAGAACCTGCAATAGAAGATTACTGATAAAATGACCACTTTATTCCTGACGAGGCAATTAGTTCAGAGAAGCTTCAAGGCCTCTACCAAGATATGGATTTGAGAGTCCAACATATTCAAGAGCAACTTCAACAAATTGGCCATCAAGTTACTGCTTCTCTTTCACATGAAATTCTGAATTCAAATCTTCCCCTGGCTTCCTCATCTTATGTTCTCATGCCTTACAATAATCAAAGGTTTATCCCTATCCAACACCCATCCAAAGAAGTTTTACTTGCATTACAACCTTTTTCCAATCTTGAAACAGCAACAAAAAAATTGTGCACATAAGTAAACTCTTCTTGAAGCCATTTGGAAACCATGGCTAAAAATATGGTCTGATATAAAAAAGAAGTTGTTGTAGAGAAAAAGATGAGAGAAATATTTGGCAAACAAATCGAGGAACAATTTCATATGTTCTAAGCTGCTAGGCCAGAATTTATTAAAAGAGCCATCCACCTCAAACATCATCTACACTTTATGCATGAACAAAAAAAAAAGCTCAAGACTTTCCATCATGCTGAGATGAATGAACTTAAAGCTAAACATGCCAGAGAGATATCCGAGGAGCAGAAAAATACTCCTCTCTTCACGATTCTCTGAACAAGAGCGAATGAGAAAAAAAGAAACTGACTGATGATATGGTTGCACTCAAGACAACATTAAAAGTAGAAAAACAAGCCGTTGTGCAAATTGCCAAGACTAAGTGTGGATAGGACACCCTAGCTGCAATAAAAAATGTCGAGGAACAACAAATAATTACTTTACTCCGTGAATTCCACACAGTATTCCCAAAAGAAAATCTGTCAAGAATTTGGTATTTAATATCCATAGATAATCGTCCTAGTGAAGCCTTTGACCCTGTTCCAATTGATTCTTTTGAAGAGACAAAGTTAGAAGAAAATGAAAATGCCACTGAGTGAGAAGGAGATCCATCTGAAGAGAACTCTGAAGAAAATGATTGATTGAAGTTTCTTTTTGTCTGTGTTTTGAAGACATATTTGTTGTTGATGAGTAATTTTTGTGAATGATTAACTACTTTGCATTTAAACTCATGTCTTTGTAAGATTAATTTACTTCATTTAACAAATATTTTCCTCTTTGTTCATTTATTTTCCAAGTGTTAACTTATCATGAATTATGTTTTTTTATTTCATGAACAAGTCATTATTACCTCGAACTCTAATATATGTCACATATGCATTTATAATATAACCAGTGCGTTTAGAGAACGTTAACACCTTGAATGTAATTAGTGCATTTAGAGAGCGTAGCACCTCAAATATACTTAGTGCGTTTAAATAACGTAACACCTCACATATAAGTAGTGCATTCAGAGAACGTAGCACCTTGAATATACTTAGTGCGTTTAAAGAATGTAGTACCTCAAATATAATTAGTTACTCTTGTCAACAACTTCAAAGATGATCAGTCTTTGACCAGTTACCAAGATAATATAAATACTTTTATTTAAAACAACCATTGGCCAAAAAGGAATTCTATTAATATCCTCGAATATATACATGACGCGTCATTAAAACCTACATGGGCCAACAGGGTAGGAAAGAGTGTGTCATTAAAAAAAGTCTCAAAAAGAAGAAATCATTCCCAGTTTAGTTTCAAATGTTCTATATTCTAATGATGTTGAAGTATCATTCCCCGCTTATCACAAAGATGATACGTACCCGACTTTATTTTCTCCATTACCATATAAGGACCCTCCCAATTCGGGGCCATCTTTCCAAGTCGTTTTCCTTAAACCCTTGTCACCTACTTTAAAGTATTTTTTTCTCACTTTCAAATTATAGCGACTCCTCGTCAAAGTTGATAATGAGTCATATTCAAATCTGCTCTAACTCTTTTCTCTTTGATCAAGTCCAGGTTTGTTCTTTTTGCTTCTTCATTTTAGTATTCAGAATAATGAAGTACTCTATAAGAAGTTAAAGTAGACTCTACAGGGCTAACATCATCCATACCATACACCAAGGAAAACTATGTTTCTTGAGTGACCTCTCTAGGAGTTGTACGATAAGCCCACAACGCCTCTTGTAAATAGTTAGGCCATTTTCATGCAACACCCGCTAATATTTTATTCAAAACCTCTATAATAGATCTATTGGTAATTTCCACTTGACTATTTTCTTAGGGATGAAAAGGTGTATATAAATATTGTGTTGTTCCCCTCGAAGCGCAAAAAACAAGTCATTTCTTGGTTGTTATATTTAAGACCATTATATGTGGTGATTTTCCAAGGAACCCCAAAGAGAAGACAAATATTATTCACAATGAACTTAATAACATCCTTGGATTTTGTACCAGATAATGGTTCAGCCTCAGCCCACTTCAAAAAGTAATCTACTGCCAGAATGGTCATTTAACGTCCTCCAAAATCCATAATGTTCCTACCAAGTCTATTCCCCATCTGTCAAAAGGAATAGCTTTGGATATAAATATAAGTGGAACTGTTGGTTTATGAATTGAATAGGCAAAACGCTGATAAGTATCAAAGCCTCGAACTAAAACTTTAGTATCATTCATAATTGAAGGCCAATAATAACCTGCCAACAAAACCCGACGCGTCAAAGACTTGAAACCACAGTAAGGTGAACCTTCACCATCATGCAACTCAAATAAAATCTCTTGAGATTCTTGCTTACCCAAACAACGCAACAATGGTCTACTTAAATATTTTTTGTATAACACTTTATCCAATACAACATAACCATGGGCCTTGTACCTTAACTTTTTAGCCAGCTGGGCATCTTGAGGTAACGTACCTCTTAGTAAAAAATTAAGGATATCAGATCTCCAATCACTTCGAATTATGTCCGGAGTAACAAATACTTCCTAAACATATTTACATTGTTCTGAACGTGTTAAAATGGAAGGACTCTCTTGTAGAAATATCCACAGACATCCTTCTGTATAATAACTTGTTGCCAAAGAATCATCAACTAGATTATCTCATCGTTTAATATGTTATAGAATCACTTTGTCAAACAAAAATGTCAAATTTCGAAGCTCGCGTAGATACAAAATTAACTGATCTTTCTTGGCCTCAAATACACATGCGATATGATTTGCCACTAGCTGCGAATCTGTCTCCAAATAAACTGTTTTTTATCCACATATATTTGCAAGCCTTAAACCAGCTAACATAACCTCATACTCAGCCTCATTATTCCATGTGTGAAAGTCAAACCGAATAGCAAGATATGTTGCCTCCCCAATTAAAGCAACTAATTGAACCTCTGCATTACATCCCAATATGCTAGAACCACAATCTCTTCGAACCACCCACATCAAAGTTTCTGGCGAGACCTCTTTATTAGTCCCCTCATCTGATCGCCTCAAATGAAATTCGACTAGAAAATCAGCTAAACCTTGAGCTTTAATAGCCGTTCGAGGAACAAAAATGATGTCAAAATCTCCCAATTTTATTGACCACTTGGTCATTCTACCAGAAATGTGTGGTCCTTTTAATATATATTTTTAGTGGGAAAGAAGTTCGAACCACAATGATGTGAGCTTGAAAATAAGGGCGCATTTTCCTAGCAGCCGCCATTAGAGCCAAAGCTATTTTTTCTTGTTTCAAATACCTTTTCTCTGATACCAAAAAACTTTTACTAACATAATAGAATGGATTTGAAACTCCATTGTCTCATATCAAAACAATGGTTACAGCAAAATCAGACAGTGGTATATATAAAAAAACAGTTGCTCTCAAATTCAAGGCTTAGGCAAAGTCTCTGGTGAAAACAAAAGTTCTTTAATCTTTCAAAAATCTGCTTCACAATCTGGTGTCCATTCAAACTCTTGGGGTCTTCGTAATACTTGGGAAAAAGGAAAACATTTGTCAGAAAACCTTGAAATAAATCCATTAAGGCGACTAACCTTCTTATCAAGAGTTGCACCTCCTTTAAAGTTTGAGCTGATGCCATCAAAACTAAAGCCTTTAGCTATTCAGGACATGCTTCTATCCTTTTTTCACTAATGATATACCCTAAAAAATTCCTTGATCAGACACCAAAAGTACATTTCTCAAGATTCAGCTTTAAACGAATGACTCTCAAATTTAGAAAGGTTTCCTCTAAATCTTCGAGGTGTTCACCATCTGTGGAGCTTTTAGCCAACATATCATCAATGTATACCTCCATATTACTTCTGATTTAAGGAGAAACCGCTTTGTTAACCAACCTTTGATATGTCACTTCAACATTCTTCAGTCCAAATGGAATAAACCTATAACAATGTAGTCCTCGATCAGTGATGAATATAGGATTTTCCTGATTTTAGATCCATTTGGATATGATTATATCCTGCAAAGGCATCCATAAAAAATAATTTTATTCCCTGAAATAGAATCAACCAGCTAAACTATATGAGGGAGAGGGAATAGGTCTTTAGGGCATGTTCGATTTAAATCTGTGAAGTCAACACACATTCGCCACTTTCCATTTTTTTACTAACACCGGATTTTCATTTCATAAAAGATATTATGCCTCTATAATATGTCCGACCCTGGAGAGACGATCCACCTCTTGAATAATAACAACTAACTTTTCCACAAAAAGGATTGTATTTTCTGAATAACATGCTTTATACTCGAATTTATAGCTAGGTTGTGATATATTATTTCAGGTGGAACTCCTATCACATCCTCTGTTTTCCAAGCGAAAACATCAAAATTTTCAAACAAAGATTGTAAAACTGATAACGCAAAGTAGGAGACAACAATGTTTCTTTTTGTAAAGTCTTCCCATTAGAAATTTTTTCTCTTCAATATCCTCACTCACTATTAAAGAACATGGAATTTCCCTCAGATCATCTATTCCCTCTTTATTCGAGGTTAACCCCCTTGGTTGCTATTCAGGCATCTGATCCTCAAAATTAGAACCTCAAACCGAGAGTGTTGTTGCATAACATTCTCTTACCACTTTTTGGTCACTTTGAACCACATCAACATGATCTCTAATGACACATTTCATACATTTATGAACAATAGACACAAAAAGATACATTATTGAAAGCCAAAATCTTCTAAAAATAGCATCGTAGCTTGTTGGATATTCAACCACCATGACAAAGACTTGAACTTCTTTTTTAAACGAGTTTTTTTTTCCAAACACACTTCACTTTCGAATTTTCCACTCATCCTAGCTGTTACCTCTATAAACCCAATTATAGTACGATCAGACCGATAAATTTACGGATCTTATCATATGTAGATTGGAATAACACATTTGCAGAACTCCCTGTATCTATCAGAACACGTCAAATTTTAGCTCCAAATATATCTGCCCTTATAACCACTGTATCCTCATGAGGGCCAACTATTCTCATCAAATCATCTTCATTGAACAAAATAAAAGAAGTATCATGCTTACCATATAAATGAGTAGATATCCTTCCTTCTGTCTGAGTTGCTAGACTGACAACGTACCTTTTCTTGGAACTATAAGTATTACCAGGCATAGAATCTCCCTCCAAAATTGCTAAAGATTCAAAATACTCACATAAGCTTCGAACTCGTCCTTGCTCTATTGGCTCATCCATAGCCATCAAAATTAATCGACCTGGATCTGTGTCCAAATATTCCGATGCTGCTTCAAACTCATCACATTTAGAATCTAAAATCATCAATGCACTTTCTTGCTTCGAATTTGGATTAGCATTTTGTTGTGTCAATGAGTTTGGAGTTTTTTTCCACTGCTTTTCCCTTTGATAAAGGTTGTCAACTTTCGATTCTCTATTAAAACATGTATCTCCTTCTTTAATCTATACAATCTGCAGTATCGTGATCAATATCATTATGATACTTGCGAAACCTGCTATTGCGTTCTTATCTGTGCGTCTTTATTGGAGCTGGATTTTTAAAACTCACGTGACCTTTAGATTTCTCTTATATTGCACCAACATTCTCAATCAAGTCAGCATAATACTCTGCCCTTATCCAATGATTTGGCGTTGGCCTGTAATGTTGATTTTTTGTTTTTACTTGAAAAAGTACCTCTCATATTCGAGGAGGTAAATTGTTATTTGTCCTCAAACGTGAAGGTGCGTGATAACTAGAGTTAGTAGATCCTTGCTGAATTTTTTTATTTACAAAGTCAGGTCCACCTCGAACTCTGGTGGACTCCTCTACTTTAATCTGATCTTCCACTTGAGCCATTAAGGCCCCAAAAGTTAATACTCTTCCTTTTGTCATTTTGTTTGCCAACTATCTTGGTAACAACCCTTGTCGAGATGCAGCCATATCAAACAACTCTTCACAATTATCCAATCCTGCTTTTGTTAACACAAAACACTTTATATAATCCTTCAACTTCACTCTCACAACTTACTTACATTGTATTATTGTATCTTCATTTGTATGCATATATTTGCTTCCCACAAACTATCGTCGGAAAGGTGTGTAAAAATATCTAAAGTTGGTAATAGATCCCATCAGAATCCTATTATACCACTTCAATGCAGTGCCCTTGAAGGTCTGAGAAAAATCTTTGCATAACATCCTATCATCATCTTCGAAGTTCAACATATAGTTATTGAATTGTTTGATGTGATCATCAGAATACTGCATCCCATTGATTTTTTCGATCTTAAAGATATCAAAGCGCTTCAGAAGATTAATGGACATAATCTCAGCTGTTAAAGAAGAATTTCTATAATCTACTCCTTGTACGTATTGGTCATCTCCTCTTGTTTCCATAACAACATACAATTTCTAATAAGTTGTACCTGTATATTGGTAAGATGTATTCACTTCACACCCCCTCAAATAATGAGGTTCATTGTCTCTATTTATTTATATTTCTTACGCAATTTTCAATGTCAAATTCTTTCTCATTTTAAAGATCCCCGATACCTCTTTTGCTTAGACGATCCTTTCTCAGATTCCGAGCTATCAAATTCATCTTTACTTGATGTAATATACTCGTGTTTATCTTTCTTTTCTTTTCGCGATGTACAATGTTCTTTATCATACTCAAAATATGCTTTCTTTCGATTACTTCGAATTTGATGAGTTGTATACGATCGATCAGATTGATTTTCCAGCTTGTATTTCTCTTCAACTTGTCGTACTTGAGATTAGCCTGCCTGACTGAATATTTTACTCTCTTTGAACATACTTGTTATTCAATGTTATTATTTTATCTAGTATTGATTTATCAGGACTTCGATATCTAAATGACCTTATTGTACCAGAATTTTATCATCCTTTTTACTTTCTTCCCTACATAAATCAGATCTCGAAGTTTCAATTGCTTTTTGAACTATTGGATCAGCTTTATTTCTTGGTTTCATATCGATCTAGAGCGATATAATTCAGTAAGAATTCTACAAATTCTGGTTTTTGACGTGAAATCAAGGTACCAATCTAATAAAACTACCATTGTGGCCACTAATTTGTTAAATGTGAATCTTGCTTCTTGAGAGAGAAAGTAAAAAAGAGAGTTTAATTGTAGAGAGGGAAAGAAAGAGAGAATAATTAATATTAGTTTAATGAAAAATTGTCACGCTATATTCATCGCCTCGGCCTTTATTTATATGCACGTCGACTTCTGTAACCAATCTGTTACATATATAGGTAAATTGAATTGCAACCCCTCATATTTATAAGTAGTTCAAATATCATCTATGAACTATATAATTTATCATATATAACCTTAGTTTTATTACATTTAAGCCCCAACATTTCATATCCTTATTAACAAGAGTTTACAAAATATTATTATTTTAACCCTTAACTGTCGTAGGCATTATAGTAATATATGACATATTTTATCGATATTTTATTATCTCTAAATCTTTTATATCTTCGATTGGATTATTCGTAGCATCGACCATTTACTAACATATGTCTTGAGAATATTTTCACATGTCTATTTTATTTCGTCCAATTTCCAACGCCTCTGACTAACTATTTTGCTGATACTTCCATCTGCTAACCAATTACTTTATTTTCCTGATCTCTTGTGTCTTCTCTTGATATCACTTGTGCTTAGAGTGATGAACTTTGGCGATACCAATATTACAAATGTAACTTATAATATGAATCTTTACATTTCCACATGAAAAAGAATGATGCCTGAACGTCATATAGCGTTATCACCATTAATTTTTGTTTTCATTATTTGATGTTAATTTTAAAACAAATTTGTATAGTCGTATAGACCACAAAAAAGCAAAGCAATAAATCATAAAAATATCAAACATTCATATATCAGACAAACATTAAACATCACTGCAAAAAAAAAAAATTATCCATTGAAAGTACATAGAAAACACAAAATCGTCTCGAAAAAATAAATCTAAAAAATATAAACCAAAATAAGTCCCAAAATATAGATAAATAACCACGGAGAAGTGATCTGAAATATTTACCTCCCAAATGTATCACAGTTCATCTCAATATTATTAACCAAACTTACTTTATTGATTCGTCGAATCGTATTGATTGTTATTCCTTATAAAATATCCTTCTTGGTAATCTTATACCATCTATTCGGTTGTACATAAGTCATGTATTAGGGGTTATTAAATATAAACACATGCAAACATTGTGTGAAATGATCGGTGGCTATCAAATGCTTACATCACCGCATCCAAGTGAATTTATTTAATTTATATCATACATTATCCTTGACCTTCTTCACATAAGCCACGACTTGTAGAGGCGAATACGACACATCCTAATAAAAGAGCAGAAACACAATATACAAATGCAGAACAAGTTAAGGAGAATGGGTTGAGTTTACATTATTTTTTCCGGCCCAAAATGAGTTTTAAAAAAGGATTAGGTTCTCCAAAGTGGAATCCGTGAGTTTAATTATATTCATTAAGTTTAAGATCCATATAAAGAAGTTGAAGAGTATTTTCGTCCACAATTACAACTGAATTTATTTTCTTATTTATTTATATATTGAGTATTGTACTAGCATTTATTTATACAATGAGTCTTGTACTAGTTTGTTTTGGGAGCCTAAAGGTTATGTCTACATGTTGAATAGCTTAAAAATTTTATGGTTGGAATTTCTCGTAGAGGTTGTCTTCTATCAATGAAAATCCAAAAATGAATTTTAATAATATAAAAAGTCTCTTGTTACTGTGTGATCTCTTTAGATTTGTTCATTAATCTTCTCATTTTGGAAGAGCCATTAGTGGTTGATTCGAGCTTCTTCATCATCTGACAGTGGAAACTTTATCTAGGTGTGGTGTTAGCTAAACTGATTTCTCTATCACTTTATGGTGGCAACTTTATCAAAGTGCGGTGATTCAAATCTTCTTAACTATTCTGTTACGACATATATATTCACTTTATACTCGCGCATCTGGTGAAACACATAAAATGGTATAAGAGGGAATCTAGATTGGTAAAATGAAGTTTTATATCCTTTGTTTTTACCAATATGAATTTACCAAGAGGATTGCCTATTGACCAACCATACGCTGAGCGTATTAGCAGAGAAATGGATGAAATGAGGCAGCAAAATTCAACAGATGGTTCAGGCTATTAATGAAATTATTATGCAAGTGAAACCAATGAAACAAAGAATTGACAATGACAATTCATCTCCAATAAAATTGAACATGTTTATCATATTTCTGATTATGTACATAGTATAAAGTCTGAATTTGGGAGAAGAAGGAAAGACAACCATCAACAATGGTAGCAATATCATCAATATAATTTCAAAGTTGATTTTCTTGATTTTGAAGGTAATCTGAAGCTAGATGGTTTTATAGATTAGTTAAGATCAATGGAAATGGAATTTGAATATAACATATATAACGATGAGAAGAAGTATATAGTAGCAACCTTGTGGCTGAAGGGTTATGCTAGCCTTTGGTGGGATACTTTTAAGTCGCAACGATTGAGAGAAGGAAAAACCAGAATCAATTTTTGGGAGAAGTTGAAACGACTTGTGATGAGAAGATTTCTTCTTGATGATTACAAGAAAGATTTGTATCTAAAGCTTACCCACCTGCAACAAGAGAAGAAGATTGTAAAAGATTATATAATAGAGTTTGGTATCTGTAATTATGATGTGATATCCATGAACCACAAAAAAAGACTATTGTATGCTTTGTACATGGTTTAAATAAAAAAATTCACCCAAAGTGTTACAGGGAATAACAAAATGAACTGCCAAGTAGTAAATTATATTTCCAAAAAAGAGAGAAATTACATTCACCCGGGTTTTATCCCTTTATTTATACTTCCTCTAACAGTTATTCCCCAGTATTCCACTACTTGACTGTATTAATCACACATCTTAATTTCATTTACATCATGGAACCGATTTTAAAGGCTATTACATAAATGGTTTGACTCATTCTTCTATCGTGGTCCCTAATCCGTTATATCAACTACCATTCACTATATAAGGATCTCAGCCGGCTATACTTGCTTACTACCTTGGGTGCTCGTCTAACCTTCTTCTTCTTGGTAGCACCCTTTGTCAGTTTCTTTTATAGGAGATTCCGAGCTCTTATTTGTCTATCGCTCTTCTGCTCGGTCCTCTACTCAGTATTCTTATGGCCTCGACCAAGTCTTAATTGTCTTCGTACGACTTCGCCTTGCCCTTTTTCCTCGGCAAGTCTACCAAATGAATGGTTCGACTTTATTTGTAAATCCTATTATATTCACCACCAGCTCGGCTGGTGTTCTGTTCGGCTCGGTTATCTGCATCTATTCTCTTCGTGTGGTGATTTACCCCTTATCAGAGCACCCCTAGTTCAAGTATTGCATGTCGAAGTCAAAAAAATCCTGAATTAAATAACCAACTTTCAACGAAGAGAATATTCATGATATTTAAAATAAGTAACGGTAGTATAGATGACGTCAGTGTACAATAATAGATTTCTTGAATAATTCATGAGACAGTGCCACATGTTAGCCATTTGAACAACGCGACGGCGAGTGATCTGACACTTATGTCTTAATTTCAAAATAAACGTTTTGGTTTCTGTTTGGAGGTGTGTTAGGCTGAATTTTCTCTCATTAACATCTCATGCAGTTAAAAATAGTTAAAAATTATTTATTTGTAATTTTTGCAAATCATAAGTCTATATACAAACTTGTGGGGTGATTCCTTAAACGGTTCATGACCTTCTTCATCGACCTTAAGCGGAGTTTCCAGGCGACTACTCATATTTATAAACGTATTCTACGGATTCTCTCTGGTTTCTCTTGATAATAACAAACACCTTTATACTAGACCGTCTTGGCGCGGGTATAAGAAACCGAGTAACCCCCATTAGTAGTAGCGGTGTTCAGGTGTGAGTTGTTCCCCAAATTATATACTTTTACTCCTCCCAAATTATCATTACAGTCGATCTAGTCACAATATGGGTCAAAAAAATATCGGTAAGAGGAATGAGAAAGCTGTGAAGATCATAGAATCAGAGATTAAAGACCTTGTATTATTAGAAAACTACTTTTCCCAAATAGCCCATAAGTACACACGCATTGATGCCGCTTCCTTTCCTAGCTTTAGGGCCCGCTATGGTATACCCAATGATGTGACTGTTAGGGTTCCAGAGGTTGGAGAACATCTTTTTTAGGTGAGGGAGAACGAGACTTGATTGTTTACTATTAATTTCTTATTGGGGTTTACGATTCCCCTTGCCTAGCCTAATCCGTGACTTCTTCAGCTTCCCAGGCATATGCCTAACTGAATTAGTGGCAAACGGTTGGCGAACCCTACTCAGTATACTCTTAAGCTTACGATTTCTTGAAATACCAATTTTCTTAGCTAATCTTCTATCGGCAATCGATGTGACCAAATTATCCAAGTCTCCCTTCTTCTATGCTCAAGTGGTTGGAATTTGCAAAATAGTTGAGTTGCCCACTTCTGACAAAAACTGAAAAAAAAAAATTGTATTTGTTTGTGGTAACTAGGAGCATGAAAATGCATTACTGAATTTGTAGCTCGAACATAGATGGAAGATCAAACGTAAGGAATGCATCCACAGAAATTGGCGCTGCCTCTGTTTGTGTTCGACTTCTAATTAATATTTTTTTATTATGCATGTGAAGGGAAACACCATGAGTGGTGTAAAAAGGGCTTACCCGAGAGATCTGTGAATCCGCTAATCAGTGTTGCAAACTTAGCAAGTTCTACGTGGTTGCAAGAGCCCTTACGACTATTAACTCAAGTGAACTATTTGCAGTTATGGTTGTGGCCAATTGCAGAGCTAACTATTGTAGTAGAAGGGACGATAACCATGACTGGAACTATGGAAAAAGCAACAACTGATCGCTTAAGGGCATTGATGGAGCAGCGTTTCAGGGAGAGGAACAACATGAGAGTATTCTTACCGATTCCTTATGGTAGGAAATTAAGAGAAGCATAAGGGTCCTCTTCCTTACAGGTGCAGACATATAAGGAGGAAGAGGCGCTAAGTGTTGGAGTGGCTGGTGAAGAGAAGGATTCCCCTCTAGAAGGTAATTCTAATTTGGATCAGGTACGTCGATCCTGTGTTGATGAAGATGAAGAAGAAGATATAAAGAGTTTGTGATTAAAACGTTAAAGGGTGATAATGGATGCAGTGCCACTAGCAATAATGAAACCATGGTTAATTGATGAAGAAGAAAGGGAAGATGGTGGGGGGGGGGGTGATACGAGATGTCCAGGAGGAGTAGCCTCATTTGTTAACAATGGAAAAGGCTCGGGGGAAAGCGCTCGAGGTGTTTAATGTAGATGCAGAGCAAACAAACGTGCATACAAGGCAGGCCGAGGGTACTGGAATTGAGCACGGGCCTAAGAAAAATATTTTTGAAGACATTACTCGCGAGATGGAGGACTTTGTGAAGACTGGAGTGCGACCAACCTTTGTACAAAAGTTAGGTAGCGGGGTAGCTCGGGTTAATATCATTAGGCCTGCCAATGTACCTACAACCGGTCAAGGCTCGAAACCAAACGGGTCTAATACAGTGTTGGGAAGAACTGTCACCTTTTAAGATTTCAATGCCGATGCCCTCCATGCTAATATTTGAAAATTTGAAGAAGTGTCATGAACTCTCGTTTTATGATAACATGCCAATGAGTGAGATACTTCATAGGCAAGTGGAGCTGGCCATAAAGGTATGTCTTTAATGTCGAGTAGCATGAATTTACAATCAATTGTTCTCTACTAAGTAAAATGTTGCTTGCAGATGCACCATAACTCAGTCATCTAGTCCTATCGGCGTATGTCGGATGCGGATATGCAACTGATGGAAAAATGGAGACCATAACCTATGTTTTTTGGGTCTGTGAGAGGGTTGACCATGGAGCTCGCCCAATATAAGCACGTATATGGGTCGACCCAAACCCTTAAGGCTAATTCAGTTCATGAGAAAGATAAGTTAGACAAGGAGGTCATGCTACTATGAGGTGCTCGAGAGGTATATGAACAGAAGTACAAGGAATTAAATTCAAAGTTCGTGACATTGATATCACAAAACAATGGTTTTGTCAAAAGGAACAAAGATCTAATGTCCCAAAACTCGGAGCTGCTGGCATAAAAGATGGCACATGCAAAGAGGGTTGAAGAACAAGCATATCATATTGATGGACTTGTGATAGAAAATGGGAACATGAAGGCCTCTTTAAACGAACTGAAGGTGCAAATGACTCACCAGCGCGACCAATTTTTGAGTAGAGCAAAGGATGACTTAGAACAACAAGAAAAAAAGGTGATGCTATAGACATGGTGGAGAATAGACAGAGGGGTATGGTGGTCGAGCTACTGAAGTTGAATCCCAGAATGAAGCTTGGGCCCTTTAACAAGTTCACTCTTCAGTTTAAAGACCCTGAAAATGTGAGCGGAGTCATTCTAGGCGAGGATCCGCCTATTCCCGAAACCGGAAACTCAACTATCCCAGTGTTGCAAGATGTCGGGGGTCAGCAGAAGCTACCAGAGGGAATTTCACCATGAGCTGCCCCTAATTCATAAATGTTGATGTATTAAAATTTAAACATTTTTAATACATTCTTGTTGCTATGTGGCGCTTTAAGCGCACGACTTGAATGTATTAGTTTGTCCACAGGGTGACCAACTGGTGTTATGATGCTTTTTGGAGATATGTGTTTATTTATTTTTATGCAGTTTAAGAGAAGTCCTTATAAGGTCGAGCTCAGTATGGCTCATTGCATAGCTGATCAAAATAACATTTCTCAACTTTAATCGTAGAGAGGTCTGTTTGACCCATTGCGTGGCCCTAAGAGGACTTGACTTAATAGTCAGCTCGTGTATATACCGTGTACAAGGTATAAGGCTCAGCGCGACATTTACATAGCCCGTAGGCGTTGCCAGTTAGCCTAATCGTATATATACTCTATGGTCCGGGCTCAACATAGACCTTTGCGTAGCCCATAGGCGTGGTCATTGAATCGTTCTCTTTTTATAAGAACGGAGAGATAAATAAACACATATTGAGACGAAAGCAGAAAAATTGTATTAATGAAAGTTGTTACAGCTTGATGCCTCGTTAACCCCCCCCCCCCCCCCCACGCCATGAGGAGGGAAAAAAGCGTATCATATAGCTTTACAGCTCAAACCTATATAACTTCATATGATTTACATTCCAAGGATGCTTTAAAGCATAGCCCTCTACATTCGATAAACAATAGGCTCCACTATGTGTGCTTGATCACGACGTTCCTTAATAAAGTCAATCTCTACCGACCTACCTTCATCATTTTGATCTTTGTCATAGGCGGCCACACGGTGGCTCGGTACCATAACCTCGGTCGGGACTACTGCTTCGCTACCATAAAGTAAAACAAAAGGAGTATCATTGGTAGATGTGAGCGGCGTAGTTCTATAGGCCCACAATACTGCGGGCAATTTGTCCGGCCATTTTTCTTTCACTCCTTCCAGCTTCTTTTTTAGACCCTCCAGAATTTCCTGTTAGTAACATCCACCTAACCATTATCCTAAGGGTAGTAGGGTGTGGAAAAATGCTGACTTATACTGAATCGTTTGCAAAATGTTGTGATTACATCATTTTGAAATTGGGGGCCATTATCAGTCATCAAAATATGAGGTACTCCAAATCTTGTGATAATATGTGTGTGCACAAAATCTCATATATCCTGAGCTTAAGTACGATAAAATGATTTTGCCTCTACCCATTTCAAGAAATAATCGACTAGGACGGCCGTAAATTATCTTTTACCGGTTTCCATAGGAAGGGGTCCTACCAAATCAATCCCCCATCTATCGAAGGGGCAGGAAACGGGTATACACTTTATTGGTTCGCTCGAGAGATGCCCTGTATTGGCATATTTCTAGCACATATGACATCTTTGGACCAGTTGTTTGGCATCGATAGCTAAATCTGGCCAGTAGTAGCTGACGAGTAGAAACCGCAAGATTAGACTTTGGTAACCGTAATGTGTTCATGCTTCTCCGCTATACAGGACAAGCAGAAATGTGGTTGCTTCTGCTCGGCTGAAACATCTGAGCAGAGGCCGGGTGGTGCTTTTCCGATACAAAACTCCATCGAAAACACAGTATTTGGTAGCTCGTATTTGAAGTATTCGAGCTGCAGACTTCTCAGTTGGGAGAATAACAAAGTTAAGGAAGAGTAAATAAGTATTTATCCAATTAATAACATTGCTGATCATATTTACTCCTTCACTTGTTGGAATGAGTTCTGTTGTAGGCAGTTGTTGTACAATAACAAGTGAGTTATCCCCTGAGGCTGCAACCTTTGCTAAAGCATTTGCGGAGCTGATCTCTTTCTGTGGAACCTATTCATATTGCACTTTCATAAATTTTGACTCACATTCTTTGAGCACCGTCAAGTAGCCCCTAATTCCTTCTTGTTTATCGTCATAGATACCTTGGGTTTGGTTCATCACCAACTTCCAATCTGAACGTATCTTGAGTTTACATGCCCCGTGTATTTGTGCCAGCTTCATTCCACAAATCACCACTTCATATCCGCCACGTTGTTAGTAACTGGGAAGTTGAAGCAAATCTCCTGTCATGCTCCTCCCCTGATATACTGGATGCTCTATCAGTTTCCACTATCCATTCTGGTAGGTCAAGCACTGGTTTTAAGTTGTGCTCATCCAGAAATATATCCTTGGTGAAACAAACTCGGTGATAAAATATGCTACATCTTGTCCCTTGATCGTCGTGTGCGATTCAAACTGTATCATATTCCCCTCACTCAACTCTCCATTTTTTTAGTCTTCCCGACGTCTCTGGCTTCTGCAGGATAGAGTTAAGAGGAAATGACGTTCAAATAATTATTGTATGACCCTGAAAGTAAGGGCACATTTTCCGCGTGGCTACGACCAATCCCAAGACGAGCTTTTCCAAATTAATGTAACTAGTTTATGTGTCTATTAACGTCTTGCTAGCATAATATACAGGACGTTGAACCCCTGCTTGCTCTCGTACTAAGACCGCGATGGCAAAAAATTGTGAAACCGACAAAGAAACAGTGATTCCCCCGCAGCACGCGCAAATAGTATTTCCGGCGAAATCATGTAATTCTTGAGTTTAGTGAATGCCATACTACACTCTTCGGTCCATTGAAACTTCTTAGCGCCTCACAATACCTCAAAGAAGGGGTGAATTTTGTCGGATGCTTTTGAGATGAAGCGTGAGAGTGCTGCTAGGCGCCCGACAAGACTAGGGCTGTCAATTTCGGGTTTCGGGTCGTGTTCGTGTCGGGTTTGACCAACCCGAAATTTTAGAACCTGTGACACGAACCCGACCCGAACCCGAAATTCGTGTCAGATTCAAAGACCCGAACCCGACCTGTTAAAAACCTGTTGGACCCGAACCCGACCTGTTTGACACGAAATTGTATCCAACACGAAACACCCGTTTGACACGAACCCGACCTGTTTGACACGAATTTTGGGTAAAGGCAAAACTTAATAAATGGAGATGCAAGGGATCGAACCCTGTACCTCCCACATGCAAAGCGGGCACTTTACCATTTGAGCTACATCCCCTTTTAAAATTTTATTGGTCCACTATATTTATATAAAGTCAAGATACGCTTACTTCATATATTTACTTCATATATTTTATTAACGTCTGCTTAAAAAGAAATTGTAAATCATCACCTAAGCGAAAAATTTGGCCCTTGGCGAGCACCTATTCGATTATGTCTGATGGTTCCTCCTCTGGTTGCTTTGCCTTCCTCAGATCATCCATGGGCTCGGGTGAGGGAGTTGCACGACCCTTGGTTGTTGCCCCCCTCCTCACCAATTGATTGTTATCTTAGAGGTTTAGTCGGATCTACTGTCACCGTGTAGCATGACCTCGCAGTGCGCTGACGTCCTCTGATTAAACCTACTACGTTTTCTACCGAATAATTAATGCACTGTCTGAACGTGCATGGTGTAACTTTTATTCGATGTAGCCATAGTCTGCCAATTGTTGCTTGGTAAGAACTAGGAGCATCCGATATCATGAACAAAGTTTTGGGCTCTCACTTAGTGGCTCTGTAACCTGCCTTAACCATTAGTTCCACCTCGCCTTCACACTGGGATACTTTCCCCTCATAGCCGACCATTGTTCGTTGAGTTGATTTGAAGGGTGGGATATTTTTCATCCTATCAGAGCTTCTTTTAAATATTATATTAGCTATGCTTCATTCGTCAACTAAGACCTTAGTTATTGTAACCCCTCATATGTCAAGGTTGATCATTAAAACATCTTCGTGGGGCGTGCTGACCCCATGCAATTCATCATCATTGAATGTGATGTCGGCTACAAGATCTCGATAACTGTGATACGATGGAGTCTCCACCCCGCATACTTCCAGATTTGGCCGTCCCTTTTTGTTCGTATTTCCCTCATGCTTGTGCTCAGAGTTTCCACATAAAATTGTGTAGAGTGAAGGGGATTATTCATCGATCTCGGGTATCATGTTAGTAGCTACTTCGGATCGCCCCCTAGTATCAAGATCCTCATTATTGACCAGCTCAGGTTGGTACCCTGCTATAGCAAACAACCATTGTTGCTTTCCCTTATCCTCTGGGCATCATTACTTGTTTTTTCCTCGATGACCGGTTCTGACTCCTATCTATGCTCGGGTCACTTCTAGTAATCCTATATTTTGATGAACTGAACGACTTCCCCATTGTCTATCATCCTTTGAATTTCTTCCTTGAGTTGCCAACATTCGTTGGTCGGGTGTACATGATCATCGTGGTATGAACAAAAGTACTGATTCGAACGTTTAAAACTGGGCGCACTCATTACCCGTGGTGTCTGGTATTTTGTCCTTCCCTTAGTCAGGTCATAAATAATTGAGATAGTTTCATTCAAAGGGGTGAACTTCCTAGATAGATTCTCATAGTACTGAGGTCAGCATCCGGTGTCTTGTCGAGGGGCATCATCGATTCTTTTGCGCTTTAAGACTCATTTCTTAAAGTTGGTGGTATGCCAATCAGGTGAATCTCCTCTGCTGGCATCTACATGTATAAATATGTTTGCTCGGGCAAGAATATCCCCCATTACCTCACAATGGATCTGTATCAGATCGGCGTACAACTCTACTTTCATGTCTAGACCCCTCTTGAGCGAGGCCACAACCATGTTTTCTTGCAGGCCCGGTAGTGCATTCATGGCATAAACAAAGTGTTTGACGTAACTTTTAAGAGATTCACCTCGTCTCTGGTAAAGATCCATAATAGAATCGTGCTTGCGCTTCAGTTTATTGTTTTCAACGAAACGCTCCATGAATGCTTTCCATAGGCCAGAGAATTCGCCCATGGACCCTTTGAGAAGACTACTGAACCAATCTATAGATTTTCTCTTAAGATTCATCGAGAGTGCTCGGCATAACATGACATCATCGAGATTGAACGCCGTCATCAGATTGCAGAACTGTTCGAAGTGCCTCTCTGGGTTTCTCGTTTCGTTATATGCCACCATCCGGAAAGGATCAAATTTCTGTGGCAATTGGGTTTCCAAGATTTTTTTTGTAAAAGGCGACTCTTTATGGATACAATCCGATATTCGAGGCCTTACTTAATTGTAGGAAACGTCAGCTTCCTACCTAACACGCTTGGAAGCGATTCGGTATACTTCTTTCCCCGGTTAAATTTTTCTAGACCGTTTTCTACTTCCATTGTCGCCCTCTCCTTCTTTCTTGTCATCAAGCTTGGACGATCGATCTCCCTTATTAATGCAGCTTGCGTTGGATCTACACGGATGATTAGATCGACTCGCCCTTTTTGCCTTAGCAGTTAGTGCATTTAGCGTGTTGTTCATCCCTGCTAGGGCTGCATACATCGCCTGCTCTCGAGCGTTTCGCTCACACGCCATCCTGAGCTGCTCCTGATGAAGATTCTGGAGTTGTTGCTCCACTTGTCGGAAGGTCGGAGCTACTGCTGTATTCTCAACGGAGACTTCTAGCATGACAAGGGTCGTCACCAATCCGACAGGATTGATCTCTGGTCCTGTGGTGGTTGTTGGTTGTATCACTCGCGGGACAGGCTCCATAGGTTCAGTTAAGGTTGTAACCACAGCTTCCGGGTTGGTGGTTGCGGTGGGATTTGTCGTGACCAATCTTACAGGTCGATTTGCTCTAACTCTCTGATCTACAGCTGCCTCGCTTGATTCTGGGTTCTCCCTCTCATTTCCTGACCTAGTTACTATTATGGTTTGCTTACTTTTTGATGCTTTGTTATGTTCCCATAGATAGCGCCAAATTTGTTACAAGGAATAACAAAGTGAACTGTCACGTAGTAAATTATATTGCCAAAGAAAAGAGAAATTACATTCATCCGGGTTATATTCTCTTATTTATACTTCCTCTAATGGTTATTCCCCATTATTCTACTACTTGACTGTATTAATCACACATCTTAATTACATTCATATCATGGAAACAGTTTTAAAGGCCATTACATAAATGGTTTGACTCATTCTTTTATCGTGGTCCTTAAACCATTATTTTGACTATCATTCACTATACAAGGAGCTCAGTCGGCCATACTTGCTTACTACCTTGGGTGCTCGTTTAACCTTCTTCTTCTTGGTTGTGCTCTCTGTCAGTTCATTTTATAGGGGAGTCTGAGCTCTTGTTTTTCTATTTCTCTTCTGCTCGGTGTTGTCCTCTGCTCAACATTCTTATGGCCTCAGCCAATGCTTAATTATCTTTGTACGACTTCATCTTGACCTCTATCTTGCTCGACGAAGTCTACCAAATGAATGGTTCGACTTTGTTTGTAACTCCTATTATATTTACCACCAAATCGGCTGGTGTTTTGTTCGGCTTGGTTATATGCGTCTATTCTCTTCGTGCGGTGATTAGCCCCTTATCATAAGGTAGAGCTGCAACCTTACTAGAGTCTTAATGATGTGAAGAAGTTTGCTATTTAGGTGGAGAAATAGGTTAAATCAGGTAAGCAGCAATACACCAAACCCTACAATTTTGGTTCGTCTTTTATTTCAAAAGGCGTTGTTAAAGGTGATGTTGGTAGCAGCGGCAAAAAGACAGATTTTTAGAATAAAACAAAGCCTATGGACGTTAATATGAAGAAAAAGTGCTTCAAGTACCAAGGATTTGGGCATTTTGAGGCTGAATATCCTAATAGAAAAGTTATGACAATTCAAGAGATTGGTGAGATTGAAGAAGAATTGAAACAGAATTCTCTTGATTTGGAAGTCGTTGATCAGAAGGTTCATGAAGGTGATGAGATCATTGTACGACCTGATCATGGAGATTTGTTGGTAATTTGCAGAGTATTGCATCCTATTATGGAAAAAGAAAAGCATGAGAAAGACATCAATATCTTTACAAGCTGAAATGGTTTAATGATGTGAGAAAGTTGGAAGTTTCTAAATAGGTGGTGATTTCTTTTTCTATTAGAAAGAACTACCACGATGAGGTGATTTATGATGTTATTCCAATGGATGCTTATCATCCATTACTTTACAGTGGGAACCAGAACACTTATTCTTTTTATAAGGATAAGAAGTGTATCATGTTGACACCCTTATCACCCACTATGTTTAATAAATCGTGGAGGAAAATAAGTGCAAATAGGGTATGTTTATGGGTGAATCTCAGATTGTGAAGAAACTTAGTAAGGGAAACGGGTTTTTGCATTGCTAGTGGTTGAAAAGAGTGATTGGGCTGAAGTGATTACTCATCCAATGATACAGAAGTTGATGAGGGAGTTCGTCAATATCTTCCCTAATGATTTACAACCCAGATTTCCTCCAATCAGAGGTATTGAGCATCAAACTGACTTATTACCTGGTATACTTTTACCAAATTGTCCAACTTATAGATGCAACCCGGAAGAAGCTAAAAGGTTGCATGGAAAAGTTCAAGAACTGATTGATCAAGGATATGTGAGGGAGAGCTTGAGACCGTTTTATGTTCCAGCTCTACTTATTACAAAGAAAAATGGCTCTATGAGGATATATGTGGACAACCGAGCTATTAACAAGATAACTATCAAGTACCGTTATCATATACCCAGATTGGATGACATGCTAGATGAACTGAATGGATCAAAGGTGTTTTCAAAGATTGATCTAAAAGGTCGGTATCATCATATCAGATGAAGGAATGAGATAAATGGAAGACTGCATTCAAACAAAGAATGGATTGTTTGAATGGTTAGTCATACCATTTGGGTTATCAAACACACCTAGTACTTTCAGACTAATGACTCAGGTATTGCGTGATTTTATTAGAAACTTTGTTGTGGTTTATTTTGATAATATTATGTTCTATAGCAAAAACTAAGAAGAGCATATTGAACATCTAAGAGAGGTATTTAAGGTGTTAAGAAGAAACCAACTATATGTTAAATTAGATTAGTGTGAATTCTTCATTTCTAGTGTTGTGTTTCTTGGTTATGTTTTTCAGGAAAAGAGATTTTAATTTATGAAAGTAAGGTGGAAACTATAAGAAGTTGGCCAATTGCAGCAACACAATCTGATGTAAGAAGCTTTCATGGACTTGCATCCGTCTATAAATGTTTTATGAAGAATTTTAGCACTATCATGACTCCAATTACTGGATGCTTGAAGAATGATAAATTTAAATGGAGCACGTCTGCACAAAAGGCATTTGAACATGTGAAACAGAAATTGTGTGAAGCACCTATTTTAGCAGTTCCGATTTTTAATCAGGTTTTTGAAGTAAAATGTGATGCTAGTGGAGTTGGATAGGAGTTTTTCTTGTCCATGAGAAATGTACAAATTGTTTATTTTAGTGAGAAACTCACAGGTGTAAAGAATAAATACTCAACATATGATAAGGAGTTTTATGAAATTGTGGAAGCTTTAAATCACTGGGAGTATTCTGAGGGCAGAGCAGTTTGTTTTGCATTCTGATCATAAAGCACTAAAGTATATTAACAACCAACACAAGTTGAATAGAAGACATGCTAATGGATATAATTTATACAATATTTCTCATTTGTATTGAAATATAAGGCTAGAATTATAAATTTTATTGCAAATGCATTATCAAGGAGGTATTCTTTGGAATCTTGAATTATGGGATTTGAAATGTTGAAGAATCTATATGTTGGAGATTCATAATTTGTTGAGATCTATAATAAGTGCAAAAGGGGAGTTAAAGACCAGTACCAGCTGCAAGATGTGTTGCTTTTCAAAAGAAGTAGGTTGTATGTTCCTAAGAATTCTGTAAGGGAATTGTTGATTCGCAAAGCACATGAGAGAGGTTTATCTGGTCATTTTGGAACAACAAAACGTTGGATATGCTGCATGAGTATTTATTTTGGCCAAAGATTGATAAATATGTTCATATAATTGTGGAGAGATGTACAACATGTCAAAGGATGAAACGTCATTTCAAACAAGGACTTTACACTCTTTACTTGTTCTAACACAAAAACGGGATGATGCGAGCATAGATTTCATTATTGGATTGCCAAGAAATAAAAAAGGAAAAGCTTCCATCATGGTGGTAGTTGATAGATTCAGCAAAATGGCATCTTTTATACGTTGCCACGAGACTAATGATGCAAGTATGGTTACAAATTTATGCTTTAAAGAGGTTGTGCGTCTTCATGGAGTGCCAAACACCATTGTGTCTGATCGTGATTCAAAGTTTATAAGTTACTTTTGGAAAAAATTGTGGAGATTACTTATTAAGCTACTATTTAGTACTTCTTGTCATCCAGAAAATGATGGATAAACATAGACAAGAAACATAACATTGATTACTCTTTTGAGGGGTTTGATTAAGAAGAACTTGAAGGAATATGATTTGAAGCTATCTCGGGTTGAGTTTGCTTACAACAAATCAATAAGCTACACTATAAAAATTTCACCATTTGAGGTAATGTATGGTTTTAATCCTCTTACTCCTATTGATCTGATTCCATTACCTTCGGAGTTTCGAGCATATTTTGAAGCAAAATAAAGAGTAAACACAATGAAGAAGTTGCATGAGAATGTTCAGGTTGAGATTGAAAAAGATAATGAAAAGTACAAAAAGAATGCCAACAATAACTGACGATCTAAGTCTTTTGAACCAAGTGATCTTGTCTGGTTACATTTGAGAAAAAAGAGGTTTATATGCAAGCACAAGTCGAATCTCATGCTAAGAACATAAGGTTTATTCAAGATACTTGAGAATTATGGTGAGAATGCTTACAAACTTAAACTTCATGTTATTATGGAGTTTAAACTACATTCAACGTGGGGGGATCTTTCTCCATATCTTCAGGATGAAGAACTGTTGGATTTAAGGACAAATTCTTTTGAAGCCGACGAAACTGATGCAAGAGCAGAAACACAAAATAAAAATGTAGAACATGCTAAGGAGAATGGGTTGAGTGTTACTTTACTTTTTCTAGCCCCAAATAAGTTTTAAGCAAGGATCAGGTTCTCCAAAATGGAATTCGCGGGTTTAATGATTTGGACTTCTTATGCACGTCCATATCCATTAAGTTTGAGGTCCATCTAAAGAACTTTAAGAGTATTTTTGTCCACAACTGCAACTACACTTATTTTCCTATTTATTTCTACATTGAGCATTGTACAAGTATTTATTTCTATATTGAGCCTTGTACTATTCGGTTTTTTGAGTCTAAAGATTATATCTACATGTAGACTAGCCTTAAATGTTTATGGTTGTCATTTCTCTTGTAACTTTGTGATCTCTTTAGATATGTTCTTTTATCCTCTGGTTTTAGAAGAGCTATTGGTAGCAAATTCGAGTTTCTTCATCATCTGGTGGTGGTAACTTTGTTCAG